>JASGCC010000117.1:290000-890000 GCA_030067915.1 Hydractinia echinata
TGATTTTAAGCTACCTAGCTAGTACCATGCCAGCACTCCAGGGACACATTTGTTATTAAATAATTAAGTGATAAAGTACAAGAGCTAAATATATTACTTTTATGTTACACAAAAGCTACACAAAAGATTTTTCAAGACATTCTGTCATTTTAAATAAAGATAGCTAGCTATTTGGACCTCCCATAACAGTGAACAGTCAAGATTTGAGTATAGTTAGGTATGCAAAGCATTGCATGTTGGTTAAATATGTTGTCACGACAAACATAAACCTATATTTCATAAATAAATTTCTGCAAATGTTCAGGTTTCTTTTATCGAACAGGAACCTATTTTTCATAAATAAATTTTTATAGGTTTTCAGGTTTCTTTTATGAAATAACAAAATTTGGGAAAGTATAGCAAAAAGTAATATTCACTTGGAGCGGGAAGACCTAAAGTCTCTGTCCAGGTTAAGACTTAGTAAAGGGTAAACTGTGTCACACGGAGGACACTTAGTGTAATGTGTTACAAATCCAGTGGAGCGCTTATAGCATTAAAGGTATAATATATTTTTCATAAACCAACATTCACAGGACTTATGATGAAGCCTATTGTTACTTCTGCAAAGCAAATACAGTTGTTTAGCATTTTTCATTTTGCATAATAAGTTCCTGTGGATATTCAAAAATTAATTGTGAGTGGCACCAGGCTGAGCGATTAGTGCAAGTAAACGTGTTGCAGATCCAGGTGGACAAAAAAATAACTTTCTAACCACTTTGTATTTATACGGCATAAAATTTAGATTATGTATTTGGCACTGTGCTTTAGAAGCACATTCCCACTTTCTCTGAGCTGGATAAGGTATTTGGTCCTAAACCTGGGACACATTTTATCTGTTTGAATTATTTTTAATCCTGAGAATCACTTTGAATGTTTTCTGTACACATGGCTTGTCAAAATTGATATGCTGTCAAAAACAGTTTATCGGCGTCTCCAAAAATGGCTAAATTCAGGAACTCAGAAACTATGTAGTAAAAAAGATTTTTGGGTTCATTTCATCAAACTGGTTTAAAAACATATAATACTAAGTTTCAAGTCGTTTTAGCATAGTTTTTCATACCGCTGACACCAAAATGGCTGCAGGGACTAATCGGTTTGAAATTAATTTATAATATTTTAATAACAACCTTTTTCTCTTTATGTGTTTTTATTTTCCTGCAAAAGTTGTTGCATAGCTTATGTATATGACATTAGGATAAGGACGAAAAGGTTACTGTGGGACATGGGTTTTAGACCTTAAATATTTCAAGCGAGAAATTTGAAAACTAATAAATGACAAAATCGCAAAAGTTTATCTTAAAAATTTTAATTTTTGTTAAAGTGAAAGTAATCCACATGAAACAGTTTCTGATGTTTTTTATGAAGAAATCTTCCATATTACCCATATGGGGTAACTTGATGAACAATGAATTTTCCCGCAGGTGTTCTCAAATTTGTGTAATATAATTTTAAAAACTGTGATGTAATTTTCCTCTTAAGTTTTGACTTTTAACCCAGCTAAAGAGCTCAGCCTTGTCCTTTCATACTTAGTCTAGCTAGCTATAGCGAAAAAGTTTAATATTCAAACTTGACCTATTTTACTGAGTATTAAGTAATAAATGCTAGTTAACTTAAATCTAGCTATAGGGCAGCTAAGCTACCTGTAAGAACAACGTCGAGGCTGTTCTCTTTTGTAAACAAACCCAGTGGTATTTTTGTAATAAGTACCAAATTTTATGTGTGCATTTATTGCGCTTATGAGTGTAACCAAAGTGCCCTGTACGTAAATCCTGAAAATTTATGTCATTGGCTCACTCTTTACGAATGACACCACGTAACAAAGAAACCGTGCTTTGCTATTTCCCGTAACCTGTACCGAGATTTGGTTGTGATATATATCAGAATTAATTGTCTTTAAAAAGGTTTTCAATTCACCAAAACATTTTTTTTGAATAGCTTATATAAGATTTTTCAGTTTAAAAGTGTATGGTTCTCCGTTGTATTTTTTTATATAGTTATTTATATTATTTTATTATAAACCATTTTTATTTTTGGTTGTTTATTTCTTATGTTATCAAAGCAATCATTATGTGTGGGAGTGTTGTCTTTCCGTATGTTTTGAAGTTTAATCTACTCATTGAAATAAACAAATAATTACTGACAACTAATGTGACGAATACATCAGGTAGTTATCTAATTATGCTTTTTTGCGTATTTTTGAAAAGGAAAAAAAAGACATTTAGACTTTCCCTACACTCTATAACCAACGTCTAGCTTTCTGATCTGTACCCAACTTATTTTGGAAGGGTTGTCATTCTCTTGTGATGTCCAAGTTTATCCTTACTCAGATAACATAGTAAGTGTTCAAAATAATCGTCGAATGTTTAAATCAAATGAAATTTTTATTTATCCTGATTCACCGATATTTCAAATCAATTCCACATCTTAACTTGGTCTACGGTATTGCCTGATAAAATTATACCTTCCACCAAAAGAAACTTTCTTCTACAGAGAGTATTTTTTTGACCATGGTTTTAAGGTCACCTAGTTCATTTCAAGGTTTTCAGGGTGCGACAGAACCTATGTCTTATGTTCTTCATACTTTTAGGGACTCTGGACTGCTAGAAACAATTAAAATTTCTGTACTTTTCTTTCGGTTCCGTCGTATTTTTTTCTTTGTCAACATGCATAAACGCGTTCAAAAACTAATTTCGGTTCAAACATACAGCACCTGACGTCTGTAATATTGAAGATTAACATCAATCAAACTGGAAAGCCAAAGTTTTGAGAACACGTGTTGTTAAAACAAGACAAAGCTACGCCAGTTCAGACAAGTTTCATAACCATTAGTACACTTTCATCATAACATTTCTTGGTGCTAAGGTTTGTCGTAACTGTTTGTCGTAGCGACAATAACGAAGGGGTCCAAATTAAATATCCTTTTAAAAATTTTTGTCGCGTATTGTTCCCCACGCACAAATAAAAGAAAATGTGAATGCCGAAAATGTATTATCACAGTGACTAAAATACACTGTGTTTCACGGCGTTTAAATTATGTTTTATATAATTTGAATAAATATAAAAATACAGAAATCTACGTGTCATGAATAATAAATATACCTTTAAGAAGTAAAATTTTTGTCAGCAAAAAATTTGGTCAGGAAGCAATAGAAAAAGAAAACAGTTTGTAATAATATGACATGTCGCCGACCAAATGATCGGATCGCCTGACAATTTTTTTTCAAATAAAGAATGTTCTTTCTATTACGTGGGATTGTTTTAAGGCGTCGCAAGAACTTGGACTTGATGTGGATTTAAAATTAGGCCGGCTGAAAACCCGTTGATTAAAAAAATAATTATAATTCTTGCTGTTCTTCTATTTTTTTCATCTCTTTTTTGCTTAACGTATGCCCATCACATAAGCACGCGTTCCGCTGTGCTTCTTTGAACGCTGCGCAGCCTAAACCAACCGTGCCAGAATGCATCAGCTCGATCAACTGTTTACATTCCATCGATTTATCATTCGAACGTTTTCGTTGAATGCTTTCGAATTCGCACGCGTTGTTTAAGCACTCTTTAAACTCTTCGTCGCAATTGTCTCGATTCGAATTGCATGTGTCGTAGCACAAATCGTGTTCGTTACAACATTCCGTAAATCCAGGGTGATCAGACACATCAAACTAAAAAAATAAACAGTATTTCTTTCGTTTCTTGAAAAATATTTGACGCGAGTTGTAAGTTGAGGGGTGGTGATGTTATGGGTGAGGGGTGGTGATGTTATGGGTGAGGGATGATGATGTTATGGATGAGGGATGGTGATGTTATGGATGAGGGGTGGTGATGTTATGGGTGAGGGGTGGTGATGTTATGGGTGAGGGGTGGTGATGTTATGGGTGACGGGTGGTGATGTTATGGATGAGGGGTTGTGATTTATGTGTGAGGGGTTGTGATGCTTGAAGGGAAGGTGGGGGTGGTTAGGTCCTCTGGAAACTTTAACTCTAGTTAACCAAGTAAAAAACCCAGCTAATACAATGACAAAAAAAAACTTCTTTTGAAAAGACTTCTTTTGTACATGAAATCTAATTTTTGTATCAAATTTTCTCTTAAGCAACCCACCTTTATACCCATAGAGCCACACCCATTGCTTGATGGAATGTGTCTTGGATTTCTTGTAGGCTGGTGTCCTTAAATGAAAGCAATGGAATAAAATGGTCACATAAAGAGTAAGAAATTGCATACTTGCAACATTTAGTAATAATTTCAACATTTAATATTTCGAACAAACTTCTCAATTATTTGTCCTATCAAAAAGATTCAATGTGATCATTTAGTGCACTTGTTAATTCAAAAACCACTCTGTACCTTTGAATTACCTTCAGATCGGATGACATGGCGAAAATTTGACAAAATTGAAGACTATTGTCAACATATGCAAAATTGAATGCACGTTATAAATTCCTTCACATATCGAAAAAAATTTGTTGTTTCACATTTTAACAAAATTTCATAGCAGATCCACAACAGACAAACTCCAAAAAAATGCTTTATAAAAAGGAACTTTATGTTCTTACCCAAAATTTCTTGGGTTAAGGAATATTCCTAATAATATGGTGTAAAACAACCTTTTAAATTTTAGCTTATTATAAAATTTCTTCTTAAGAACATGCACTGGTCATGCACTGTTGAACAAATCCATATTGTGTGATACTTTCTCTCCTTATTGATTAATTTTAAAGTTTTAGTTTACTTTTACTAGTGTTATTATAAGTTTAAAACCAGACGATAGACGTTGTATATATACATTAGAAACCAACCTTTTGGACATTTTAGCTCACATGTGTCTTGACCAGAAAGTATAGAAAAAACCTTTGCTAAATTTCCCAAGCCACTAAGATCTTGAGTGCTGGCCTGAATCACAATATAGCACAAAATTTGAAATATTTTTTTCCATTCCATTGTTTTTATACCTAAACACAATCAAGTTGTTTATACATACATTGATACATACAAAATTCCAGGTATCAAATTTGTGTACCATGGCACGAACATCTTTTCAATAGCTGCTCCTCTATAAGCATAATTATAAGCATAATTTAAAAAAATCAAAGACGTCCTGAGGAGTTGCAGTTCTTGCCTATTTTTTCTTTGCATAATCATGACGCACAGAAATTTCTGTCAATGCTGGTGGGAGGGCTGTACCCCATATGTATGCCTAAAGTGGAATAACAGACTAATTGATGGCTTACTTCAGGGTCAATGAGCTTTAAATGTGTAGTCCTTATCCCTATATGCGCATTTTAATAGCTTTGTTAACTTTGTTAACTATGTTGGTTTTTGCATATGCAATGCTTTCTAATGCATCCTTTCCCGTGCATACAAGTTACAATTGCAATTGCAAATTCAAGGTGTAATATTGGTTTCTCTACGCCAATTATGGTCTTACTCCACTAGTGTTATTTGCAAATCAACCTCGTTACCAGCTATACCTTTAGTTTTTGATCGCGCAGCTCTGCCGTATATAAGTTTTGCATAATGATTTGCAGAACAGGTGCCTTGTATCAGTTTTTTTTTATAAAACCGAGCTGATGTGCAAAGATGATCAATTTTGCACAGTGTGATTCCTACAGGATGTTTGCCACATGTATAACAATCAAATTTTCATACCTATATAGGTTTACCTCTATGTGGCGTGCGTTCTGCAGTAAAACTCTTATAATAGCTATAGACTTGTTTCCATGGTAATTAGTCATTGTCAATGATGTAAGAACCTTACAGGGGAAAGCCTCCTGTTCAAGGTGCATGCATTTTAAAATATTGACCAGCCTCATTATTTGGTCATGACAAGATAGCATCATAAGATTTAACATATAGACCTTTTTAAATGTTTACATTTTCCGTGGTAAGCCCTTCTTCTGGCTCTAACAACTGCGTGGCAGGCAGAAGATGCTATCTATTTATTACTATAATTATTTGATTCAGTGTATGAGATTTATCTGATTTTTTGTTTAAAAAAACTTCACTTGAAACTAAAAGCTAGTTAGCTATAGCCAGCTATATATATACATTTGAAGGATGGCTTTTTAGTAAATACAAGAAATCAGGATTTTTATCTGAGTTGTAGGTGCTAGCTAACTATGGCATTTTAGGCCAATGAAGACCTCCTATCAGGCTGGTATTTTTACAGAGACTAAATATATGCAAGTGATTGTGAAGGACTTTCATTCCCAGATTCACAAACAATGATTAGTAAAAATTTCAAAAACATTTTTAGGGGTTCTTTCATCACAATCATGTCAATCGTAAACTAGATCGTTTTTATTGATGGTATTTTTACTCTATATAGCTAGCTAACTACCAGCAAGTTAAAAAAAGAATTTGTAGAGACAGTCAGAAAGGCGTTAGCTAACTAGAAGAAAAACCATGCAAAAAGTAGATTTAATACCTTGATGTTTCTTTGTACTTCCGGTTTGGCAAAAAGAAACATGAAAGCGATATATTTGTTTACGTTTTTTATGTCTATTTACAAGACTTTCTATGTGCGTCTACCACATATACAATCGATGCCATATAATCCTGCTAATAGGCTATAATTGTTTTCCACATTTCAACGTAAAAGAACGTGTCGATCGATTTTTTACCCAGTCTCCGCTAAGTTCCCAGAATTTAAATATAATTTCATAACCGCTTGCGATTGATGTAAAAAAAGTTCGGTTCATGGGTTCTGGAAAATAATTATTGCACCACAGAACAAAATGGAGACGACTTATTACATCAGCAAGCTTGTCATAAATGCTATAAAAAACCCATGATTTCGTCTTCAGTCAAGCCAAGATGAAGTGAAAAAAATATGTAAGATTTTTTTTGTTATATTTTACTTTCAGACCTTGTTAAGCTTCAAAATATCTTATACTTGTTTTTCAAATTTTGAAGTCCCTTTCTCCTTCTTCTAGAATTATTAATAGTTTCAATCTTTCCTATTACACAGATTTTTATGTCACCAAGGGTAATTCTATGAGACTTCTCACCAAACAAAAATTATCTGTTCGTTGTCTCCTCAGAGTCATTAACCACCTTTCTTATTGCACTTTGCTTTAAAGTTCCAGCCTGTGAGAGCCAAGAGTTCTAAGAACTAGCTATATGGTTTAAAATAGTGCTGTAAAGCTCCGGTTAAACAAGGGGTACATGTTATCATTAAATATTGGTGAAACCCACCATAACATTAGTTTTGCTCACATTATATATAATATGTAGCTATACTTTTTTAAGATTAAGCTGTCATTAGAATTTCACCCACAAGCGCATGCCACATAACCACTTCATTTTTGTAGTCAATAATTTAAATGGATTTAAATGAATCCAAGATTCATTTGTTATCTCCAAATCACCAAGTTGAACATTTGTGCCCTCTCGTTACTTGTAATAGCTATAGCTGTCGGACATACTTTTTTATGTTAAACATCATCTGCTAAAAAATATGTATGAATTTTTTGCAATTTTTACTCCCCATGAAGCTTAGACAAGATTTCTCAAATAAAACCTATTGGAATTACAGGGATCTTAGTAACATTTTAAAAGGCTTCTTTTCTTTCTGGTGATACTTTTAACATCACATTGATTGTGTTTTTCATCATCTAGAAAATAAAGGTTCAACCAACTGTTCTCTTGGAAGTTACAATGCTGTAGAAAGAATTGCAGGAGGGACCCTGCTTCAAACTCATAACTAATAAAATGTAAATCCAAATCACTCTTTAATGCACAGTCAAAAGACCCAATGGAAATCCAGCAAAATTGTCCCCGAAACAAAATCAACATGGGTGTTGCTAATAATGTAGCAGAATTAAATTCATACATTTTGGAAAACATTGTCAAGAAAAAAGCAAATAAAACTGCTGTTCCTGAACTTCATCATAAAAGACAACAAAGCGATTTTCTGTCCCTTGTAAAGAATATCACAAAGGATTCTGATAACCAGGCTTACTTATCATACAATGAGGAAAATTTAACAACATTTACTGTGATTCTGAAGCCAAATGGAGGACTATATTCTGGGCACTCGTTTAATTTTAAAATTCATATGCCAGCAAAGTATCCCGCAGTCCCCCCACACATTACTTGTATGCAACATATTTATCACCCTAATATTGACGATGAAGGAGAAATTTGCTTAAGTTTGCTTGATGATTGGTGTGGAGACACCAATGACCTACGGGATTGTGTAATTGGTTTGTTGTTTCTATTTCACCATCCTAATATTGATGATCCTTTGAGTCCATATTTTGACCCATATGAGTTGTCAGAAAAAGAATTTCATGAAAATGTTGAAAAGTCTTTGGTGGGGAAAGTGGTGGATGGAGTCGTATTCAAATTGTAAAACTGTTATTTTTAAAATATGCAACACCAACTGCTATGTTTGTAACAGTTATGTCTGCTTTCAAACAGAAGGTAAATTTTCTCAGTGAATAATTTGAGTAAAAGACATTGAACATATCCGTATTATAAATTTACAAAATTTTGGTTTTCCAATGTTTTATTGTGTATATATTTAATGTTACCTTTTTGTATATTTCTGCGTCATTGAAATTTATATTTCTAATATTAAAACTTGTGATATAAATCTAATTTTTTTTATTTGGTAGTTCTATTCCTTCTTTATTTTATACAGAGTGAAGAGAAAAAGTAGGACTGCTGCTTATTGTTAAAACCCAGAGACGTGATTTTTGACGTGAGGACGAGGATGAACAAACACATACCCTAAGTGTACAAATTTTCGCGAGGAGAAATCTTCGCGATTTTCGCGAATTTTGCCCAAATTCGCGAAATTAATTACTCGCGAAATATTACGAAATGGGGAATTCGCGAAATTTTTGAAAAGCCTCGATTCGCGAAAATAAATCCTCGCGAAATTTTCGAAAACCATTGATTCGCGAAAATAATTCCTCGCGAAATGCAATTTTTTTTTCGCGAAAATTTGTACACTTAAGGTACATAAACTCTTTTACTAACGATGACGAGTTTTGGGGTCAGGGTCGTTTCCTTTTCTGTGGCACTTGTTTATAAAACGCCTAGGTTAAGTCTTAACTCTATAAGATTGCATTCACATTTGCATATATTTCTACATACTGGCATTGCGTAGAGCCAATTTTCATTAATTTTTTGCGTTTTCGTACCTGGAAACTCACGTAAGAAGAATTTTATGCAACTGTTTTTAAACAATCAGAAATAAAAACAATCGCCCAAAAATTGCAAAAACTGTAATTAAATACCTTGAAAACAAACAATATGCATAACTTACCCAAGCAAATGACTAACAGTTTTTGGGGCGTTTACCCCAAGTAGCTAAACAATGATTTTAATAAAAAGAAAGTGTAATGCTTTATTAATATAAAAGAAGATTTTTTGCTCGACTTCAAAAGTTACGAGAGGTTCTATCAGGTGTTGAGAAAGTTTTTATGGAGTTCAAGAATCCTAAAAAAGTTATAATAAATAGTCTTATAATAAAAATTGGTATAACTTTTACTCGAGTAATTAAACAAAATGTTAGCTTCTGTCAACCTCGTCCCCAGGGCTCTTTTATGACACGCTTATGATATTCTGATGGGACGGCTCCGTTTCTTCAGAATATCATATAGGCGTAAAAAAGCCTTGTGGAAGAGGTTGAGCTTCTGCACAGCACATAACTCGCAAAAGTTTGGGAATTTTGTGTTTTCCTGAAGTAACTTTTATTTACTTTTTTAAAAGCTTTCCAGTTACGTAACTGGTTATTATATCAACAAATTTGAATGATTTTTCTACTTTACTTATCCCTAGGCCGATATTCTGACGGGGAATAAAAAACAAATGTTTTCAGACAATAGTTTGGCTAACTAGTCTTTATCAGTTGAATTACTCTCGAGGCTCCCTCTTGTTATTATTTCATACAATGTGTTGGATACATTTTTTAACATCAGCCCTTAACAGGAAAATACGCAAATGTGACGAAACTCAAAGTCTAAAATATAGTGTCGACCGTATAATTTATATCAAATCAAGATACGAAAACTTTATACTCCCACTCGAAGTTAATCAACTACGGTTGGAATACTCTGTAGACACGTAACGAAGTAACCTTGTCCCCAGCAGAGCTTTACGATGTTTTCTCTCTCTAATATTCCCGCCTCTCTAATATTCCCGCGTCTCTAATATTTCCGCCTCTCTAATATTCCCGCCTCTCTAATATTCCCGCCTCTCTAATATTCCCGCCTTTCTAATATTCCCCCGCCTCTCTAGTAAACCTTTTTCTTTCATGTTAAACCGTAAATCATGGGGCGGAAATAATAGATACCATTTTGATTTGATTGTATCATGTTCAGAGTCAAACTAATATTTTAAATGTAATTTTTGACACTTTTCGAAAAAAGATATTCGTTGCAGAAATTTCTATTTGCATGTTTTAGTTTTTGGGTACCACCTTTCATCTATAACGTCATCCTAAAAGTGATTTTTAAAAAAAAAATTTGTGTCACGGAAAAACAGGATCCGAGTATCGCTATTAACACGGAGCATCAGCAGTACTCGACTGTTTCTCATAGTCGAGAAGAAAAATATATATGACAGTATTAGTGTAACGTGATCGCCTTTATTCTGTCGCTGCGTCTGTCTTCACAGCGTTGCTGTTCGCAATACGTAGCACTGACTTCGTATGTATCCACGTCGAAAACTTTTCATACTGTAAATCATAATATTCTTTTATCCAAACTAAAATCTTACGGTGTGCAAAATAACAATTTGAAATGGTTTACAAATTACTTGACTAACCGAAAAAAATGCATAGCATACGACGATAAATTGACGCTCTTTCAACTAATAAAGTGTGGTGTTCCACAAGGATCCATTCTTGGACTCTTACTGTTTTTAATGTACATAAACGACTTACACAATTCCCCTAAAATGTTGAGATTTATTCTATTTGCTGACGATACTAATCATTTTTACTCCCATACTAACATTGTCGATTTATTTAAAACAGCTAACCAAGAACTTGCGCATATAAACGAATGGTTTAAAGCAAATAAACTCTCACTTAATATAAGTAAAACTAAATATGTGTTATTCTATAACCGTTACAAAACTGATGATATTCCACTCAAACTACCATCTCTTAAAATTAATAACGTAAGCATAAAGAGAGAAGAAACAATAAAATTTCTTGGCGTACTTTTAGACGAATCATTAACATGGAATAAACATATACAAACCCTTGAAAATAAAATCTCTAAAAACTTAGGGATATTATTATAAGGCCAAACGATACTTAAATTTCCATTGCTTAAAAAAACCTTTATTTTCTCTTTCATACACAGCTACTTAACGTATTGTAATATATCCTGGGCCAGTAACAATGTAAATAAATTAAAAAAGTTGTATAATAAACAAAAACATGCTTGTCGCATAATTTTTGGTTTAGACAGATATGCACCAACACAACACTTATTTCTTCAAATTGGGGCTTTGAACATTTATCAATTAAATATGCATCAAGTTTTACTTTTCATGTACAAGATGAAACAAAACATAACACCAAAATTGTTTACTAACCAATTTAGTTCAATACAACATAAATATGATACTAGATTTTCAAAAGATAATTATCAAGTGCCAAAGATTTTATTAAAATCTTGCACGTTTTCAATTAGACATAGGGGACCATACCTATGGAATAAATTTTTATCTGATGATATTAAAACAAACTCAACTCTTAATATTTTCAAGAAAAATGTAAAAACAAAATTATTAACGACTGATCTTATAGACATTGGTAAATATTTTTAGATGCACACTCTCACATAGACCTTTGTAAATTCAACTAATCTTTTTATGGAATATATATATATAGCTAGAATATTGCTTTATTATATTAAGTATTATTTTAACTCTCTCTTTCTTTTTGCTGAACAACGGGGCTTAGTGATAAGGCAATTTGTGCCTTCTTTTTGCTCCGGCCATTTTTGTATATATTAAAAGATATTTTAACCTGTAACATTTATATAACGGCGAAATATACCTATAACCTAAAGCAACAGCTTACAACTATGATATACCATCTCTGGACTTTTAATATTATTACAAGACGAGAAGCATATTAAAATTTCACAAAATAAAGTCGTGGTTATTTTCAGTGTCGGTGGCAAATTTTTTTTTGGTAAAAATTAAAATAAGGACTGAAACTTGGTATAATATGGTTTTAATATGGACCGGTTTAACGAAATTGAGCGAAAAACATATTCAATATTATCATGGTTTCTCCTAAATTTAGCTGTTTGCAGAGACGCTAATAAATTATTTTTAACTGTGTATAAATTTTGACAAAGATACAATTTTCAACGACGGAGGTGGATTTAGTATACTTCTGAAACAGGAAAAAACTTACAAAATTAAGTCTCGTAAGTTTCAGGCAAAATGCTTTATTTAGAAATTGGGAATGCACTTCTAAAGCCGGCGTTTCATCAAACATCGACATTTTCTGATGTTTGATGGAATATTTGATCGGTTTGCGTTATATGCATTTTTCCATTTTTTGAACAAAATCGTGTTTGATGAAATATGTTCCAGAACATATTATCATCAAACATTTTTCTTTGTTAAAATGGGAAAATTTGATGTTTGATCGGTTTGGTGGAGTTTCTCATCAAACATCTCGACTTTCGAAAGTTTTTATTCTTTCTTCGAACGTCAAACAGTTGAATTTTTAATTAGCCAGGAGAAACCCACATAATTTTTCTAACCACCAGGAAAACGGAATAGTTAAGGTGGAAAAAATTACGTGTCTCAAACCATTTTTCTGAGGTCAGAATGCTAACCACCCTTTTTGATTGGTTAATTCTATTGTTCTTTGCTCACGTTGCAATATCGGGAAATCTTTTGTTTTGAGCGCGAATGGCTTCACTCCCCCGCACAAATATAATAAATTATTGTATTATTTAAGAAGTTAAGATGTGACCACGCCGAATCTGTTTAGTTGATACTTTCATTGAGAGTGAGTGATAAAAAGCTAGAATTGATCGGTGGCCTCCATGGATTTCCTTTGGAGATATTAGATGAGAGATTGAGAGAGTCTTAAAGGTCCATACGTAACATCTCCATAAAACCGAAACGGTCCTCCATTTTTAGTTCTTGAACAATGTTATTATAAAATCTATTTTGCCTTCCTCTCTTTACCCATTTCCTTGTTTTTTTTCTCGTGTGTTTCTTTCGTCGTCAGAATCTACTAACTCGTTTAAAACGACCATCATTGCCATTGATGCTTTACCATCCATTTTGAAGATGCGAATGAATGGACTATCAAACTGCATCGACAATGTTTGATCAAAATACGCAAAACCAAACCAAACCAAACCAAAAATTCGATTCCATCAAACATTCAGATTTTCTTCAAACATTCTGTCATAGAAACATAGAAACAAAATGTTTGATGAAATGTTTGATCGGTTTGCGCCGGCCTTAAAGCTCAGTGCTGGCAGTAAAAATAGAAGCAGAAGACAAAACTCGTACTTCAATAGAAGCAGAAGACAAAACTCGTACTTCAATAGAAGCAGAAGACAAAACTCGTACTTCAAATAGAAGCAGAAGACAAAACTCGTACTTCAATAGAAGCAGAAGACAAAACTCGTACTTCAATAGAAGCAGAAAGACAAAACTCGTACTTCAATAGAAGCAGAAGACAAAACTCGTACTTCAATAGAAGCAGAAGACAAAACTCGTACTTCAAATAGAAGCAGAAGACAAAACTCGTACTTCAAATAGAAGCAGAAGACAAAACTCGTACTTCAAATAGAAGCAGAAGACAAAACTCGTACTTCATAGAAGCAGAAGACAACCGTACCAATAGAAGCAGAACAAACTCGTACTTCAATAGAAGCAGAAGACAAAACTCGTACTTCAATAGAAGCAGAAGACAAAACTCGTACTTTCAAAAGAAGCAGAAAACAAAACTCGTACTTCAAATAGAAGCAGAAGACAAAACTCGTACTTCAAATAGAAGCAGAAGACAAAACTCGTACTTCAAATAGAAGCAGAAGACAAAACTCGTACTTCAATAGAAGCAGAAGACAAAACTCGTACTTCAATAGAAGCAGAAGACAAAACTCGTACTTCAAATAGAAGCAGAAGACAAAACTCGTACTTCAATAGAAGCAGAAGACAAAACTCGTACTTCAATAGAAGCAGAAGACAAAACTCGTACTTCAATAGAAGCAGAAGACAAAACTCGTACTTCAATAGAAGCAGAAGACAAAACTCGTACTTCAAATAGAAGCAGAAGACAAAACTCGTACTTCAATAGAAGCAGAAGACAAAACTCGTACTTCAATAGAAGCAGAAGACAAAACTCGTACTTCAATAGAAGCAGAAGACAAAACTCGTACTTCAATAGAAGCAGAAGACAAAACTCGTACTTCAATAGAAGCAGAAGACAAAACTCGTACTTCAATAGAAGCAGAAGACAAAACTCGTACTTCAATAGAAGCAGAAAGACAAAACTCGTACTTCAATAGAAGCAGAAGACAAAACTCGTAACTTCAATAGAAGCAGAAGACAAAACTCGTACTTCAAATAGAAGCAGAAGACAAAACTCGTACTTCAAATAGAAGCAGAAGACATAAACTCGTACTTCAAATAGAAGCAGAAGACAAAACTCGTACTTCAAATAGAAGCAGAAGACCAAAACTCGTACTTCAATAGAAGCAGAAGACAAAAACTCGTACTTCAATAGAAGCAGAAGAACAAAACTCGTACTTCAATAGAAGCAGAAGACAAAACTCGTACTTCAATAGAAGCAGAAGACAAAACTCGTACTTTCAATAGAAGCAGAAGACAAAACTCGTACTTCAATAGAAGCAGAAGACAAAACCGTACTTCAATAGAAGCAGAAGACAAAACCTCGTACTTCAATAGAAGCAGAAGACAAAACTCGTACTTCAATAGAAGCAGAAGACAAAACTCGTACTCAATGAAGCAGAAGACAAAACTCGTACTTCATATAGAAGCAGAAGACAAAACTCGTACTTCAATAGAAGCAGAGACAAACTCGTACTTCAAATAGAAGCAGAAGACAAAACTCGTACTTCAATAGAAGCAGAAGACAAAACATTCGTACTTCAATAGAAGCAGAAGACAAAACCCGTACTTCAATAGAAGCAGAAGACAAAACTCGTACTTCAATAGAAGCGGAAGACAAAACTCGTACTTCAATAGAAGCAGAAGACAAAACTCGTACTTCAAAATAGAAGCAGAAGACAAAACTCGTACTTCAAATAGAAGCAGAAGACAAAACTCGTACTTCATAATAGAAGCAGAAGACAAACTCGTAACTTCAATAGAATCAGAAGACAAAACTCGTACTTCAATAGAAGCAGAAAGACAAAACTCGTACTTCAATAGAAGCAGAAGACAAAACTCGTACTTCAAATAGAAGCAGAAGACAAAACTCCGTACTTCAATAGAAGCAGAAGACAAAACTCGTACTTCAATAGAAGCAGAAGACAAAACTCGTACTTCAATAGAAGCAGAAGACAAAACTCGTACTTCAAATAGAAGCAGAAGACAAAACTCGTACTTCAATAGAAGCAGAAGACAAAACTCGTACTTCAATAAGAAGCAGAAGACAAAACTCGTACTTCAAATAGAAGCAGAAGACAAAACTCGTACTTCAATAGAAGCAGAAGACAAAACTCGTACTTCAATAGAAGCAGAAGACAAAACTCGTACTTCAATAGAAGCAGAAGACAAAACTCGTACTTCAATAGAAGCAGAAGACAAAACTCGTACTTCAATAGAAGCAGAAGACAAAACTCGTACTTCAATAGAAGCAGAAGACAAAACTCGTACTTCAATAGAAGCAGAAGACAAAACTCGTACTTCAATAGAAGCAGAAGACAAAACTCGTACTTCAATAGAAGCAGAAGACAAAACTCGTACTTCAATAGAAGCAGAAGACAAAACTCGTACTTCAATAGAAGCAGAAGACAAAACTCGTACTTCAATAGAAGCAGAAGACAAAACTCGTACTTCAATAGAAGCAGAAGACAAAACTCGTACTTCAATAGAAGCAGAAGACAAAACTCGTACTTCAATAGAAGCAGAAGACAAAACTCGTACTTCAATAGAAGCAGAAGACAAAACTCGTACTTCAATAGAAGCAGAAGACAAAACTCGTACTTCAATAGAAGCAGAAGACAAAACTCGTACTTCAATAGAAGCAGAAGACAAAACTCGTACTTCAATAGAAGCAGAAGACAAAACTCGTACTTCAATAGAAGCAGAAGACAAAACTCGTACTTCAATAGAAGCAGAAGACAAAACTCGTACTTCAATAGAAGCAGAAGACAAAACTCGTACTTCAATAGAAGCAGAAGACAAAACTCGTACTTCAATAGAAGCAGAAGACAAAACTCGTACTTCAATAGAAGCAGAAGACAAAACTCGTACTTCAATAGAAGCAGAAGACAAAACTCGTACTTCAATAGAAGCAGAAGACAAAACTCGTACTTCAATAGAAGCAGAAGACAAAACTCGTACTTCAATAGAAGCAGAAGACAAAACTCGTACTTCAATAGAAGCAGAAGACAAAACTCGTACTTCAATAGAAGCAGAAGACAAAACTCGTACTTCAATAGAAGCAGAAGACAAAACTCGTACTTCAATAGAAGCAGAAGACAAAACTCGTACTTCAATAGAAGCAGAAGACAAAACTCGTACTTCAATAGAAGCAGAAGACAAAACTCGTACTTCAATAGAAGCAGAAGACAAAACTCGTACTTCAATAGAAGCAGAAGACAAAACTCGTACTTCAATAGAAGCA
The DNA here is from genome assembly GCA_030067915.1 of Hydractinia echinata. Taxonomy (NCBI): domain Eukaryota; kingdom Metazoa; phylum Cnidaria; class Hydrozoa; order Anthoathecata; family Hydractiniidae; genus Hydractinia; species Hydractinia echinata. The sequence goes on from JASGCC010000117.1 coordinate 306,853, forward strand.
GAAGACAAAACTCGTACTTCAATAGAAGCAGAAGACAAAACTCGTACTTCAATAGAAGCAGAAGACAAAACTCGTACTTCAATAGAAGCAGAAGACAAAACTCGTACTTCAATAGAAGCAGAAGACAAAACTCGTACTTCAATAGAAGCAGAAGACAAAACTCGTACTTCAATAGAAGCAGAAGACAAAACTCGTACTTCAATAGAAGCAGAAGACAAAACTCGTACTTCAATAGAAGCAGAAGACAAAACTCGTACTTCAATAGAAGCAGAAGACAAAACTCGTACTTCAATAGAAGCAGAAGACAAAACTCGTACTTCAATAGAAGCAGAAGACAAAACTCGTACTTCAATAGAAGCAGAAGACAAAACTCGTACTTCAATAGAAGCAGAAGACAAAACTCGTACTTCAATAGAAGCAGAAGACAAAACTCGTACTTCAATAGAAGCAGAAGACAAAACTCGTACTTCAATAGAAGCAGAAGACAAAACTCGTACTTCAATAGAAGCAGAAGACAAAACTCGTACTTCAATAGAAGCAGAAGACAAAACTCGTACTTCAATAGAAGCAGAAGACAAAACTCGTACTTCAATAGAAGCAGAAGACAAAACTCGTACTTCAATAGAAGCAGAAGACAAAACTCGTACTTCAATAGAAGCAGAAGACAAAACTCGTACTTCAATAGAAGCAGAAGACAAAACTCGTACTTCAATAGAAGCAGAAGACAAAACTCGTACTTCAATAGAAGCAGAAGACAAAACTCGTACTTCAATAGAAGCAGAAGACAAAACTCGTACTTCAATAGAAGCAGAAGACAAAACTCGTACTTCAATAGAAGCAGAAGACAAAACTCGTACTTCAATAGAAGCAGAAGACAAAACTCGTACTTCAATAGAAGCAGAAGACAAAACTCGTACTTCAATAGAAGCAGAAGACAAAACTCGTACTTCAATAGAAGCAGAAGACAAAACTCGTACTTCAATAGAAGCAGAAGACAAAACTCGTACTTCAATAGAAGCAGAAGACAAAACTCGTACTTCAATAGAAGCAGAAGACAAAACTCGTACTTCAATAGAAGCAGAAGACAAAACTCGTACTTCAATAGAAGCAGAAGACAAAACTCGTACTTCAATAGAAGCAGAAGACAAAACTCGTACTTCAATAGAAGCAGAAGACAAAACTCGTACTTCAATAGAAGCAGAAGACAAAACTCGTACTTCAATAGAAGCAGAAGACAAAACTCGTACTTCAATAGAAGCAGAAGACAAAACTCGTACTTCAATAGAAGCAGAAGACAAAACTCGTACTTCAATAGAAGCAGAAGACAAAACTCGTACTTCAATAGAAGCAGAAGACAAAACTCGTACTTCAATAGAAGCAGAAGACAAAACTCGTACTTCAATAGAAGCAGAAGACAAAACTCGTACTTCAATAGAAGCAGAAGACAAAACTCGTACTTCAATAGAAGCAGAAGACAAAACTCGTACTTCAATAGAAGCAGAAGACAAAACTCGTACTTCAATAGAAGCAGAAGACAAAACTCGTACTTCAATAGAAGCAGAAGACAAAACTCGTACTTCAATAGAAGCAGAAGACAAAACTCGTACTTCAATAGAAGCAGAAGACAAAACTCGTACTTCAATAGAAGCAGAAGACAAAACTCGTACTTCAATAGAAGCAGAAGACAAAACTCGTACTTCAATAGAAGCAGAAGACAAAACTCGTACTTCAATAGAAGCAGAAGACAAAACTCGTACTTCAATAGAAGCAGAAGACAAAACTCGTACTTCAATAGAAGCAGAAGACAAAACTCGTACTTCAATAGAAGCAGAAGACAAAACTCGTACTTCAATAGAAGCAGAAGACAAAACTCGTACTTCAATAGAAGCAGAAGACAAAACTCGTACTTCAATAGAAGCAGAAGACAAAACTCGTACTTCAATAGAAGCAGAAGACAAAACTCGTACTTCAATAGAAGCAGAAGACAAAACTCGTACTTCAATAGAAGCAGAAGACAAAACTCGTACTTCAATAGAAGCAGAAGACAAAACTCGTACTTCAATAGAAGCAGAAGACAAAACTCGTACTTCAATAGAAGCAGAAGACAAAACTCGTACTTCAATAGAAGCAGAAGACAAAACTCGTACTTCAATAGAAGCAGAAGACAAAACTCGTACTTCAATAGAAGCAGAAGACAAAACTCGTACTTCAATAGAAGCAGAAGACAAAACTCGTACTTCAATAGAAGCAGAAGACAAAACTCGTACTTCAATAGAAGCAGAAGACAAAACTCGTACTTCAATAGAAGCAGAAGACAAAACTCGTACTTCAATAGAAGCAGAAGACAAAACTCGTACTTCAATAGAAGCAGAAGACAAAACTCGTACTTCAATAGAAGCAGAAGACAAAACTCGTACTTCAATAGAAGCAGAAGACAAAACTCGTACTTCAATAGAAGCAGAAGACAAAACTCGTACTTCAATAGAAGCAGAAGACAAAACTCGTACTTCAATAGAAGCAGAAGACAAAACTCGTACTTCAATAGAAGCAGAAGACAAAACTCGTACTTCAATAGAAGCAGAAGACAAAACTCGTACTTCAATAGAAGCAGAAGACAAAACTCGTACTTCAATAGAAGCAGAAGACAAAACTCGTACTTCAATAGAAGCAGAAGACAAAACTCGTACTTCAATAGAAGCAGAAGACAAAACTCGTACTTCAATAGAAGCAGAAGACAAAACTCGTACTTCAATAGAAGCAGAAGACAAAACTCGTACTTCAATAGAAGCAGAAGACAAAACTCGTACTTCAATAGAAGCAGAAGACAAAACTCGTACTTCAATAGAAGCAGAAGACAAAACTCGTACTTCAATAGAAGCAGAAGACAAAACTCGTACTTCAATAGAAGCAGAAGACAAAACTCGTACTTCAATAGAAGCAGAAGACAAAACTCGTACTTCAATAGAAGCAGAAGACAAAACTCGTACTTCAATAGAAGCAGAAGACAAAACTCGTACTTCAATAGAAGCAGAAGACAAAACTCGTACTTCAATAGAAGCAGAAGACAAAACTCGTACTTCAATAGAAGCAGAAGACAAAACTCGTACTTCAATAGAAGCAGAAGACAAAACTCGTACTTCAATAGAAGCAGAAGACAAAACTCGTACTTCAATAGAAGCAGAAGACAAAACTCGTACTTCAATAGAAGCAGAAGACAAAACCGTACTTCAATAGAAGCAGAAGACAAAACTCGTACTTCAATAGAAGCAGAAGACAAAACTCGTACTTCAATAGAAGCAGAAGACAAAACCGTACTTCAATAGAAGCAGAAGACAAAACTCGTACTTCAATAGAAGCAGAAGACAAAACTCGTACTTCAATAGAAGCAGAAGACAAAACTCGTACTTCAATAGAAGCAGAAGACAAAACTCGTACTTCAAATAGAAGCAGAAGACAAAACCGTACTTCAAATAGAAGCAGAAGACAAAACTCGTACTTCAATAGAAGCAGAAGACAAAACTCGTACTTCAATAGAAGCAGAAGACAAAACCGTACTTCAATAGAAGCAGAAGACAAAACTCGTACTTCAATAGAAGCAGAAGACAAAACTCGTACTTCAATAGAAGCAGAAGACAAAACCGTACTTCAATAGAAGCAGAAGACAAAACTCGTACTTCAATAGAAGCAGAAGACAAAACTCGTACTTCAAATAGAAGCAGCAAGACAAAACTATTCAAATAGAAGCAGAAGACAAAACTCGTACTTCAAATAAATAAAACAAATTTCAAGAATAAAACTGACATTCATTTACAAAATATGTTTCGCCCCGCGATAAAAACACATACACATATAGACAAATTGAAAGCTAAACCTAAACATAAAATTAAGCTTCTTCAAATTAGATTGACTACAATACGAAGCAATTCATTTTACACAACGAAAAAAAAGAGGAAGACATTTCTTTTCTACTTACTGTAACATTCTGTACAACGTGGCAATATAAAAAAGCTTAAAACTGACATAAGGCGATGAATTTATTACTTTTCAAACAGAAAAATTTTTTTTAAAACTAAGTCTCATGTACGTGCACCAGGCGTTGTCCGTCCGCCAACATCCGTTGATCGGATATGTCCATTGTTGACGTACCCTTGATTGTAAAAATCTGTATTGTTAAGATAACTTGCGTTTGGTGAAGGCCCATGAATAGGCGTGTCTTTATAACCTGACATGGCGCCAAAATGCGTCGGGTTATTGATAGTCACTGGATTTAGAACGCACAGCTCCGATGCACTACTTGGCGAGCTAGATAAGCTTGGGTGCTGGTACTTGTTTAGGTCACAAAAATATACATGACCTTGGCGTGTGAGATGACTGTTTGAAGTATGCAGATGCTCTGCTATAGTTGGTCCATACTCAGGAACCGGGTTTCTCCTGTACTCACGTGACTGCGATCCTTGATACGGATAAGAAGCTGGTTGTTGAACACTGCTATGGTTTCGGGTGACGCGCGATGAGTCTGGATGGTTTTGGTATTCGAACAGAAGAGCGATTCATTCCGGAAGGCGACACGGACATCGGACCAACGTTTCTTCTGAAAATGCTCTAGGCATCTGAGGTATGAAAATGTCATGCGATGGCCGAACATGTGAAACCTAGCCGGTGAAAACTATCCTCCGGTAAGGAATAACTAGCTGGTGCGGAATTCTCTTCGGTTGCGTAGTGGTTCGTTATTGATGCACGCTTTCTGTTGTCGATGATCCGTCAACTGTTGCTGACCTAACAGGTCCATATTTATCATTGGGCGGCGAAGAAAAATCGCTACCTTGTTCATCCTAAGATAATATAATATATTACAACATTACTTTAGGAGAAGAAACATTCACGGAATTTAACCGCGAAAGTTTATTTTCGCGAGACGCGCCTAAGTTTCTCAACCGCGAAAGTTTATTCACGCAAAACGCGCCTAAGTTTCTCAACCGCGAAAGTTTATTCACGCGAAACGCGCCTAAGTTTCTCAACCGCGAAAGTTTATTCACGCGAAAACGCGCCTAAGTTTCTTAACCGCGAAAGTTTATTCCGCGAAACGCGCCTAAGTTTCTCAACCGCGAAAGTTTATCCACGCGAAAAAGTACAACACATCGTAAACTCTTAGTCAAAATATTTTTAAAATCGCAAAACAGCAAAATTTACTCCCGTCAGTTGTACGAAAGTCTTGAATCGGCCCGAAAGTTTAATTCCGTCCAAGACTTAGGCACATAGTAAGTTTAATTTCTAACATTTTGCTGTGATTGTGATACAGCAAAAGTTTCTTTCAGCGAAAAGTTTCCTCCTTCCTTAAATATAATAATAATGCTTCCATTTGGTTAGTTGCAGAATTTGCTGGGACAATAACAAAACAACATTTTAAAACTATGCAAAACAAAAGAAGCGGTTCACTTACGTCATTGTTTAGAAGATTTTCCAGTCTAAAAACATGAGATGTAATTTTAAGTAAACAAAAACAAACAAACAAACAAAAAACATCTAATCATTTGCAATGATCAAAAATGTTGAACTAATCTTAGCCTTTAGAAACACTGTTTCTATCAATCTAAAACGTGTGAGCATGAAAACTCTCTCTCCTCGGTACGAAGTGTTCTACCTCATGGACATAAAAGCAGTAGGAAGTGAAAACTTGAAATAACGTCTTTCTTCTTAGAATCATCAAACATTACAGAAACATAGGCCCAATTGATTTGATGTGTTGATTACGAATCATTTGGGTTGAATTATCGGTTGAAAAATAGGTGTAATTTACAGATTGACACTAAATTTTGCGTATAGTTTATAGAAAGCTGAGGTACATTGTGAAGATCGGAAAAATTTAGTGAATGCACAGCATTTGCGGAAGGTAAATTTCATAGAAATAAAAAAATAAATACTTCGTAAAAGTGTCTTCTATGTCGTCAATAATTTGGCTGCTGCTAAAAAAAACAAAGGAAAATTCGCTTATTTTTTCTAAAAAAAATTTAAAAAAATATTGAGTGTAAAATTTGCCTCGTTTACCTTTCACTTTCATCTGCAGTGTCTAGTTTGCTCATCATGCTTGGTATAAACGAGTTATTTGACGTCATAGAACTCCCTGGCGAGGATAACTAACAATGAGAAGGAATAAATAAGGACTAGGTGCGAAAAAATTTAATACCTGAAAGAAAGAAGTCAATTTCTTGCCTCGCCCAACCCTAACCCGGTTTGAGCACTGCATGAATTCATCACTTACTTGAGAACCAAATAATCTCCATAATAAACCCTGTCTATATAACTGTCTCTAAAATAAATTAAATAAATATACAAATAAGTAAATAAACAATCAAATAAATATAAAAATGAATGAATAAATGAATTATATGAATAAATAGAAAAATACATGGAGAGTTGAGATAAAACACACACTTCCTTCCCCTCCCCCCAAACACACAAATATGTTTCTACATCTTATGTTCCAACTGTAAAATTTCTAAAATACCGAAAAAACTGCAATCTGAGTGGTAACAGAACAATTAAAATCTACCTTTAGAATTATGTCTGCTTTATCCTTCAAAACTTGACTTTGTTTTGAGATTTTGTTAATTAAATCGTTCAACTTATATCTATTAACCACGACTTTCCTACCAAGAAAGTAGAGGAGTAAGAGAAGCAGCAACAACAATGACAACGACAACAACAACAACAACAATAACATAACAACAACATAACAACAATAACTTACTTGAGATGTTCATAAAAAATTCGAAGCAGCCTTTCCTTTTCGGAGACACATTTCATTATTATTTCATAAATATGTTTCGAGTCATGTTTCTTATCTTTGTACTCTGGAGGCGCTCTCCGCAGTTTGTCTACTTTTTTTTCCGCTTGACACGCCCTAAAAGAAAAAAAAACTGAACACCTTTAACGTCTATATAACTTATCAAAAGACCTTTTTACAACTGTTGTATACGTAGTGACATCTGTAGGAGTCTCGTATGCTACTTATTTCTCAACATTTCCTGGACTGCTGTTTTAAAAATAAGGAAATCATGAAATTTAAAAAGATGCTGACGGTATGTTTGAAAAAATATGTTTTTACTAAATGTCAATAAAGACAGTAACTTTCATTTCAGAAATAGGAGGCAACATTACGAATAGAATATGCTTATTTATTATGCAGACACAGCCAGTACATGTAGCTGCCGTCATTTAATACTTGAAGTATTACAAATCGTGTCATGATGAAGAAAACAAGATATATTCACGAAGAAAATGTGTATAAGGAATTTCGTACTACAAGGAAAAGAAGGACTTAGAGTGTGAGCCGAATTTTCAAAGTTCTGGCACACGTTCTCAGAGTGAAGCATTTATAAGACTCACAATTCTTCCAATTCATTTTGTTTCTGTTCAGAGATCAATGGGCTTTGTTGCAACTGCGAACACTGTTCTTGTACTTGAGTAATTTCTTTCAGTATATCGTTGTTAATACACTCGGCAAAACTTTTTACTTCATCATACATTACTCTCCATTCCTCCAAAAAACTCGCCTCTTCCTCTGTGAGGTCAGTCTTTTTGTAAAATTGTAAATCGCAATTGTAACTTTCTTCATATATATTAATAATAGAGTCAAGCCGGATTGCTGCTTTCACGAACTCTTCTTTCAACTGCTCACACTTTTTATACTTTGTGCGCACCATGTTAATCATTAGTGCCCGTTGACCACGAAGCAGCTGTTCGTATTCTGAAGCCATTTTACTGCAGTCGTACAGAGAGTGAGACCAATACAGCTTCAAGTCTGGATATTTACGTAATTCGTCTGGAGAGCCTGCAAGCTCTCGCACGCGTTGCGACAAGAAGATATTGATATTGTGCTCAGCGCGCTTGTTTTTGTTAAATAAATAAATCAAATCTGGTTGTTGATGACATCTTTCTAAACTATCATCATCTTTTAGTTCATCACCACATAGAAATAAGATTAATTGGTTTTCAATGGGAATACCTGTCTGCTCTTTGAGGAAAGCTTTTAAATGGCTTCCACGGTCGTCATGTCGACATTCATACGCAACGTCATTACACGTCAACACATTAAGGACGTGAATGATTTTCATGTCAAGAATACTACTAATCGTCGTGTAACAAATTATTTCTCCTTTCTCGTTCTTGCCACGGGTTTTTGGGTCATGTTTTAAAACCATTTGAAGCCTTAAAAAAAGAAACAAGTGGAAAACATGTAACAAATAACAACTTAAAAAATATCGCGTCTGACCAAACAGTAAGATTTATTTAGAAAAGAAGAAAAATTATCTAGAAAAAATGAAGTCAAATAAAACATATATATACTAACCAATTTTTGAATGCATTTAAAAGGGGTGGACACATGTGGTTAGGAGACGGAATATCGGCGCAAAACTTCACGCTGTTTGATAAATCATCGTTGTAACCCCATATGTGTTGATCGCTTTTGTCTTTAATTAATTTTGGCCACTGAAAAGCATGTTCTGTCAACAAAAAGGGCCTGGTTCCAGTTATACATTCAAAAATAACAGTACCAAAACTCCAGTAGTCTGCTGTTCGGTTATAACCACTTTGATAATCGTATAATTCAGGAGCCTTGACAATGTATGAGAAATTATAAATAAAACACGCAAGTAATTGATAGTATGTAATAAAAATGCATAGATTTAAAAGAAAATTAAGAAACAAAAATAAAACTGAAAACAGAAAAAATACTCTCAAACACCTCTTTTTGATTAGCGCCTCAACAAATAGGGCTTTACATTCAAATTTATATAACCACTTTACAATACTCAACTGAATATTAACAATGGGTCTTTTATAACCTTTTTGTAAATTTGAAAAAAATCCATCCGCATCAGAATTAGTCAACTTTAAGATATCTTTCGAGGGAAAAAAGGGACTAAGTACTAATCTTTCACTTACCAAATATTGAATAGTACCAACAAAAGACATACATATACTTCTAGCATCAAGTTGTTTGGCATAGCCTAGATCTGTTATCTTGTAGATTACATTATTACCTTGATGACACAACAAGATATTTTCAGGCTTTAAGTCTCTATGGACAATGTTTTTTTTGTGAAGAAATTCTAAGCCACATGATACATCTTTTAATATATTTACAACCATTTTTTCTTTTAAGCCACAACTGTGTATTGCATTACCAAGGAGCTAAATGATAAAATACAACTTTTTATAATGGGACCATTTAAATGATAATAACAAGATGCTTTAACAATTCTTGTTTATGTCAGCAGTTTTTCAGGGACGTGAAATTTTAACATTCTGTTTGAAATTTCTGATAAATAGCCAAATAAAAAGTTAATTAACATGCCTTCCAGTTTTTACACCAGTTTTTACAATAGATAGAAAGTGAAGATCTTCGTTGAACACAGAGATAGGGGGATTAGCTACATTATTTCGACTAAATGAAATGTGCATATAATTTTAACATGCATGCAAGGAAATAACGGATTACCTTTCTTAAATCGCTCTCACAATATTCAAGTCCCAACAATGGTTCTGGACTTCTCAAAGCATTTTCAATCTCTGCTGGAATAGGACGGCCAGCAACTAAATTTATGTGTTTATTTGAGTTCATGAGCTGGATTTCGTCTTGCCAGCGACCCTTGTTTCTAGGATCAAGTTTTTGCTTGCACTGCTTAATGACAAGCATTTCACTGGTTATCTGTATAAAAACAAAATGAAAATTCCACTGCTAATATAACTAGACAAAATATAGTATAAATTAATTATTGAAGCAGTTATATATGATCTGGCGAAGCTTAACGTTTCTCTTGGAAACACATTATGGCTAGCCAAGTCATACATTAAAAATTACGGAATTCAAATACTGCAGTTTGCGAAATTTCACAACTTTTCTTCTTAGCTGTGCATGTTCTGTAAGACTTTATATTTTTTTTACATGTAGATGATGTTCACAAAGCACTAACATGCACTAAATAATTAAAAATCAGAAGCAGTTAAAAAGTAAATCAAAAACCTGATTCTTCCATGCTGTTACAAGTCCAAAGCCACCACTGCCTATTTCACGATTGTACTGCCAATCTCCAAATACTTCACCAGCTTCTACCTTATTCATCTAAAGATCCAAATTAATTATAAATAAGTTATAAGAAAATTATAATATATAATAAGGATTTTCTTTTTATCGTTTTTCTACCTATACAAAGATTATTTTTACAAAAACCTTACACTGGCATGATTAATTTTATTGGGAAATTTTTTGTTTTAAAAATCCCCCCAAAAAAGTAAAAAGAATGGACACTTTAACATCACAATCATAAATAAAGATAAAGAAGCAATTAATGTTTTGTTATCATTCAACATAAAATTTTATCTAGAAATATAACAATATCCAATACTGATTTTTGAAAAAAAATCTCTCAAGGAAAAAACTTTTGCTAACAGGAAATAGAAATTATCATTCACGCTATTAAAAATTTTTTAGTATAATTTGTGCGTATCTGAACATGAGAAATAAATGAAAAATTGGAACCTGTCCAATCCTTTTGTAGAAAGCGTTGTTTTAGAGACAAAATTAAAAGGAAGATTCTGGAATTATTTTGTTTGAAAATAAATAGGGCCTGTTTGAATAAGCAATAAGGTGCTTGAATACTATTACTATTTAGAAATGGAGTCATTTGACATCTCTTTTAACTTGAACAGGGGCGGATACAGGAATTTAAACAAGTTAGTCCATTTTTTTACCAAGTCACTAAGAAATAGGCATTAAAATTTTACAAGGCGTAAAAGGGAGTTTTTCCAAAAAGCACATAAAATCGCATTTTTAAAATGCATAAAAAGCAAGATGAGCAAAACCAAGTATGGACAGGTCTATATATTAGACACTTTTATACTGAGATTTAGAAGCGGGTTTACTTAAAATAACATGTTTCATAAAGTGACCGGTTTACACAGCCTGTGTTGGGATCAAAACTTCTGCACCCTTTTGAGTATTTTAACCCTTTAATCAGGAAGCCTTTTTCAAAGAAACTACAAATTTTGTACACCAAATGTCTAACACTACACTGGAGAGCATATTTCAATAGATTTTTGGTGACCAGCCGAATAAGAGTACAGTTTTATGAAAGCGTGTGTGAAAAAATAAGCATAAGAAAACTCCGCAAAAAAAACATGAAATATATATCATATTATATAAAATATAAATTACATTTTTTATGTGAATAAGGCATTTTCTGTTTTTATATAACTAACAAAAATTTCATAGCTCAGTGATTTGTTATTTTACTAGTTTAAAAATAGTATGAAAGTTTCCCTGCACAATTTATCTACATTTAACTAGCTAAATAACACATTACAAACATTACAAAATCTGCTTCTACCTATGACGCCGTCCATCGATAAACAAAGTTTACCAAAAAGTAGTAATTTTTGAGGTCTTTCAAAGTAAACCATTCTTTCAAGCTAAAATCGTTGATTTAAAAAGAGCAACTTATTCCACTTCACATCTGCTTGTAATTTAAAAATTCCCAGTGCCAGGCACAACAACTTCCTTTATTCAACTTAACTAAGAGCAAAGCTTTAATAAAAAATGTCGCACGTATTCTTTCTCCAGCTTTCTCCCAAAAACTTCATACGAACACCACACATACCAAGGCTACAAAGTTTCATGTTCAGTTCAGCATGGAATTCTGTTCAAGTAAGTTGCAATTAATTTATCAGGGGGTTGTTGCACAATTTTTGTCAAGTTCTTATTTCTTTGATGTTTCATGACTTAAATAATAAATCTTTAAAAGTAAATATGTTGTTCATTATTTTCTTTTTGTTGCAAAAAAATATTGTGCAACGAAGTAAAGCATCATTTGTTTCGGTTTTTAACGGTATTTTACAGGCACTACCCCTTAATAAAATATTCTCGATATACTTCGACATACTTATGTCACAATTACAGGGGTTATCTTATGCTTTTTACGGTCACATGTTACCTTTATTTATATTTTTTACCCCCTAATACAACAAGTACGTCATAGTAATGCAACAGAAAGTGAAAGTACGTCCAAGTAAATCGAGATTAAATTAGGGGCTAGATGCTACTATTTTGATGGTAAATTAAATCAAATAACTGAATTTTGTGCCCCCTAATGAAACAACATGGGAAGTAAGTTGCAGGATAATTAAGCAGCTTCTTACGTATTACCCCATATCATTGATGAATATGCGCTTAACTATATAATATATGCATGTGTGTATTATGTGTAGATATTTTATAGAAATTTAACCCGGCGCATTTTAAAAAAGCCACCAGGGAAGATTTTTGTGTATATATAAGTGAAATACTTTTTTAAATTGCAACAAGGCTTTTGACGAAAAATTAAATATGTCCATCCAACTAGCTTGACATACCCTAAATCCATCACTGTTAAAACTCTTTAATTGTTGCACAGAGGTTGACGATTGTGAAAAGATTCAATAAACTGAGATATATACTTAGTTTACCGAGATAAATATCTTAAGAACGAAATTGATAAGTAACTTTTTTTCTTCTATAACATAAAGCTAACAACTCTATACATTCTATTATTATGTTGGAGTCCCTTCAAATAACAACATTCTTTTTATTTACCTTTCCACAAAAACGACCCCGTCCATTTAGCACCAATTCTACATTCAAGAATTGATTCATCACTTTTTCATGTGGTAACTTCATTATTGTAAACTTGGTTATTATATAACAAAATACAGGTTACAAAATTCAAGTTTGTGCTTACAGCTAATTATGGTTAGCTACGTTATTCAAGTCATGTGGACGTATGTATGTTACAATGACGGTAAATGTACATGCCTACTTTAATTCCCTACTGTAAGCACCTACAACAACTGTCAACATGACATCACTTTTGACCGATATATCAAAAAGGAATTGTTTACTAGAATAGAAAACGAAAGTAGCAAAAGACTTTCACCACGCACGGGCGAAAAGATTATTTATAAACTTCTAGTTACGCACCTAATTAAATCTTTCGCTAATCGAAGCAAGAACTAAAATACGTATGTCTTACTTTTAAACGCGTTTAAAGTCGATATATCCAAGGGTTGGCCATGTTGTTTATAGCCATAATCAGGTATAATCAGTTCTCGAGCACCATCTTTTGATAGACATTCCATTTAAAAGGCTACAAGCTCTATAAGTCTATGACGTCATTACGGAACGATAGCAAGCAAGATGTATAAAAATTCCTTGGTTTGTTTCTGCAAGGTAAAGTTCTTTTATGGCTTTGAAATTTTTTTGAGTGATTTGCTGTTTCTTTCAAATATCGAAAGTGTGCTATATCTTTACCTTAAACTATGATTTCCTTCAGTATCCAAAAAACTTATAAGAACAATTCTTTACTTTGGTCAATTGTTTTGCGTTACCAGCTTGGCAAGTAGACCAAAATTGTTTACTGTCTAGTTTTACTATGCGAATAATATATAGTTTACTTGCCAACTAAATGATATAAATATTATGGAAAAGGTGCAGTCACGAAATTTTGGAATTTCAATGTCTGGTCTGGTATTGAATTGTGTATAGCTATAGGCAATTTACCCGTAATACCATTATATCATCTGTTTATCTAAGCAACTAATGTTGTATATATCAAACCACTCTTCTTCCCTGTTCTAAGGCGTAGAACCTGCCATACAACTACTAAGCTATACATAACTATTCGCTAGCCATCCTGTGTCAATTCCTTAATTTCAGAAAGGCAAGTTTAAAACATGGTGCACATGCAACCAATAGGGATATTAAATAGACATTATCAAATGGTCGATTCAAAATTTCTGTAGCTAACCATATCATTTTACAAAATACCATTTTTGGGGGGATAAAATGTATAACTGTTGTGACCCAAAACAACTACGGACACCAGCGCAACTTTGACGTAGGACAGGCCTGTCAAAAGTCAGGTTGGTGCGTTCACAGTTGGGATGACCCATCTATTGACAGGCCCGGCCCAACTTTGGACAAATGCATGCAAATTCGTCTTAAGTTGGTACAGGCCTGTTGACAAAGGAATCTCCTGCTTTTAAAAACCGTGTCATTGGATGAGACAAACTCGGGACAGACCTAACTATTGACAAACAATTCCCATGCTTTTAAAAGACTGTGTCGTAAGATGGGACAGGCCCAACTATTGACAAAGGACACTTGTGCTTTCAGAAATTGTATCAAAAAAGGGACAGGCCCAACTATTGACATTTTTAGAGACAGCCACAACAAGGGTCAGTCTGAAGATTCCCAGACTAAAGTTAAACCTTGTAGCATGAGCAACACACTGTTTCAAATTTAAAAAAATTAAAGACAGGCCTGGCTTAACTGTGGACAAATACAGTGTCTGTAGGAGAGAAATAAAAAGAACAAAAAATGTATGGAAGAAAATAAATCATGAATTCTCTAAATATAACCTATTACTTATATGTGACTGTCCAGGGGAATTTGATAACAAACACTTAGCGTTAATTAGCGTTTAAAGCGCTAATATTAACGTTTTAGCGCTAACATTTAACGCTATAACGTTAATAACGCTAATACAAATTTTTTGTAATGATAATAACGTTAAGACGATAATAATAATTAGCGTTAAATAATATGATGATGATGATCACACAGATTATCTATTTTAATACATGGAATAGAGATGGTAGCGAGTATTATTCATTCAAATTTTTGTAACCTTTATACGAAGTCACGACGTGGCCCTATTATTTTTTTTTAAAAATTCTTAAGCTTAAGAATAGACAATGATAAATTATATTAACGCTTTTAACGTTAATTTAACGCTTTTAACGTTAATTTAACGCTTTTAACGTTAATTTAGTGCTATTAACGTTATTATCGAACATTAGCGTTATTTTGCAATGATAATTAACGCTATAATGTTAACCTTAAAGTGGAATTTATCTAGCGTTAATTAGCGTTAATTCTTTTGTTCTTCGTAGCGATATAACGTTAAAGTTTAACGCTAATTTGTTTGTTATCAAATTCCTCCGGACAGTCACATATAGCTAAAGTAATGAGCAATAGGAATACGATGTCATAAATTCTGCTTTTCTTAAAAATTGAACAAAACAGACAAATTAACAAATAAATTTGATAAATGGGGATTAGTAGCACAGTCGGTAGAGCGTTCAACTCATGTCCAAGTGGTTGTGGGTTTGAGCCCCCATAAGGCGGTTGTCTAGTTGGGCAAGAATTTCAAAAAAGGTTTCTGTAGCTCAAATAGGAGCTTTAAAGATTCCAGAACTGCCTTTGTGGACAACTCTTGAAAATAATTGAAAGGGTTATTGAACTGAGTGGTGAGACTGATCACAAAATATAAATTTACACATAATATTTCTTTAAATCATAGTCATAAGTCTCTTTTTCTTAAATATATAACAATTGTGGCTGCCCCAGCCAAAGCGATTCTGCCTCTCAAATTACGTAATAGGTCGAGTTGCAATAATTACATGGAAGATTATCTTGAAAAGTAAACATTAATAGCTTAAAAAATAGCTAGCTAGCTAGCTGTATATATATATAACAGTACATTACACTGAGCTGAATGTTATATCTTGATATCTGAGTCATAATTATTTAGCTAGTCATTATGCACACAACAATCCAGGTAAAAACATCTCCAATCATGCAACAAGGAAGTCTCTAATTACTTTAAAAAATGTGTTCGCTGATCTGGTCTTGCACCAAGAGTTGCCAAGTAGTGTTGTTTTCGCTACCCACAACAAACTTGAAATGCATAACTCGATTTAAACTTAGGGATCGTCTCAAAATGTTTGTATGTTTTTTTCGTATAATTATACGAACGCTACGAAGTACTTCGTTTCGTGAAACGAATGTCATACGAAGTGCTTCGTTTAAAATAAAAAATGTAAACGAAGTTTATACGAACTTTTTTAATATATGATACGAACTTAAACGAAGTTTTTTTATCATACAAAATGAAATTATACGAACTTTGAACGAAGTAAATTGCTATACGATCTTGAAACGAACTTCAAAAGTACCGGCGTAATTGCGCATAATTATTTCAATACGAAACCAGAAACAAAGAAGGTAAACGAATTTTTTTAAAATACGAAAAGAAATGATACGAACTTTAAACGAAACTAGAAATAAAAGAAGTAAAATATACGATTTTGACTTCTTTGAAAAGACTAGCAAAATTGCATATTCATGGGTTCAATCTACACAATCTACGGCGATGTTTTCGCTTTATACGATCCCGTTTTCATGATTTTTAAACGATCTACGGCGATCTTTTCGTTTTCTACGATCTCGTTTTCATGATTTTTAAACGATCTATGGCGATCTTTTCGTTTTCTACGATCATGTTTTCATGATTTTTAAACGATCTACGGCGACCTCTTAGCTTTTACGATGCCGTTTTCATGATTTTTAAATGATATACGGCGATCTTTTCGCTTTCTACGATCCCGTTTTCATGATTTTTAAACGATCTACGGCGATCTTTTCGTTTTCTACGATCCCGTTTTCATGATTTTAAACGATCTACGGCGATCTTTTGGAAGACCTTAGATAATAAATCCAATTAAAATAAACGAAGTTCGTATAACGAAACGAACTTTATAATTGTTGAAAAAATTTCAATATAAAGACTATAGATAATAGTCCAATTATAATAAACGAACTTCGTATAAGCAAATTTTTATACGAACTTCTTTAAAAATGATACGAACTACATACGAACTTTATTTTAAATGATACAAACTTTATTTTAAATGATACGAACTTTATACGAACTTGTAATTTTGATGATACGAAAAAGTTCGTATTAAAAATAAAATGATACGAAAGATTTAATAAATAGATACGAAGTTTTTGATACGAATTATACGAACTACGTACGAACATTTTGAGACGGTCCCTTAGCTAGCTATATCAGCCCTCAAAATTAGCGTCGGCAATCGGCAATTGCTTAATGTGTCTTTCTGACTAAACAGCCTACTAATGTTAAATAAATTGTCTAGTTAATTAGTTTTTTAGGTTGATGATCGCAACTTTAAAGCACTGCCTACAGACATTGCGAATGTTAAAAACAATCGATTTAATACGGTGGCCGAAATCGTCAAAGAAAAAATTTATTTTGTTCTGTTTATTTTTAGATATTGTTAAAAGTTTCTTTAAGGTAAGGGGACACAAGGGACATTTTCATGCGTGTGCTATGCAACATGTCTCATGGCATGCGCATGAAAATGTTTCTCATGACGCCACTTCTCATTTGCTGCAGAATGGTGTTATGAAAAACTTTGATTTAAATGTTATTAAATGCTTTGTTTAAGTTAAAGTGCGATTCAGTTATGGCAGCAGGAATAAGCAGAGAAATGGTATTGGTTTTACTGTTGCTGGACAACGAAGAAGAAGAAGAACATGCTTTAGAACAAACAAAAAGTTGTTGGGTAAAACCGTGGCTCGGAAATAGAAAGTGTCTTCGCGCTTTTCATACAATCTTTGAGAAGATAAAAAATGACGTTAGGAAGTGCAGAGAGTATATACGTATGAGCAACACCCAATTTGAGTACTTGGTCGATCTACTTTCTGAAGATTTGCAGAAGCAGGATACAAATATGAGAGATTCTATAACTCCGGCCAAGCTTGTTTGTGTGGTCTTGCGTTATTTTAGCGACAGGCGAGACTTTCAGGTCATTGGAATTTCAATTCAGAGTTTCAAGAAGAAGAATTTCTGCAGCTGTTATGGAGGTCTCTAACGCAATCATGGTTCATCTTCGGTCAGCGTATCAACTGTCTCATCCATTTCGCAAGTTATCTCAATAAAATCCATTTGGTTGAAGTGTTCCCAAGTAGAAAAATAGGCTTCATTAACACCTGCGCCAGAAGATCTTGATCCGATTCTCTATTCAGTTCACTCTTGTATTTCGTTAATGCATTGTGCCAACAAGTTTTAAGTTCGTTCACCGTAAACTTTCCATCAAAACGTTCCCTTAATTTAACCATAAGGGATTCCCGCAGCACTCTGTCTCTATAGTCTTGTAGAGTGTGATTCCAAAGTGCAGAGTTTTCTCGATAATAGTCAATCAACTCTTCTGTTTCCTCGGATGTAAATTGTTATTTTTTCTTTTCTTTTGTAAGATCAGTTATGATAAACTCCATCTGCTCATAAAACTTCCATTTCCTTGATGGAACTTTGCTTCCAGCATTTCGTTTTACCTCCTGAAGTATGGAAGATCATAGGGAATGGAAAATTTTTTCCAGGTTATCAGAGCTATATGCACCGTTGAATTTATTAACAAGATCTTGCTTTATAGCTTCTTTTTTGTTTTGATTTTTGTAATAAACATCACTCATCATCATCATCATCATTCTCGGCTTAACTGCTATCCCATAACGCAGGATTTGCTTTATAAAAATTGCTCAAAATTGTCTTTTCCTCATCGCACAGCTTTTTCTTTTCCTCCGACATTTTTGCTTTCTCTCCTATCCTCTCTCTTCACTTGATGTTCGACTTCTCAAGAAAAACAATGTTTACAGCTTCTTGCATTTTCATTGGTCAATTACACTATGCCTCAAATGATTTTGCAACATATTTGTTGCATGATATGGGGACAAGTGCTGCAACAATAATTTTTGTCCCGGGACATGTTGCAGAAGGTGGGGATACGAGCAACATTTGCAATGCAACAAAATATTCAACAAATTTTGTCCCTGGAGCACTGGCACAAAATAGATTCAGATCTATTTTGTCCCCGAAGTTGTGGAGCAAAATTTTTGCTCCATGCAACATTTTTTTGCTCCATTGCAGTAAAAAGCAGATATGGGACACAAGCAATTTTTTCATGCGTGTGCAATGGAGCAATGTTGCATAGCACGCGCATGAAAATGTCCCTCATGCCCCCTTAGCTTTAGTGTTTTTATAAACATGTAATAGTTTAATAACACAGAAAAACAACTTGTTCGTTTATATAAGTTTTATAATTTGCTCTTCTTCATTCTTCAAAATACACACGTGGTAGACAAAATGAATTATTCCCGTACAGAATACATTCTCGAGTTGCGTGGCTCGCAGTAGCATCAAAGTGACAAAGTTTTTCATCGTTAACACCCAGACTTGTATTGTTTTATTTATGACTAAAAAGACAAAAATATATTTAAAGGGTAAGTAAGACTAACATAGCTTAAAAAAATAATATTTTCAAAATTGCTGACGCTTCACTCTCTTGCGTCGGCAAATTATTGCCAAGGGATTGTCGCTGCAAAGGACTATGTCGTTGGCAATTTATTTCCGCCTGGTTTTTGGGCTAATTTCGAGGGTGGTATATACAATATACAATACGCCAGAAAAAGTTGCAGCAGTTCAGTTTTTTTACTTTATTGGAGTTAGTTTACGTTAAATACAAGGTTGTGATGTATGCAAACACCTTTTAACGTCATGTTACAAGTTGGTCCTCCCCCATCAATTGACAGGGCAGCATGTCAAAAGATGGGCCACCGTGTCAAAAGATGGGCCAACGTGTCTAAAGATAGTCTGTCCCGTCTTTAGACTGGCCGTGTTCTAAGTTGGATCATAATATAACCATGTGCCGTTATTGTTGCTAAAGTTAGGGGTAACACATTTATCTTTTTTTCTAAAATTGGCATCAAAATGATGCTAACACTTTGACCCTCATCCCCTTGTAGTTAGCGTCACTACCCAATTTGAGGAAAACTGATAGAAAACCCAAAACTTCTCAGAGGATAAACCCTTCTGTCACTTACTATACACATATTTATTATATCAATGTAAAAAACATTAATTAGATAGATGGCTAGCCCCACAAATATTAAGGGATGATATACCCTGTCTATAAATTCCAGAGGGGCTATGGCATAGATGGACAGTCCTGAAGTATTTATGCTTGATTTGAGCTACGTAAACCCAATTAGGGTCTGTGCTTTACCAGAAAACTCCCTGCAAGATTCAACGGCCCACACTGTGTCATTTCCCCATTTCCCTCACATGGCTTGGGTTAACCCAGGGCTATGGTAACATTCAATCACCCATATTGAATCGCTGTCACGTGTTCACCTTATAATGTGGCATAGAGCTTAAAAATATATAATATTATTAGATTGGGAGTTGGTTTTGGGGTAGTACAAACTTAGAACTGTTCCAACAACTGCATGTTCCATATTCAGCCGAGAAGGTTAAGTTAGCGTCATTCAAAACTACCCATCCACCCAATATTAGATAGATAGATAAGATATATTTCGCTGTTAAAAAAGAATACAAATAATAAGTTACTAAAATTATAAATACATTGGTCGGAGCAAGTGGAAGACGTTGACCGTCTTATCATCAAGCCCAGTGTCTTATCATCAAGCCCCGTGATAAATTAAGATAAATAGATAGATGTACATATTTTATATACATGGCTAATCTCACAAATATTGATGGATATACCCTGCCTATTATTTCCAGGAGGAGCCATGAGAGTCCTAGAGTATTTAATGCTCATTTCCAGTTAGGGTCTGCACTCTACCAGACAACTCCCTGCAACATCCAAAGGCCCAAGCAGTGTGTCAGTGGGTAGGAGAACAAAGCGATAATGACAAGTGCTTGTTCATAAGAAATTGTCATAAGAGACCCCATAATTTTGTGATAACATGCTGTTCTAACTTACGGAAAATATAGTTTATTCTAGTTTGAGAGCTCAAATATTAAAATTTCAGCTTCTTTTTAAATTGTTAGCATTTAAAGATTTTGTATAATTTCGATAATTTCTGAAAACGGTTATTCCCTCATTTTTAGATGCAAATATTTTTCTAAAGCAGTATATTATTTAATCTATTTTATAAATAAAGAAAGTAACAATGTCAAATTTATATGGCATTACAGTCAATGATAGTTTGCCTCTGAAAATACAAAATATTTGCCAAAAAAGGGTTAAATTTTTAAAATAGCATTTTTCATAATTTTGTCAATTCAAATTGTTAAAAAGCACAATCATAAAAGCTATTGGAATTTTATATTTTTTTTATTTATTTGATTAAATTTGATTAAAAATAGTAGTTTCGATTGCTAATTTTTTTATAACAAAATGCTATTTTTATGTTTGCAGAGGTATTTTCTCTTTAGAAAGAAGTAACAGTGATTTTAAAGCGTTGAAAGGATTTTTTCCTGCATTTTAGAAGGACGTAAAGCTGCTGCTAAGCAGAATATATTTGTTTTCTCGTCAAGTTAATAAATCAAACAAGAAAGCAACGAAACTACGAATGAATTTCATAACTGAAGCTAAATAGCATTCCAAGAGCCATACATTTGCGTCTTTTGCATAACTTACGATAAATAAATTGTTTATCAACCACACTTTTTCCATCACCAACACGCTGCCATTTTTTATATTTGTGCCTTGATTATCTGCCTCTTTGTGTCTTTTAATTAAAAAACTACCTTACTTTCAATATTTTACGTTCAGCCATTCATCACGAGTAAGAAATGGTAAGGCAAAATTTTGCTGCCTAAACCAAACGCTCGAATTTTGGTGAGCATTTAATTTGACCATGGACCAAATTAATTTTTTTGGCGAGAATTTAATTTAGCGATGGCAAAAATATCTTAAATTTGGTGTGCATTTAATTTGGGGATGGACATTTTGACTTAAATTTGGTGTGTATTTAATTTGGTGATGGAAAGATTTTCTTTCATTTTTTATGTTGCTTACAAATTTTATCTTAAAAGCTTTTGAGGACAGAAAAGATAATAAAAACGATTTTTTGAACAAGAACATGCTTTATATTAAAACAAAAAGAAGTGTTGTAAAATTTAGCCTAGTTTTTTTGTCAATTTTTTTTGTCTGTAAGAGAGCAAATGAAGAAACTGAAAAGGTTTGCACCATTCAGTGTGAGAAAAAACATGGTCGAAACACTAATATTATCTAAAATGGATCATTGTACTGTGGTATTTCAGCCGCTGCCAGATTATCAATTGAGAAGGTTACAGCACTTGCAAAATATTTGTGCTGGATACGTACTGAAAAAATATTCTGGTCTTTCAGAAGTGCACCAACTCGGTTGGCTTCCCATCAAAGAATGTTTCGATTTCTCCACTGTTAAATTGGCGCATAAATACTTATACAGAACCGAACGCTGTCCTGAGTACATAAACATCAAATGGAGTAGCATCAATGGGAATCGTTGTTCGTTACGTTTGCAAGGTAATAACGAGTATATGGCAAGTTTGACAACTCAGAGTAAAACATTAAGCGCAAGTGTATGAAACTTTTAACGAACTTCCATTGAATTTGCGAAAGACAGAAAAATTATCTATATTTTCAAAAAAAGCAAAAGCTTTTTACCTTGACCAAGCTTATGCGAAATGTGTGAACTACATATGATTTTATGTGTATGTATAGGATTAACTTCTTCTTTTTTTGTTGTTGTTGTTGTTGTTTTCTCTCTGTGTGTTTCTGTTTCACTCACCTGCGAGTCTACGACCCTTTTTCTTTTTTCTTTCGTCAGTCATTATCCCTTATGTGGTTGTGTGCAGTGTTATTATTATATATAAACTAGTCGATAAAGCCCGTGGAAAAATCCGCTGAGACAGGATAAAAATGAAAAGAAGCGTTATTTGAATTTTGATGACGTCAGCAACTCATCCACACAAAAAAAATGAGAATCTTGTTTTCACGCTGCCTCTATTGTGTAGAGCTTAAGCTGCTGATCAAGAAAATGTATATGATCATGTGCTTTTAATGAGCGGTTAATGAGATAAGTATAAGTGTTTTTTGTTGACGTCAGCAACGACCCGCCAAAACACAATTTTTTTTTAGTAATTTATATACCTGTTGCCTTTATCGTATAGATCTTGAAACGCTGATCAAGAAAATGTATAGAATCATGTATCTTTGACAAACGGTTGCAGAGATATCGGGGTTTGAAGGTTTTTGATGACGTCATCAACCCGTTCATTCCGAAACGGATTCGGGGACCCAGGTTTCCGAAAATTACCCAAATTGGTCCCAGGTTGTCCCTAGTTTCCCACTGTTACTCATTGACGTCACCACCTCGTTTCCAAGTTATTTGTCCTCAAAGTTTTAAATGCACTGTAATGGCTTCATTAACTTAATATAAAATATTGACGTTAAAGTAGTGTTATTGACGTCGCGCCGTAACGTCAGAAAATTTAACATTTGAGACAACTTTTTCGGCGACATCAAAGGAAAATGAACACTTTGCCTGTCACAGACAGACAGACAGACAGAGACACTTAGCGTATTATTATAGAGATAGTTATTTAAACCCGTGGAATATCCACTAATTTTTTTTAAAAATTTATTGTGCTTCTTATTACAAAAACGTTTGTTGTTAATTTCATTTAGAAGGCTGAAAAAACGTTTTAAACCCCTGGAGGAATCCACTGAAGAACATTTAAAAAATATTTATGTTTTATATCAAAAAATGATTTATTGTCAATTTCATTAAAAAAGTACGCACAATGAATTAAAACTTTAGAACGAAATTGACAACTATAATAACAACGTTAATTGCCTGTGACTTTACTCGTATAACAATTGATAACAAAGCTCCCGTCACGGTAAATTTAAATTCGCATGCAATAAAATTCCCAACTAATGAAATCACTTTATTTTATCACATGATTTGTTTTAGCCAATCAAAATCGTCAACAAAACGTTCATAAAATACAGAACATTTTTATAGGGGATACATTATAGACGCTTTTAAAGGAAATTGTAAAAAATATAATCCACTTTTCCTGTTACAGACACACAGACACACTTAGCGTATTATTATATAGATTATTATATACATATATCTACTTAAATTTTAACTATAATTATTTATTTATTTTTTTTAATGTTGTATGCTTTTAATATATAGTTACTTTTAAAATTTGTTTTTAGGCTGAAGAACCATGTATGTAATATGGAAGCCGAAATATGTTTAAAAAAAAAAAAAAAAAAAAAAGAGGAATTTTTATGCATTGAATTTGGCGATGGATAAAGAAAATAAATTTTTTAGACCAAAATCGCCAAAATTGCCAAATTTAGTGCTCACCAAAATTTGTACGAATAAGGTATTTCTAATTCAAACCCTACATTGATTATCACATAAAAATGGCCAAAGAGTTAAAATAATCAGAAATGGCATTTTTTTCTCTCTTTAACCCTATTCGGTCCGGGTTTTTCGAACATACTATGACCGGGGGTGGGCGGAATCCGCCCCCCCTCAATAACTTTTCATAGGGTTGTTCAAATTGAATCAAACTTGGCACACTTATAGTACGTCATAAAAGGAACAAAATGGTGGCAATAAATTTTTGCTTGCGTCAGCACATTTTCTGTGACGTCATCAGAAGCTTGAAATTTGTTAAAAATGCCACTAACTGCTTAAAATTTAATTACTTTTGTTCCAGAGCGAATTTTTGCATTCTGTTTGAAGTTTCAGAAAGCTAAATAAAAGTTACTTAACATATTTTCCGGTTTTTACGTGGATCGCATAAAAAATTGCCAAAAATTGCCCGAAAATCCGGTTTTTTCCGATTTTCGAGGGAAATCCGACAAAATTGGGAAATCGGATTAATCACGTGTCCAAATTATGCAAAATGATTCTTCTTAATAAAACAAAGTTGTGTTGCAAGTTTCAAGTTTGAAGGATAATCCTAACAGGAGTTATTAAATTTTCCCCATTATAAGGATTTCATAGAGATTTTTAGGGGTAGTTTCGAGTAATGGCCAATATCAAAGCCTCTGAAAGGTATGGGACCTAAAAATTTGGCATGCTGGTGTCTAATAGATAAATATTGAAACTCAGTAAGTTTCATAGCCATATAACATAGATATAATGAGTTATTAAAAAAAAACCGTCAGGGGGGGGCGGAATCCGAATAGGTTTAAAATATATGCTGCATGTAAATGCTTAAGAAAAATGATAATAATTTGATGACACTGACAACAAGGATGTTATTTTCTTTATGTATTGAGAAAAGAAGTTATCCATTCACTAATTCATTCAAAAGAAAGCTTTTAAAACTCTAAATGTTTTTAACTAATGTATGTTTTTAACCAATCAATGTTGCATTTTTTTTTAGAAAGTAAAAAACAAAACATGTAAATATTTTTGTTGGTAAACAAGTTTACAATGGATAGAGGAATGACTTCTGCAGAGCAGAAGCTTGCTGAGAAGCTTACCATCCTCAATAATCGAGGGCTAGGCATGTTGACCAGAATTTACAACATTAAAAAGGTGACACGAGTTTAGATCTTTTTAAAAAAATAGTTTTTCTTGATGCGCTGTTAAATGGCTCAATTTGTCAATGTTTAATTTAGGCATGTTCTGACCCAAAATCAAGACCAGCTTTTTTGAATGACAAGTCAATAGAATCAGCTTTAAAGATGATTGTAAGAAAATTTCCAGTGATGGAAAATTCTAAGGTATGTGGTTAAATCAAATATTATTTAGGGCTTCTATAATTTGCAAGCATGTAAGAATGAAGTGTATCTTTTTGGCTACATTTCATTTCAATAAATCTGAAATCTGGTTCAAAATTAGGACATTATGAAATGCAAAGTAAAATTCTATGATTTGGTTTAAGTTTAGAGGCTAGTTAAAGCATTGTTTATCCATTTTAACTTTTCTCCTTGTAAACATAACCCCATACACCACGTCCTCTAAAATCGTTAGAAATGTACGATTTTAATTAGAAAATCGAAACAAACATTAGTTTGTTTAATGTTTTCGAAAAGGCGTCAATGTTTCCGTTAGAAAAACAAAAAAATCGAAATTTTCCAAAAAAAACGAAACCAACTTTTTTATTTCGATTTGGTTTCGTTAATTTCGAAAAACAATTAATACATTATATTGGTTTCGTTTTTATTCTGTTTGGTTCGTTAATATTCGATTTGGTTTCGGTTGTTTCGTTTTGTTTTCGGTTGTTTCGTTTTGTTACACTAATCAAACGATTCTTTGCTCTTATTTAGAATTTTCAGTTTAAAAGTTTCGGATCCTGTTCCATTTGTTTTGATTTCACTAAATTTTGGTTATAAATTGGATTTCTACGCCGCAAATCTTTTATTTCAAAATTGTGCTCAACAATTTTAACGTTTTCATGACTACACATAAAATGACAAGGTTGTTTTCAGGTAACCCGCATTGTGCCATTAACTTATTCGTAAAATCTGCGCTCTTTCTGCGGTCCATCATCAATTTTGCGGTACGCGTACAAATTATTTTAAATATTTGGGATAGTTTGACCTTTGCATTCGTGTTTGTGTGTTTTCGTTGCGTGAGCTAAACAGGCTTCGCACAATGCAATCTCAAAATAAAAATAGGATGTTTATATGTTCGACATTTTGTTCAGCAATTGTAGTTTATTCAAATACCTTCCCTCGGTTATACTATATGGCTAGGCCCATTTGAATCTTAGAACTAAATGCGATTCTCCTATTGAATTAATCTTCTGTGTAATTTTCCTGTGTGCAATGGTTGCGGAAGCATGGAGGTTGGCCGTCGTTTTTCGAAATAAATAGGCAATTGTTGATGGCATATCAAAATATAATTCTTAATAATTTAAATTCTTATAATTTATGAAACCATGTTACAATATAATATACACTGAAATAAAATACTATAAACGCTTTCTTAATTTCAATAATTTCTAGTGTGAGATTTGTATATGAGAAATGCAAATTTGGATAACGGATTTTGTAAAACTAAGCATTTGTTGTAAGTTATTTGGGAGCTGGAAAGTAAAAGTATGCTAAAGATTGGTTTCTGTTAAAGTCTGTAATTGTTGCGCAACTGTCGTGGAGATAGATAGAATTCATCTCTACAACATTTGTTGTGTATTATCTCTTGCGTCGTTTTGTTTTACAACATGTGTTTCCGATAAAATTGTAACGCCCACTGTTGTGCAACAGTTTTATGTTACTGGAAACCGAACTTTAGTCTTTAGTATATCCGACCCTGTTTTCAAATTTTCCTATGCTTATAACAAAAGACAAAAAATAAATAAATTGTTTTTGACATTATGTAAGCTTTTGCCAACGTACGGTTGGCATGATCACACTAAATTTATCTCTTCACAAGTGTAAATTTAAATTAATTACACTCCTTCGTAATTAGAGAAAAATTTTCGAACGAGGATAATAACATGAATTTGTTTTCCCAAAAGATGAGAATGTATTTAGGATTGTTTTGACCAACTATAGACGAAAAAATTGACATTTCCCGGGTTCCAAGTAACACGAAATCGCCAAAACGCACTTTCCCGCACTTTTCTATACAAGATAATCTTACTATGCGCACTGATATACACCTGCAGAAAATAGTATAAAAACGTGTCTTAGAACTCAATTTAAATTAAATTTGAATTTAAGATCTTTACGCCGTCTATGATGATATTTACTGAACTCAAGAGATGTCTTAAAAACCTACTACATGTTTGAATATCTATTTTCAATAACTACGATGTGACAACAACGAGTAGCTACTCGTTGTTGTTATATACTTCAGGGTCGGAGATGTACTTTTCGTACAGTCAGTTAACAACATCCCACGAGTCCACATATCTGAATCGCTCGTCAGCTGTTACTCCAAATCCTGAGGCGAAGATGAATTGCCTTGGGCAAGGACTTATGTCTGTGTTCTTCGACTTGACTAAAAATCTGCCCATACCGTAGTGACTGTGAAAGAAGTAATCTATGGTAGGATTATCTTGATCCTGACAGGATATTATAATCCCAACATAATTCTTATCTTCAAAAGCCACAGCCACTACGGTACCCTCAGAAAAGTTCTTTGGCACAGGGAAATTTTTGCAAATAACGTAATTCTTATGCTAATAATTCGCATGTTATTGTATGTAATTAGAATTTCTGGTAGCATGCCCATAAATATAAACTTTTCATCATGAGGTGATCTAAATGTACTGTTTTATGAAGTTTTTATCAAACAAAAAATTGCCGAGATTTCTCTGTCGAATAATCATTCAAGTCATTAAAATGTCGCGTAGAGCATGTCCATATCGAAAAAAAAAAGTTAAAAAGCCGAGTATTTATTCTTACTAAATCGTGTTCTAGTTTAAGTAAATTCAGAAAACAAGGTTACAAATGTTCTGCAATTTTATTTCCAGAATTTCTTACTCGCATGCATATGATTAAATTTCTAAAGAATAATGTCATTTCTATCGATGTGAACCCGACTTAAAATGTCCATATGTTGTTTTTTCCCAGTAAATTTTACCCTGGAAGTTTAGCGGTGGCTACTGTATGAAGTTGCAAAAATAGTTTCTTTATCAAAAAACAAGGAAATCATGCCTAAATCTTTCGCATATTGAAAATCCGCCTTCAGACATTAACCTTTCTTTGTTCCGATTTTTATTTCCTGACGGCCACTAATTACAAACTTGTTTTTATTGTCTTTAATCTTTATTATTAATGCATACCTTTGTTTTCGTCACCCCCAGCAAATAACGTGGACTTGTGATTAAACATTGAGTGACAAAACACAGTGACAAAACTGCCAAATGCATGACAGATGAAGGATCTTTTTCCGGTCATGGAGCTTTTAAAAAAGCTAGGAAATCCAAATAACGCAGAAGACATAGCAATGTAAAAGCAAAAACGCATACAATTAAATTTTGAAATGATTATTGTACCCTGTATACCCGAAAAATTCAACTGTACAACTTCCTAATAATAACCTTCTCACTTAACGATAACATAACAACAACTAAAATTCTCGTAACATAGACAGTCATTGGGCCAGTTAAAGCCAAGAAAAATTATACAACGAACTTCCTATTATTCGAACCTTCCGCGACCTTTTTTTACACCGCAGACTTTTTAATTAAAAAAAATTAAATGCTAAACTTCTCTTAACTGTAACATCTCGAACTACAACCTTTCGAATAATAGAGAATTCACTGTAAAAACAATCAATAATTATTTTTACAACCTCGTTTCCTTGACCACCTCTTATTTAAAAACAAAGATTTTCGTCGTTTTGGCAAGATGATCTGGGACTGAAGTATGCACAGTTCTATTTGAATGTGTAGTTACACAGAATCGAATCGAAAGTAAATATCATCTAGTGGGATTCTTGACACCAATAAATGAGAAAGTTGCGAAAAGAAAATCTCAGATTTTCTGAATACACACTCGTTAAAATATGTGAATTTGTGATGTGAAAATAAATAGCACACAGTCTACATTAAGGGCAGGAAATTGAGAAAATAAAAATGGAACTAATTAGCGCGTCAAACAACTTTAGCAGGACATTTATTAATGGGCTTTTGCGGTTCTTATAGGATCCTGTAAGCAGTATTGAGCGGTTTTTACACAATCTCGCACTAATAAGTTCCACATTTATTTTCTACATGCATTCCTTTTCGCGCTTAAGATATATCGTAACAAAAGGTAACAAAACAAAATGAAAGTGTTCTTTTAAAGTCCTCCTGGATTGCTCATCGTTCGTTCACCCCACAGTAACTGTCTACAACTTTTCTTGTTACGCCTAATTTCTTTCTCATATATATCGATATGGAAAAGTTAAGTGTCGAGACTCCTGGCTATCTAACGTTGTAAAATAAACACTTCACTGTCTTTCCATCTCTAACATGTTTCAATTGTCCCTAGAAATACATGATAAATTATTACCTGAAAAAACAACGACTTTAAAACGCAACGACTGACCACCAAACCAATGTTTATATAGCTTGTCGTCCACACAATTATAAACAAATATTCGAAACAGTTCTTTTTTTTAAAAAAAAAATGAAACAACCGAGTAAAATTCAAATCTTGGCGATAGAAAAACAACATAATCGAACCCGTGGTTAAACAAAAAATTTCCGATCGAAATTATCGAAACCAAGTCAAAATAACCGAATCCAAAAACTTGGTTTCGGTTATTTTGAAAAAAACTCGGTGTGATTGAGATTCTAACGGTGATATCGGACTTGCATCGAAACGTCTTACTAAACCGGCGATGTTTTTGATTTTCTAATAAAATTTGTACATTTCTAACTATTTTGGAGGACGTAGTGATAATTGCTAGTTTACATCACATTTGTGGCAAGAGGTTTGCAATTTTTGAAATGTTCCATCCTTCTATTTAAATGGTAGAAGTTAATCTCGTTTATTAAAATTTTATTTTGCAGGCGACAATTATGCAACCAGTCATGCAGATGCATGTTGACATTGTGAAGGGATTGTCAAATTATTATTTCACTTTTGTAGATGTCATGATTTTTAAGGTAACGTTATTAAGTTTTAAGTTTTTGTATTAATTCTCCTAATTCAAGAGTGACTAACGAAAAAAATCTACACATTGTTTTTTTGTGGCTTAAAAATTCTTCCTTATCACAAAGGCAATGTGGCATAATTTGTTTTAATTTATGTTGAAATTTCTTAAAAGCATCAGTTTAGCCAACAGTGGCAGCCATTATGGAACAAAAGCCAACCTATTTTATTTTTATTTCCACAACATCATTTGGGTGACTTTTTTCTCTTTTGAAATTGCTACATCTTTCCATTCCTGTGTAATTATTTGACCTTCTGAAACAAATTTGAATAAAAAGAAAGGTTATTAATATGTATTTTTAATACAAAAAATGCATGTGCACTTATTCTAGGAAGAATATTTATTATGTCTTTATTTTGTATGATATGGCCTTTGTTTACATCCTGGTCAAAGTACTTCACACATTAGTAATTTATCAAACCGAATATCCTCATCCACACCCTCATAGCAATGACCATGGTACCCCTTCAGCCTTAAAAATCTTGAGAACCAAAGTTATTAAAAAAAGATACACTGATTTATATTCACAGTGTAATGATTTAAGACCATGTTTTTGTCAATTGCTAGTTCGTCTTTAAAGAAATGTTTTTCTCCTGATCTTGTTTAGGATCATGTGTCGGAACTTCTGACCTCCATTGATGCAAGCTTTGTTCACTTTGATATTGTAAGTCTATATTTAAGTTAATGCAACCATTACGTTAACTATTTTGACCTTGTGTAATAGTTATTTTTTCTGTATGGCATAAAAAGTTGTACAACAGTTCTAAAAATTTATTTTTGACTCCTTACATGAAATGCAGTGACTGATTAGCTATTTTTTTAAAAAATAATTGTGCTTTCGGTTGATCGGAATATATAAGACTAACCTGTGGCTTATATTTGCAACACTTATCTTTTCTGTTTGTAAGGCAGCACTCACAAAAAAATAAATTGAAAAAAAAGCAAAACCAAAGTGTAATAACTTCAGGAGTACAGGAGTAAAGATTTTGGACCCACAATCATTCCAAAAACATTTTCTGTCATATTGTGTATTTTTATACTATACACATTACCAGTTTTTCCTTTTGTAATCAGAATATCTCGTGTTTCCTGTATTTGTGATTATCTTTTTTAGTTATTTGCCAACTTTAGATACTTTAACATATCTCGAAACATTAACAAATGTACTATATATACATCTTGTTCATGCAACAAATGTTGTATTAGTTGAAAGTTACCTTCGATAGTACATTAGGAGTTGACTTTCACCAATTTAAACATCCGTTTGAGAAGAGGCAATTTAAATTTAAATCATAAACATTATCTGTTTTTTTTATTTTTTTCATTGTCCACAACCTATTAAATTGGAAATAATCAGAGGGCATTAGTCATGCCTATCATGTTTTTTGTTGACATAAATAGAAATATCTTATGACAAGCACTATTTTCTGCTGAAAGTACTTCTTTGAAAAGATATATAACTTCTTTAAAGAAAAATAGTTAATCAAAAAGGTGTTTACATTACAATTTCACTGCAGATTTTTAAACTTGGTCAAGCCATTCAATACTTTTCTGTCTTTAAAACTTTTACAGTATTTTAATTTTAAATTATATATCAAGTAAACAATAATGAAAAAGCAAAATTATGAAGTTCAATGTTTTATAAATTATAAAAAATGAGTGTGCCTTCGCAAAGTTGTACTTGAAGTGCTTTTTGATTTTTATTTAACTTAGTTTCCTCTTTTTGTCTTCCCTTTCTGCTTATAAATCTTATACTTTAGACACTCAATTTTGAATTGACAAAAGCATACTTTGAACTGGTGACAACTTATGCATTTGTTTTTGCATTAATCGCAAAAGTAGACGATCGCAAAGCTGTATTGAGTTTGTTTAATCACGCTTTTGACATGCAAAAGGGGCATGGGTAAGAAACAATCTATGTCAATATTAATGGTTTTTAAATAGAGCCAATCGAATGAGAAAAAGTTGTTTGCTATTATTGTGTAAAATATTTTCTTCTTGTTCTAGAGAACACAATTTTCCACGATTGGGACAGATGATAATCGATTTTGAGCATCCATTTCGTAAACTTTCTGAGGAGTTTACTCCACATGCTCAGCGGATTGGAATTGCACTAAACTCGTTAAATATGTTATACAAAAGACGGAACTTAGGTGGAGAGCAGGTAAATGCTTTGCTTTTTGTTGTTTTGTTCCCTTCTGCCTCTACTGCTTTTCAGAAAATTGATCATCTTCTACGAAGATTAAGATATTTTACAAAATTAATTACAAAAAAAGGCTGAGCCAATACTTTCTTATAATCATTAGTATTGATCTACGTTATTTTTAATTTTTTGCACACACAAATGTGCATCATTTATTTCCTGCAACATTTTGTGTAAAAGAACAGAAAAATCATGAGAGATAAGGTATGGCTTACTGATATAACGTTTCTTTTTCATAGTGTGTAGAGGGGTCAGAACTCCCCCTTACAAAATCACCCCCACCACTTTTAAACCAGAATCCCACATAAAATGCTAAAGGTTAAGTTCAACCACCGAAAATATTACGGAGAAGTTGATAAGTCGCATATGTCTTATAAAGTGACTTTTTTATGAAGTCGCCTGAATTCGCCCTTATATGCAGCCATTTGTAGCATAAGAATTTGAAGCATAAGCAATTAATATATTTAAATTTGAGATTTTTTAAGAATAACCATAAATATCAATTCAAAATATTTACATTCCATAAATATTTGACATTCTGGGAATTCTATTTCCTAGAATATCATTGTCTTAAATCGCACCTAAAATAAATTACTCCCACCTATATTTCCAATTCCCCCTAAAATTTCTATTGGACCCAAGTTCCTGCAAAGCAATCTACCTTAAATTTGGCTTAACCTTTGTCTAAGGGGGCAAAAGAGGAGAGCAGAATATAAATAGTACAAATCTATTTTTTGTATAGATGAGGCAAGCTCAATTGTTAAGTTTAACGAACATGCCACAACAAATGTTGAGTCCTGCACTCAGTGAAACGGTAACATTATTACATTGTTTTAAATAATTTTTTGCATAAACTGAATTTGAAAGTTTACTTTTTCAATTACATGTGGATGATATTTTCATCTTGAAAATGTTTTCCCAATGTTTTTATTAAGACGTTATGTTCCAGGTGCCTTGTGAATATGTTTCATTAGAAGAAATGACTCGCTGGATTCTGAGTGAGTATTTCCCGTAATAATCTCTGCAATAACTGGTCCATGGCAATTCAAGTTTATCAAATATCTAAGCAGTTATTCCATCTATAGGTTTAAAAAATTAGAAAACTTTCAAATTTTAATTCATTTAAGACTTAGTAGTGACTATCACGAAATAATAGTCAGCCTACTACTCTGACCCAAAATATTTATACTTATATTAATTTCTAAAATATCTACCACAGACCATCTTTCCATTGATTTTAGAAAAAATGTGAGAGTAACTATAGTTTGCTTTTCACTAATCAGTTTTTAAATAGATATTATTTTCCTTGATGGGTGGTTTTATTTTTCTAGCAGAATATAATTTTTATCATCTTGTTTCATACTAGTAACATGCACATTATGTCCAAGTCAGATTACTGCAGTCGCCACAACATTGGAAATATGGAGAATGTGTTTGCAAGACGGCTACTGCATTACACTATTTCGAGATGAAGTTTTATATATGCATAAAGAATTGCAGCTGTTGTTTGAATCAATGAAAGGGTAAAGCCCTTAAAAATGTTTTTTTTTCTCTGTAGTCATTTTATACTTTCATTATTCATTTAATTTGGCATGAGACAAATTTTGATTGAAATGTTTTAATTCATGTCTTGATGATATATGTAAGTTTTTTAACATAGAAATTTTGGGCACCCGTAGATCTGAGAAATATCTTTTAACATTAATTTATGAAAATAGTCAAATAGTCAAAAAAATAAATGTGTAATCAGATCATCTAAGAAATCCCCCAAAACTATTTTTTTTTTTAAATTGAGGCAATATATTTAGTTCTGCAATATATTTAGTTCTGCTACTGAATAGGTGACAACACCTATTCAGTCAAAAATAATCTGTAAGCATTGTACTTAAATTTGTAGGCAATCAAAAAGGTCTAAAGAAGTTCAAGACTGTTTGGTTCACTCATTACAGACCAGGTAAGCCAATCATGATGGGCTTGTAGAGTATAATTCACAATGTTTAATGCAGTGTGATGTGTGTGGGACAGAAAATATGTTTTTTAATTGTGAGACAAAATGTAACTAATAATTGTACTTTTCTACTTTTTAAAGTGCTGCATTTCACAGAGAAAGAAGGAAATATTTACTCACAGCTATGGAAGAAATTATTTCCATTGTGAGTGACCAACCTGGTTTGCTTGGTCCAAAGGTGTGATGTAATTTTTGTCCCCTAGTATGCAACAATGGGATTAATATGTATTTTTAGCTGGGAAGTGAAGCAGTTTAAGGTGGATTTCCTGCTCTATGAAAATCCACCTTAATAAGCAATATCTACAGTAGCTGAAATGTTCACCTGGCTAAAAGTAATGAGTAAATAGTGAAAAATTATAATGATGTAATGTGTTCTGTCCTGGAACATTGGAATGTTAATTTGATCGATCTCGATTTGATATTACTGTTATTGATTTTTATTTATGTAAAATAGATCAGGGATTTTCAGGCAATATATTTTCTAGGTTCTTATTGCTTTACTGGCTCTATCACATGCTCGTGATGAAATTCACTGGTTGGTCCGTCATAAATATCACACTCCTCCAAAAGGAAAGAAAGTGGCAGCTGAGGATTTTGAAGATGTGTGAGTATTGTAGAATTCAAAATAAACCTGTTTCTATTCAGATACAATATCATGCCATTGCATGATGGAAGGGTAGAATTAAGAATTAGGATGTTTGTGATTTTATTTTATTGTACTTTGATATTATTGTACTTTGATATACAGTTTCTTGGTAATATGTACTCAGAGCTGAATCACAGGAAAAAAATGCAGGAAGAAAACAAAGTCACAGACCTGTTTTTAATACCGTATTTGTAGAAAAGTTTCAGATGGTTGTAACAAATGCTATTCTGATATTTTTAGGCGATTACCTAAATTACTTCACAGTGTATTAGAATTAAGAGGTAAGTGAGAGAGTTTTTCAATATCTAGATAAATGTAGTGAAACAAATAATACATTTTATACTTTTAATATGCTCACCTTAAACACAACATGGTAAGACCGATACGTCTTCCCTCACAAATGTAATTTGATTCGTAAGTGGTGTGGTGCTGCTATTTTTATGATGTGCTATTTTCTTTACATAAATTTTATTACTTCAGGGTTGTTTAAAAAGTATTCACAAGTTGTGCAAAGATATTTTATACAATATCTTTCTGGATTTGATGTTGCCTTGTTGAAAACAATAATACAGGTTTGTATTATGATATCATGGAGGTTGGATAATTTATAGTGTAATGTAGGATGTTTTCACTTTCGGCATTGGATTTAAGTATCGTTTTATGTTTTAGAGAATATCAGTTTGTCCAGAAGATATATGTATGATTATGACTGACTTTGTTGAAGTTCTTTCTTCAGTTTCCGTTAAACAAGGTAAGCAACATGGACATGTTTTTATTGTCTTCAGTTTTTATTTGTAAAAAAAAATATGGGATAAAGATTTTTTTTGTGGTTTCAATGAAAACAACATGGTATTCAGGCCTTGATGTGTGTATTTATTCTAAATTTTGTTCTTTTAGTTGAAGCTGGTGAAAACATAGATTTACGATCTGTTAGACTAGACTGGATGAGACTTCAGGTAATCTTAGAGTATATATGAACTTAAGGAATATTCAAGTTTTATCATAAATGCTTCAAAAATTGTTGAAACGTTTTAAAATTCTTTCAAGTATAAATTCAAAAAGGATCATCATTCATGCACTTTCTCTAGGCTTACACAAGTGTTCGAGGGTCTGTCCCTGAATTAAAAGAGAATCGTGAGTTAGCTGTCCTGATGAACACAATTGTCATGCATACTAAACTTGTTGATATTCAGGACAATATCTTAAACGATGTATCAGATTTGTCGATTCTATGGTAAGAAGTAGCAATTCTTCTGTGTTTATTAAAATGAATAAATCATTAAAAAGTCACAGACCGTCGTAAATATATTTGTAATGCGCTGTGGGTGTTCTTTCAATAGTATTTTACACTTTCATTTTTACGATTCAGTGGCTAAGAAGAAGTTTCATAGTGTTCGTGTTGATGTCTCTTCATCACAACAACAATTTTTTTTACATTTTAGTTTCTATCCGAGTTTTTTCGAGCAGAGCTTTTTAAGCTGTTTAGAAAATCCTGTCATGATGAGGTAATATTAATAATATTTGAAGCGAATTATAGATCTTATTGTTGAAAAATATTTGGATTACATTCTTACATTTTAAGTTTGATTTTTGCCTAATGTCTTATTTTGTCTTTATCTTGAATGTTATTACTGTAAAATTCCTTTGAAAATCTTGTCATAAATTTTGGAGCCTTCTGAAGCATGAGACTCTGATCAATGACCAGCTGCACAACCATATTTTCCAGGATATTTTATACCTTATTAACTAGTGGTAACCGGATCTTTGACAAGCCTAATTAATCGCATACCTTAATTTTTCGCATATTGTGTATTGTATGAAAAATATGTCATTTCTTTTATATATATTTTTAGGTATTCAATTGCATATCCACTTGCTTGCACTCACTTCTTAAATTGCACACACGAACTGTGTCCTGAAGAGGTAATTGATAATTTTTTAAACCCTTGACCAAATATTTCTGTTCTTGTTCAGATTACACAACTTGTGTAATCTGAACAAGAGTCGCTCTTTACCAGCTTTATGTTATATGGATGTTTATTATAAACTTCCATAAGCTTTTATAAGGAGGTTTTTTAAATGATCGATCCAAAATTTAAGTATTAATCCTGGGTGTTTTACTTGGGAAAATTCAAAATGGTAAATAAGAATCCTACTAATCCAGATATCAAATAGCAGATCGTATCGTGATACAAGAAAAATTTAGTAGAGAAAGAATGCTTTTAAAGAGTTTGTTTATAAAATAAAGTTTTTTGTCGTCCATAAAATAGTTCAAGTGTGTACAGCATGTTCGAATGGATGCTTTTTCTTACGTTGCCAGAAGGGAAAATAAATTCTGCTGTTTTCTAAGCGAATTTCGTTAAAATAAAAAATGTCACTTGTCCAAGATTATATACAAATGATGAACTTTTTTTCAGCGACATCCGATCGGAGATCGAAGCTTGTCTGCAGTAAACTCATTTCTAGATGCAATTGCATTCAAAGCAACTCATTACATTAGTCAACTGTGTGAGGAACATCTCAGACTTTCTCGTCAGGTTGGTGATATTAAGTATACATGCTATATGAAACTGCTGTAGTCAAAAGCAGGCCAAGTATTCAATAAAAATGTTTTTAACTAGGCTGAATTTTTTTTTTTAATTTGAAGTAAAAAAGAAAGAGAATTATAGACGGAGTATGATCATGTAATAGTTGGTTAGTAATAAAAAAATATCAAACTCTTCGAATGCATAGTGGCTATTAATAGAAGTTGGCATAGAATCTTCTTTTACACCACTGTTTTTGTAGTAGTGCTTATATGGAGTGACAAGGTGAACATGTAGGATTTTCCTTGTTTATCTTGCAGCTTGATCCTGGCACAGCAGTTAACTTTCACACTATAACAGAAGAGTCTCGCTCCAAAAAAGAACGCCCACGTCCCGTGCCTCCGAAACCAGGTCAAGAAAGCAAAAAAAAATCAGTGGAAACGAAAAAACCAATCGATTCGAAATATCAAGGTCAAGTAAATCTTCTTCAAGCCATCACACATTGCAAAGATTTGACTGTCTGGGAGCACGTGTTCTCCCCGAGAGAATACCTCGTATCGCATTTGGAAGAATTCTTCAGCAAAACCATATTTCGGTTATTAAATTACAACGAAGCAACACACGAAATAGCAAGACCCTCAGCCCTGTTAAGGGATGTACGTTCGTACATCACCTCGTTGCATAGGCTGGAAGAGTTAGTGAATGTTGACATGGGAAGAATCTTCAATGCAACGCTCCTACAGCAAACACAAAATTGTGATAACTCTGGTGGACCCACTTTAACTAGTACATATACGTTCTGGTGAGTTGATTTGATTTAACATCAAGCTTATAAATGTTAAGGAATGGAGGATTGGTAGTTTGAGAGGGGTTTGCTTTGCTTGTTCTTATAAACTTCACTACTTTAAAATTTATCAAAACGTTGATCGTTAGATAAGCACTAATCCCAATCTGTTGTGTGTCTAGTAAGCGCAAGTATAATGTTTTGTTTCCTTTGGAGTTGAATGATACCTATATAAACAATAAAGAGGCAATTGGAATTAAACTTTGCGAAACTTTTTTCTTGGACTTTGCGTTTAAAATGATTTCACATTACCAGAAGTTAAAAGTATGTCTGTGGTATGACTTCTTAATTGTGTTCAGGTATAATGACATTCTGCTGAAACGCATCTTTATGTCTGGTGGTGTTGTATATTCACCAGCTCGGCAATCATTTGTAAGTCGAACAAAAGCTGGCTTCCCTCGAGTAGAAGACTATACTGATGTCTCAGGTGAGGAAATCAGTACTAATTTTGGTTTGATTCTCCTAAAGATGTTAAATCTTTCGACTGAAGAAAAGGATCTCTCTTTTCAAGTTCATAGAGCCTTGGAAGGACTTTAAGTTGGCATTGAAATGGTTCTTCGTGCAATTTATAAAAGTTACAATACACCTAAGCCACTAAACAAAATTTATTTTCTACAAATACAAAATTCACCGCAACTTTTTTTAACTCTTCTATTTATTCGTAGAAATGCGAGCTCTTGCAGAGTTGCTAGGTGCGTACGGTGTTCGTCATTTCTCAAGAAAGTTAGTGCAGAGATTGATAGCTGAAGTTGACGAATTAAAGGTATCTTATCTCAATCGTTTCCTTTTCCTTGTAGTTGTCCTTTTCCTATCTGTTTTGATTACTTTATCCTGATTGCTAAACAAGTTCAAACACTGTAAAGAACTGATTAGACAGAGCAAACATCTTGTTTGGATATACACCTATCCTTAAAGTTTAAAAAGTTCATAAACATGAATCGTTCATCCACTACATTAGTGTTTTTGTTATAAATTACCAGTGTGTTACTATTCTGCTGAATTACGAAAACATGTTTTAGAAACTTGTGTTGGTGAACAAAGACATTCTGGCAATCATTTGTGAAGCACCACTAAAATATGACTTGCACGAAGTTATTAAAAGAATGAGAGGTGAGAAGGAAACCCTGTGTGTTTGTCAACCCTTCTGTCAGTTTATCCGTCCAGTTATCGATCATCGATCGTCGTCTATCGATATTTGACTCATTTGTGAAGTCATCCATCAATTTATGCGTCAATTGATTCTTCAATTTAGCCATTGCTTATATGTTGAACCCCATCCTTGGAAGGGGGTAGTATTTTAGGTATCGTTTTCAGGGGGAGGCAAGGCTAACTTTACCATCCCATTGAATTCAAGGAAGGACAAGTGGTATGACTGTGAAAGTTTGACACAGTAACTGACCAAAATGAATGAAAGTATTTGATATCTAAAAAATAAATGCTGACCTTCTTATTTTTTTAGGTTTTGATGAGCTTGCTATTCGAACGACAACAATTGGAATCTTCTTAACGTTTCGAAAGATGTTGGCTGTCGGTCTTCGAGACGTAAGTTTGTTAATACGTCAATATGATTACATTTTAGACAAACGACGTTGCATTTCATTGATCGATTTTTTGTGTATATTCATTTCCTTTCTTTACAATTCGTGCAACATCATTTTTGAACTGGGTTAAAACCACAATGTTAATCTTATCCAGACAAGTACATAAATTTTATGGGAAGTATAATAAACCTCAGCTTAATTTGAAGATACTTGATAACAAGAATATCCTCTACTGCACATAAAATTTACACCAGTGATATCAAAAAGCTTTGCAGTGGCAATAGCTGTTATATGAAGCGTCTTAAAGTAGAACCATTGTGCTAGACACTTAAGTAGGAGAAATCTTTTTATATTACCATGAACGAATTTGACATGACAACATCAGAAGTTTTCAAATGTCACCATAAGCTGAAAATGGCGACCCTTACGTGTTAACAGACCGTCATGATTAACCGATGAAACGTTGACCGCTAATCATAGTATGATGGAAGCGGTTGTAGATTTAATTCTGAGTTAAAAGAGTTTAAACCTAAAGGGAAGGTGGGGAAAGAAGAAACAAATTTATAATGGCTATTTTTCTCAAAAAGGAATTTTTTTCGGTTTAAGTAAAGTCTATTTTCTAAGCTGTGCAGGGCGATAATGAAATGCTGTAACGTAATTTGTGTTGTTTCGCATTTTTCGCCAGCGTAACAATAAGAAGTGATATGCAACTTAGCACAGCTTGACAATTTGGTTTGGCCTGTATAAAATTGTATCTCAGCCACAGCGAATCCTGAGCTCAGCTCGGCCTGGCGCAGCGGATAAAATAGATCTTTCCTTCTTTACGCTTTCCCTCTATGGCGTTCGTTTTTGCAACATATTGTAAAAAGAAATTGAAATTTACGCTAGAAGATTTTTAAGTGGCGCCATGTTGAGTCTGTTCAAAATTATGTTTCTGTATTTTGTATACTTTCATACGATTCGTACAGAAAATCTTTTTTTTGCTTCAATTGTTGATCTAGACGGTTTTATGTATGTTTTCTCTAGGTTTTACCAAGACGTGTTCCCTACCTAATGTACGTACTGGCTGATTTCAAAGAAAATAACACAAGAAATGAGTCTACTGTAAGTGGAGCTTGTAATATTTTTGACATCTCAAAGTGACAAAATTATGACATTTTTGGTTGTGACCAAAAGTTTTATACATCTTATGAAAAAGAGATATCACAAATTGTCTTGGAGTACATAGCATAAAAATTATTGTGTTTCTACATTTTTCTATATTAGTTTCTAATTTTTATAGCTTACACATGAAATGGCGCAAGCAGCTGGTATCGATTCCGAGTTTGACGCTGAACTGTACCATGCTTTAAGAAACAGTAAAGGTACGTGCACACTAATTTTTTTTTAATTTAATACATTCATTAGTCTTGGAGTTGAGATCCACAATCTTATATTTTATTGACCTCGCATTGCTTCTTCTCCTAATTTAAATGTACTTTGTGCGGGTAAAAATCAAAAAGAGCAAAATTTCACTATGAAGGGAACTGATAAGAAATATGAAAAAAAGTATATATATGATATATAATGATACGTAGTTTAAAAATGTGTTCTAAAATGTTTTTGCACAAAGAGGGTGTCCTATACCTGCTTTGTGGACACA
The DNA here is from genome assembly GCA_030067915.1 of Hydractinia echinata. NCBI lineage: Eukaryota > Metazoa > Cnidaria > Hydrozoa > Anthoathecata > Hydractiniidae > Hydractinia > Hydractinia echinata. The sequence goes on from JASGCC010000117.1 coordinate 348,587, forward strand.
CAGAATCAATTGCGGTTTGAATCGACTGTTGTAAACTGTTACTGTGGAAGTAGCCAACGAATTGTCTCTTTTTTTTTAGAAAAAAATGACGAGGATGGCTTGATTTGGACGTTGTTACTTGTAAGTAACATTTCTGAACCTATATAATCATGAACTTTCTATCGCACTCACAGCCGTAGATACAATCGAACAAACACCAACAAACGATTGAGAATTCCTGAAAATGCAACCTTGAATGAAGTTTCGAAATTTCTGTTTCATTTTGAAAAGGGTTTACTACTGAGTTTTTTCAATAAAACTATAAGACTACGTCAATTTATCTTGATATTGTTATATTCTATTCTCTCCTCATTTTCCAACCAGCATTGCATGATGTTTGTTATTTTTTTGTATGTCAGGCGTTCTGGGCGGTATCACTATCAACATTATCGTTCAAAGATAACAGCGAGTACAATTCTTTACTCGAAGGTATGTGTGTTTGTGGTTGTTTCTGTGTGTGTTTTGTTTTTTGTGTTGCTACGTTAAAGCCGGTCATTCTGCATTTATAAAGGAACGCCAGTATCAGTGATTATTTTTTACGTTCTATGAGTTAAAAGACAGGGTGCACAGCCAGTCCTAGGATTCGTCACAGAATGTAAAGGAAATGTCAGGGAATTTTTAGATTATGTGAGTCAAATGAGATAAGATTCTTTCTTGTGTTAAAGCCACACACGATTCCTTCCAATTTATCACGGACGGCTGTGAATTTTCAATCACTTTTGTTCTATGCTCTGTCTAGAAACACTAAAAAAGGACCCCCTTGTCTATTTTTTACTACAAGAATCTAGAAAGAGTACTTAGCAACATAAAACTTTTTTTTTCTCTCATGGGCGTAGTCTAAACGATATTGCAACGTGATCTTTTTTTATTCAACTGGAGCTGTGTTACATTCTCTTTATATGATTTTTCTTCAGCTCATGAAAATAATGCACATTGTATGGCGATCGCAATGAATCTTCTTCCACAAGCTTTGTTTACAATAACCAACGAGAACGTCCAAGACAAAATGAAAGTCTTTCTGCAGGTATTATGCAATTTGTTTATGCTTGTGTAATCACGTCTAGTCCAGGAAAATATAATAACAATGTTTAGTCGGAGTGTCGGAGTGTTGCCCTTTTTAGGTGCAGTTCATTATTACGTGTTTAGCAATAGCCGTTAGTGGACGTGCTTAATTTTCAAGCGACAAGTTAGACAACTTGTGAGCAATAACCAAAAACGCGTATGCATGGCCTCTTACTCAATAATGCGGGATCTTGGGTTATCCATAATTGCTGCAAATATTAAACAAGCGGTAATGTATGGCTTTAGTGATTTAAAAGACGACTGTTTCTTTGGTGATTTTCCCTTCACCTAGGTAATGTTGCCTTTACCAAGGTAATGTTGCCTTTACCAAGGTAATGTTGCCTTTACCAAGGTAATGTTGCCTTTACCAAGGTAATGTTGCCTTTACCAAGGTAATGTTGCCTTTACCAAGGTAATGTTGCCTTTACCAAGGTAATGTTGCCTTTACCAAGGTAATGTTGCCTTTACCAAGGTAATGTTGCCTTTATCAAGGTAATGTTGCCTTTACCAAGGTAATGTTGCCTTTACCAAGGTAATGTTGCCTTTACCAGGGTAATGTTGCCTTTACCAGGGTAATGTTGCCTTTACCAAGGTAATGTTGCCTTTACCAAGGCAATGTTGCGGTAAAAATAAAGACACGTCGTTGTTTACACACTTTTTGCTATAAGTAGTACGAAACTTAAGCTCAATGTTGTTTAAGTTTCTGTATTTTACCAGCTTAACTGTTGCTTACTTATTGCTTGTCAACCATCTGCGTGAGAAACCAAATTCACATATTTATTGCTCCATTTTGCAACTGCCCCTATAAAATCCAATTTTAGTTTTAATCGTTTTTCACTTACAAACTTTTAGAACAAGATGCGCACTTGAAATTATTTTTATTATAAGTCTTGTTTTCGACCTGTTTTTATTCACAGTTCAGGCTGAGCTGTTGAAGAATTTCAGCCTCGTGTTGCCTATATAACCATTGCTTATAAAGAAGTATATGTAGAATTATCGCAGTACTAAAATAGAACCTATCCGCTATAGGATTTTCAATTAATTTGGAGAAGAAATCGTCCCAACTTTGTAGTAAAAAAATAGATTGTCTCGATGAAGCCATTGTCTCAAGAACTCTGCAACTTCTTCTGTATTTAGATTGCTTCGTCTGGTCTGTTGAAGTTAGGATTAGATGCGGGCTCAAGTACCAGCAAAGAAATGAATCCTAGACAACGATCTTCGGCGTACATTCTTCTGGATTTGGTGAGTTCTGCATACCACTCTAGTCGTATGTTCGTATGTTACTTAGTCCACAGTTACATGACAGGGAAGACTGTGTTTAAAATTGACGCTTCTAATGCTACTACGGTTTGCAGTTCAGGGTTTTTCGTCATTGTTTAGAAGCTACAGGTTGTGATCACACGTTGTATGCAAATTTAATTCTTCTTTATTATTTATCATTTCTACGTCAACATCATTTCTATTTAAACTAGTGAGATCAACGGTGTGTTTTTAAAGCTGTGTTGCTAAAGCTGTGTTGCAAGATGACGAATTGCAATGTAGCTACCATAAAGTTGTTCAAAATAATAATAATTTTCACGTAACGTTGCAGGGTGCAAAGTTGATCCATTACTAGTTGTGTGATGCTTGATGATGCAGGTCAACACGCTGGCGGGTTTATGTGATGCAAACGTCAGATTTACAATGTTTGTTATATTTCGTAAAACATATTTTTTAGATTGTGAAAGAGTCAACTTACATGTCTCAAGACGAATTGGATGTGTGTTTTCCTTACACCTTAATCCGCGAAGCATATAATCAAACGTATAAGGTACACGATACGCTGGAAGTTAGGTTGATCGTGTCGTAACAATTTTGATTTTTCTGTTTTTTTGTTCTTTTAACGCTCGTGCTTTTTTTTAGAAACAACGCAGCCACAATTCGAAGCGCGGAGACTCGAGCAGTCAAGATCAGGAAATGGCGAGTTAGCGCCTCACTACTTTTACTGTACTAGAAATTCTCCACCTGTGATGGGTATTATCAAGAAAGAGCCTAATGAGTAGGAAATCATTCGACACAAAACGTCAAAGCAATGTGCACCGAACTATAAAAGAAATGATTATGAAAATTTATAAAAACATTTTAGAACTATTCGCACAATCACTATAATGTCATGTTAGATATTTGCTATATCCAAATTGTACGTCGTATGTACGTTACACGCACGTCGTATATACGTTATACTCACGTCGTATGTACGTTACACGCACGTCGTATGTTCATCGTGGTCCAGTAGCTTGTCTTTCTTTTTTATTACTATTCTCCTTTTTTATAAGACATTTCTTTTTCATGTAACCCTGAAAGTTTTCATTAACTTAAAAGAAAGTTTTGCGAAAATCTCTAGAGCCAAGCCCTATTTTATACCCTCAAAGTTAAAATCAAACTTAATCTTTTCAGTATAGCCAGTCAGTTTGTTGTAACTGTAAGAGTAATTACGAACCTTTGTTTATGTGAGCATCTTTTTGCTTCGCATCTCAAATAACACGTAATTTTGCAAATAAGTTGTGCCTTAAGTTTAAATTAAGCTTGATTTACACTTGGTAAATAGTATGAAATTTAATTGTTTTAGTGTATCAGGCTAGTATTTTTACACTGGTTTTGCACTCCTCCGTAATGATGTTAGCTTCCGTTCGGCAATTTTTTGTTGCTTAGGTATGCCTATTTATTTTAACATGTAATTGGACACACTCTCTTTCCTGTAGTCTGTAAAAGTTTTTCAAAAGAATGCACATTGTAGGCCGCCCATTGTAACTAAATTGTTTATAGTCTTCGCCTTAATTTTTATATTTTTATATGTTTATGTTGTGCTTAGTTACTTTGTGTATTGTTCTCTCCTGTTGATGTAAGGAATGATGATTGCAGTCGTTCTCAGTTGTTGGAGCTAAGATGTCACGGTTTTTTTAATTTAATCTCCTCAAGAATAGCATGTACTGATTAATAGTATACATACAATAGTATAGCAATCTCCTAAATAATAGATTTTTTTGCACTCCAAATAACGGAGTAATTGTTTGTGCAAAGTTCTTGTAACATGTAGAAATATATCATCCAAGAATGCGTGTTTGTATGCTTTCTGCTTTCATCAAATCCACTTTCAACTGCGCGTGTATAGAACGTATAGTTATCACTATTGACAACATAACAAAGAAGATATTTTCAACGAAAGTTAATTTTAGACAAAATCGGCCAGAAATAGAAACTGCTCAGTTTTTACCAAAAATTGCTACACCCAACAACACCAAAATATGCTGAACATATAACCTAGGGCTCCTTGCCTAACATTACGGTCGCAGTGTCGGATGGAAAACAAGATACACCGGTGTTATCTATTCATTGCTTAGCACCCAGGTGCTGTAAAAATTCTTTTTAAATCTTGTTGCATTTATTTATAAGCCAGAGTAATCACTGTTGAGCATTTCTGACTGCTATGCAAAAGTCTGAAACCTTTCAGCATGCACAGGGACTTTCTATCATTTTATACATAGTCCAGTTGAACATTTTTACGGGACACAAATGCTGAGACAGGATGAGGTTTAAATTATCTAAAACAGTAACGAAAGCAAGACTAATTTAAGCTTGATTTGAAACTGCAAGTAGTTTGTTGTCAAAAAGTTATAACTGACAATTATTACCCGTTGCGTTTCAGGTTCATACTGCAAAAGCAAAAATGAAACAGAATATTAAAAAAAAAATGATGCTTTGTCTGTTTTACACTTTCCTCGCGTCTGATTCCGCTTCTTCCGTGTGTCAACCAAGCATAACTGTCGATTATTTTGTTACCGACTTTTTTACCGACGACGTCCTATCCCGTTTTGGTTGCTCTCACATTTCGGGACAGTAAATTCCATTATGGCGGAAGTGAAGTGGTTGGTTTTCTTGTTGGAACGAATTGATCATTTGATCGGCTCAACGCTGCTCATGCTTTACCTCTACCTCTTATTACCATGCTTTTCAGTTCACAAACTGATTTCCATTCCGTAAGAAGATGATCTTTTGTTACCAAATGCTTTCTTGTGTGAAGCTAGCTGCTTATGCTCTAGCTAGCTATAGCTAGTAAGAAAAATGTTTTTGTGATTCTGTCTGACAGAATACAATTCCGCTGTTTAAATCAATACCCTATGTTACAAAGCAAAGCAAAATATGTCAACACATAGCTAATATGGATTAGGCTGTATCAGACCACAAATTTTCTCGTTTAAAGGGAACGAAGCTTTATTTAGGCCACCATCAAAAATATGTTATGTTCGCGTCCTGAAGACCCCGCAAAAATGAGTCGGTCGGTCGGTCGGGCGTATTTTTTCCCGGGATTTTCAGATGGGGGCAAAATTCGTTCCCAGGGCCAAAAAACAGTATAGCGCCACTCGACAGACCCTTTTTTCGCCGCCCTGTCTGTAAACTTGCCATGAGTACCCTAAAGATATTAATTTTTACGGGAATTAATTTTCGCGAGTTTTAGTCAATTTGGGGAAAATTAGTTCTCACGAATTTTTTTTTTCAAATATATATCGTTTGGATCAAAAAGTTTTTTCCGGGTTTTTTCCGACTTACCGACTCGGGTTTTTATTGCCAAAAGTGAGTCGGTCGGAGGACGCGAACATAACATATTTTTGATGGCGGCCTTACCCCAATTTTACAAAGGGTGAGAAGGGTAACAGTGAATGATTTTTTGTTGACCACATTTTTCGTTGTTAGAATAACGATAGATGAGTGGCCAATGTTTACAAAGTTCAGTATATATATGCACGCATCCTTACTGACAAAAAAGGACAATAGTGACAAAGTGGTTATTAGTTTTAATTTATGGATTGTAAGAAAAAAAGATCAACAAGGAATTCTGTTCTTTCCGCAAAAATGACTGTTACAAATCAATCCTGAATATATATTTGTGAAATATTACACTTGGACTAACGAAAAATTGTTCACACTATTTAAAGGTTATGGTAACAACAGGGTAACGGGACAATCTGCATATACCCCACAATTTTGTGGCCTAATGTGATAGATAGATAGATGTGCATATTTTACATGGCTAACCTCACAAATATTGAGACATATACCCTGTCTATTATTTCCAGAAAGGAAAATGGCTTGTTTGGGAGTCCTAGAGTATTTAATGTCTATTTTGAGCTACGCAGACCCAATTAGGGTGCGTGCTTTACCAGACAACTCCGTGCAACATGCAAAGGCCCACACATTGTGCCATCTCCCCAATTTCCCTCACCTGACTTTGGTTAACCTGGGGCTATGGTAACATTCACTCGCCCAAATTGAATTGCCGCCAAGGGGAATCAAACCCCAGTCTCCCACACAAAGTGTGAGAGTTATAACCACACTAAGCTATGGCGGCCACATATTGCTTCTTGCTGGGCTTGATCCTGGGTACCCTGGGGTGGCAGCGAACATCAATGACCACAGGATCGTATGTACTATTATACATTTATACATTTATACATTATATACTCTATGTATTATGCATAGCTAGCTATCTGGCTGTTTATAGCTGGCTATGGGCTGTCAGCATACAATTATCTGTTTTTGGCTGTTAAACTTCTGACCCGTATGATTCCTGCTTTTTTTCCCCTCAACTTTTGCTCATGATGCTCATCAAGATGCTTTTTGAATGTGTCTACTGATACACTAGTCAAATCTCTGATTTTTTCCGGGCAGTAAGTTCTATGCCCTTACTACATAGCTACAGAAGGTTTGTGAGTTCTTTCTGATTGTTGTTGGCAATTTTTTTTACTCTACCTTGTCTCTCTGACCAGACTGGCTCAATTTAAACTATTTATCAGTCTGCATTTTTTGCTCCTCCGCATGTAGCTTGTCAAAATACCCAAAACTGTTGGTAACACATATAAAAAATAATGGATTGTTGATATATTGTTGTTTCTTAAAAATACCCCTGGGTGGCCCAAAGCAGTATCGCCATATATATGGCTTAATCGCCAATTGCTCCTGGCTTACCCTGAATCAGTCCGTAATAATCTGACGGGGTTTCCTGGGCTAATTCTACTCACTCACCCAGGCACATTTTTTTTATAATTCATCAATCAAGGAACTAGTGTATGTGGGGTACGTACAATTAAGATGTTCCAACCCAGACAAAAGAAGACAAGACTTTGCCACATATCTTGCATGTTTTGTATAATATCAATAACTGAGCACCATATTGTGTATGACCTTCTGCTAACTAATTATTACTTTATTTCCTCATTTTTTAGCCTTGTTTCCCTGTTCCTGAGACAGAGTTAATTCTACATGGCATAGGGAAAAGTGCAGGGTTTTTTAACTTTGAGTCTTGGTTTGATTTCATCTCACTGATATATGTTTGAGAGGTTCCCTTAAAATTATATTGTTGTTATATTTGTTCACTTGTTTATCTATATAACATATACAAAACAGAAAATATTTTTTAGCCTATACCACAGAGGCACATCCAATAAATTTGCGCCTCTTCAGAAGTATGCTATAATGGCTGTAGGATATCTGAAATCCTATTGAAAATTTATATCTGCTTTATTGGGAATTTGAGAAAAATATGAATACTTCTCAATTAGCAAAAAAAAGCTTTTCAGCTTTCAATTTCTTCATCAGCTATATTCTCTGATACTCTCTAATAATTCACATTTGACATGGTTTAAAAACCAAAAAAAATTATTTTCTAATAATTTTGCATGTAGGCTGGCTGTATATTTCTAATGACTTGGATTTGGTATGGTCTCCAATATTTTTTGCTGCATAAGTGTCAATAGGCGCTTACAAACAATTTTGATAAGAGGTGGACAACCACGATAAACAATGGGTAAAGTGCAATTTTCAAATAAAAGTTGTGTTTTTCATGCTCAGAAGAAATTTGTGCTATTTGTGTTTTCATGATTGTTATGATTCATAATTCTGAAACATTTTTAAAAACTTGCTATAAGCTTTTTCATTGTAAATAATTGTAACTCAGTTTTCGAGAGTGAACAGCAGGAGACAAATGGACAAATTATTTTGATAAATCCATGTTTGTTAGCTTTTGCCACGCCAGGTTGGCATGATCACTCAGTTTTCATGCATTGAAAAAAAATAATCCCATCTTATCTTTTAATTTGTTCGTATATACTTATGTTTGTGTGTACTACTAATTTCCCTGCATGCTAATTTTCATGTTTTTGTGCAAAATAGTTTACATTATTAGTGCTTTCTCTCTAAAACCTGCCTAACCCACCTCTTTGACATTGGTTGAAATAAATATTTTCATCTGGTCTGCACAATACCTATCTTCTCTAATATTATCATCTGGTCTGCATGATACCAATGTTCTTTAATATTTTCATCTGGTCTGCACGATACCTATGTTGTCTAATATTTTTGTCACATGGTGCATAGTCAAGAAGACCACAAAATTACTGATGGTGATTATAATTGCTGGTGAGATGCGATCACACATATTAGAATATTAAGCACACAGGTGCTAATCCTTGCGTAAGATGTTTTATATATACATCATATTTCTGTGACTTTTTTATATATACATCATATTTCTGTGACTTTTTTAAACGTTTTTTTTTGTTGAAAGTAATACAAATGCGATTTCCATGCAAAGTAATTTCGCCTCTCTGATATTCCCTCTTTTGCCCAAATCTCTAAGTTTTATATACTATTTGTTTTTTTGTGGGGTGATTAGAGATTAAAACTTGTGAAATGACTGAAAGTAGAGAACTGTAACATTGTGTGATACCACACTAATGTTGTGTTGTTTGCAGACACATGACAATTTTTTTGGTCAAGGTTTGTCTTCAAAAAATGTTAATGGCTGCTATATACTGTAAATTGTATTTTTCTTCAGTCATACTGCTCTTAACTCTTAACTTAACTCTTTGCAAACAATACTGTCTGGTTGAATCGAAATTTAAAATACCTTAACCCTTTTCGTGGCTGATTCAGCCCACACACCCCAGTTCAATTTTTTTCCATAAATTTTTGAGGTTATAGTTTCAATTGATATTTTGTTACTTTTCCAAGTTTTATTTGGCTTAATTTTCTGGAGAAAGTTTTTTGGAAAAATATGTTAAAACTTTTAATTTACGTCAACATTTTCAGAATATTTTTTTTTAAAAAAATATTTTTAATTGTTTTTACCAGTTTTAGGTGACTTTGTTACTGACAAAATGTGAAGCAATTATACAAATATTTTACAAATCTCAAATTTAAGCTTTGTTTTTTACTGCCGTAAGTTTCATGTCTGCCCCCTCAGCATTGTGAACCCCCCAAATAGCCCTGCACGAGTTGGGTGAAGATAGCTTTAAAGAATTTTCATCTGACTTCATGGCATCATTATCGATGATGTAATAAGCATAAAACAATATTTAGTGTAGCTTCACATATGTGTTTGTTTGAATAACTTAAGGATTTTGCGAAAATTCCAAAGGACTTGATAAACAACTTTTTATTCTCCATTACATACAAAATATTACTTTTATTGCAGAAATTCCTTTAAGGTTTTTTTCAGTTAATCTATAATCTACGTTTCATGCGTGATTTTTATTGTTCACATGTGTATTCTTGATTATGATAGATTCATCTCATCATATGTTCCGTGTGAGTATTGTTGCATGAAATCAACACACTGTGTTAACGCAAATTGTAAAAATAGTCCAAATCCAAAAATTTCTCATGTTCCAAAACTAGTGGTTGTGAAAACATATATTTAGCCATCTGCGTTAATTAACATCACGTACATTTGAGAAGTAATGATTGCTTTGTTGTGATGAATTCAGTCATGTACTCAAGATTTTCTTTTATTTGATAGACAATGTTATCTCCAAATGTGATAGTGTCACACAATCTTCAGCGAACATCTAGTGAGCCAGACCTGTGTGGGGACCTCGGTAAGAGGACGGTGAGCAACGCTTCAGTTTGTAGCAGAACTCGTGCGCATGCAAAACATATCCATGTGACAGCAGATGACATTGCTGCTACCCGTGCACGCTCCGTCTCGGGCATGGTTGCACCTGTCGAGACGAAAAACATTTCTAATGATGTAGCTGCAGATGCTTTATCAAATGGTGAAACATCCAGTGAAGTATCTTCGCAAGCTTTTGATAAGTTACGGCAAGATTTAAAGCAAGCACAGAATGAGTTACGCTCGCGGGACGACCAATGTCGAGCTTTGTCGCGTGTGAGGGACGATGTCGACCAAGAAATCGAAGAACTGACTGCAAGTTTATTCGAAGAGGCGCACAAAATGGTGTACGAAGCTAACATGGGGCGTGCTGTAGCAGAGAAAAAATTACATGAAAGCCAACTGAAATTAGACGGTTTGCAGGCTGAAGTGGGTGCTCTAAAAGTGCTTGTGATTACATCGACACCGTCAAATCCTGGTAAAATGTCGCACAAAAGAGCACCAAGTGCTGGACAGATCTGCAGCGATTGCGAAACATATCATTACATATCCAATGAAGACTATGACTGGACCGTCATTGATGTTTTAGATAAAAGAGAGGTTGACCCATTGGTCTTTCCCCAATTTGTGTCGTGGGTCGCGCAAGCCTGTCCTTTAAAAGACCACCCCTTTTTAAGCTTAATTCATAAGGATGATATTATACCTTCTTTGCGATTTTCAAATGAAGAATTGGCAAAAAGCATATACCGGTCCGTCCAAAACAACAGCCTTGCCATTGAACCAATCAAATCAAAGCCGAGAAAATGTGCATTGACAAAAACGCATGGGGAGTGTCCGTTTCGTATTCAAACAGGAGATTCCGACGAGTGGTACCCTGTAAGCGCTTCGTGTCGAGCACGCATCGTCGCTGTCGTAGATTTCTTGACGTTTTTGCGATACATACGACAGGGAATTCTTAAAAAAGACCTTAATGTTATGTACTGGGAAATGATGAAGAAACGCGCGGAAATTTCTCTAGCCACTTTAGGTTTACTTAAAAGTAATGACAGGAGATAAACATGCCGTCTTCATCATGGAAAACATTTTATGTGAAGATTTAACTTTAGTTTGAGTATAAGTTTATTCAACAGTTATATATCTTTTGAGGTACGACAATGTTTTTTTAATTATTATGGGTACGTTTACACTGTAAAAATACAGATGCACGTAATTTTTTGTACACTATTGCACGTTGAATCGTTTTGCACTCAAGGTTCCCGCGCCTCCTAAATAACCCTAAAAGGTCCTGATTTTTTGTGAAAACTCCTAATTTTTATAATTGTTTTTTTTTAGAATACAAGTCCAAAATCTTATATTTAGCATCATCCAATGCGAAGATAAACTTTGATCAATCCAATTTATCCTCCTTGTTCAATTCTATTGATATTATTTGCTTTTTGTGATTCTAAATTAGACTTTCACAAATTCAAATTATTCTAAAATCTATTAAATTTTGTATTTTTTCTGCTAATTAAAAAAATCTCCCAAAAAAACTAGCTAAAATCCTCCAAGTTCTCCTAAATATCCTTAAAAAATTAGTTGCAAAAGAAGTTGGAACCCTGCCACTTCAATAGGTTTTCATGGATTGAGAATTTGATATTTTCAATGCAAAGTGTTAGTGTTTCATTTTTTTTTATTAGATGTTTTAAATATATATATTATACAGAGTTTATATTTACGTAGATCTTATTATAATATAAAAGATAATTTTTTTTTTTTGGATTTTAAAATTTAGCGAATGTTCAACGAGAGAAAAACTTCGAACATTTAGATTTTTAAACCAATCTTAACCCTTTTGTTATTTCAGCATATGTGAGGAATTTTGCAGGAAGGAAATTTCGCAAATTGGTCATCTAGTTTTTTTTTCACGTTTTGAGAACCCAATAAAACATTCTGCACCCGAAAAAGTTCACTTGGGAATAATTCGTTTCCAAAGTTAGTGACGAGCCATGTTGCTTCCCTAGTAAGATTTGAGACAAATTTTTTGCGAGAATTTAATGTTGCAAAAAAGAAAGAAAATCGCGTAAATTTCTCGTAAGTATTGCGATTATTAAGTACGTTTTCGAATGCCATACTACACTCTTGAGAATAATTTGCGCACTGCACGTGATTTAAATAATAACGGTTATAATTGTCACCACAAATTTTGTTGGCCTAGTTTTGTTCTCAGTTTAGGATTTCTGTTATATTTTATATTCATCAGTTCACATGTACATACGATAATTGAAAGTTAAATTGAAGTTGTTGATTTAACATATTTGATTTTTCCATTTGTTTTGTCAAATGCTTCATTTTCTAGCTTTAAGTGCGACCGAAGAATTGCGTTGTCAATTTTACTAACAGCATCGCTAGTCGACTAATGAAAACAAGTGTGTTCTTGCTAAGATATATATACCAAAGCATTTGCAAGCACTTCCATATACCAAAGCATTTTCAATGTTGTTATATTTTTAAGAAATCAGAACTTTCGTTCATAACCTTTGAATGTTATTGTAATGTTTATACTACGAAATATATTGTAAAATTTTAAATGCAAAAATAAATAAATAGTTTGATACGCAACGTACGTAAAGATATTGTAAGATTTGACTGTCCTCCTCTTTAAAACATTTTCTCAGAAGCGTTTTAGGAGCTATTTTTTAATGATAATTTTGTTGAAATAAAGTATACATAAATTCTGTTTTTGTGGTTTTCTTGAAAGTGCTCCACTATCTTTTGCACAAATATGCATAAGAGAGAAAATTGAAAATCTTTTTAAGAAGCAAAGTTTTCACTACATTTTACCATGAGAATAGCATGAATGTTAAAAAATCATCACTGTTTTTCAATAAGACAATAAAAACACACGCATGTTTAAAGTCTTAGTTTTCAATATTTTGTCAGTCTCTCATAAGTGTTAATTAACGCCCGCCCCTTCTAACGCCACGACAAGAAAATTACAGCCACACTCGCTGGCCTTACAAGGATATGCATGGTATAGTGTTGTATATATAACTTGTATTTAATTTTTCACATTTAATAATCTTGTTCAGCTAAGAAAGTAATCAAGGTAAATTGCCTCGCTTGTACAATATTTGTACCAATGAGAATAGTTTGGTAATGTAAAGTTTATGTAAATGATTGTGTTTGTGTGACGGTTTGTCTTGCTTAATCATTGTTTGTCTTGTGTATTTTGTTTACTATTTTATTACAGTACCTCAGCAATGTAATTTAATCATAATATTTGCTTTCACTTCAATATGACACACAGTTGAGTCACTTTCAGCACAACAGCGACATTCCTGTGTAGATAAGAAACAAGTGGGTTGAACCTCCAGTTGACAGAAAACTATTTAACTGATGTGTCATATTTAAAAAAAAAAACGTTTGACACGATCAAAATGCTTGTTAAGCCTATGGTGAGGACTGATATCTACATAAAAACTGAAACAGGGCGGCCTGGCTGTGGGGATGTTTTTAGAGATATTTAAATGTTATTTTTTATTTACAGCTTTATCTTTACATTCCACAGCACGATGTCTTCAAATTAAAAGTAGTTGGCCACAGCCTGTGTTACCCTCAGTGATGTAATGTTTCAATTAAACACTTCTTTTAAACTCTCATTCTTTTCGTTTCTAACTTAGTAAAAAATTGTTTAGCATTTAAACTAATGACCTCCCCTATTGAATAATATTCCAATACCCTGTGTTTTTAATCGAATCATTGTCTGAAATGAAAGCAGTTGTGTACATTTCTACATTGTTGCCAAAAGCAGTTTTTAATACAATGTACTATATTCTTAACACACCAAGAGGTACATTAACAAGTGTCGATGAGAACAAATTAGCACTCCTACGTTGTTGAACTTTGTTTTCATGTTTTTTTTTAGGATTTAACAAATAAATAGAGAAATATGGGAAATATGTGGACAGCCTCCACTGCTGTCATTGACAACCACATCCGCCAGCACTGCGTCGTCATGTATTCCACCACCATATGCAGTTACTGCACCAAAACCAAACAACTTCTCTCCGAACTTAACATCGACTGTGACGTTGTCGAATTAAATCTACTGAGTCCTTCCGATGGTGGACACGTTTCACAGGATTTAATTAAAAAAACAAACGTTCGCACGGTAGGTGTTTCATGTAGCGATAACGTGGTAGAGATATTACTTTCTCTGCATAGAAAGCGCGTGTGCGATAGATTTATGCACATCCGTAGTGACTTATTTGGGGTTAAATCGAAATCTGACTTCCTAGAGGTGTTTCTGACGCGCCCGGTTTCAGCAACCCATTTTTTTGGGCCCAGACCTTAGTTTTCTTACGAAGTAGCTTTTTTTGACCCAATCTGGTCTAGAACCTGCACAACTAGGTTGCTCATAAAAATCGTGCACGTGCTTAGAATTGCTTTCGTTTTTAGGTTCCGCAAATATTCATCAATGGCGAATTTATTGGCGGTTATTCCGAAATAATGGCGTTAAAACAAGCCGGATCTTTATTCGAAAAAATTTCGAAGTGTTCTAAACCTTGCTTTAAAGCAATAGATTGATAGATGTTGTGTTTATCCGTTGGTTTAGCGTGGTTACGTGCGGTTAGATGTGGTTATGGTTTTAACCAGCTTACGTACGATCAAACATCCCTTTTATTTACAGTGGTTTCGAAAAGGGTTAAATTCTGTTATTTTTCAGAAGTTCCAAAGGTTTTTTAACTAAGGCTTTTTCAAGTGGTTGTTCGTGAAAGGAACAGACGTGTTCAAGAGGATCACGGTGAAAGCAATATGTAGCTTGGACAGCACATAGTAACAACATCTCACACACACACACGCCCCCTCTGTTGGTGAAGTTTTATCGAAATTTTATCGCTGCATTATGTTCAAGAACGTACCATTGTATAAGAAACCGTTTAAACAGATGCGATGGAGTACCGTAGTTGTTGTATTTCCCTCCTCCTCGTTGCATATGTTGATACATAACGAGAGACGCGCGTGCAGTTTCCCTTTCATGAAGCTTGTTATTCTATAATTTGTTTGCAGAGTTATACATGTTTATTTTTATCAGCAAGTGAAAATTCGAAAGCTAGCTTCGACACGAGACAATATTTTTAGGCGATAGTAACAAATTCAAATGACAAAAAAATTCAACACATCTGTGCAACAGGTAACATTCGATCACTTTCACCGCGCCCCCTCCCCCCCCCCCCCCCCTCCCCTTTTATCTCAAATTTATTGATTCATTGAGATGAGCATAGTATTCATTTGCTTTAATTTTTCCTGCAATAAGTTGAAACGGTTTATCTGAACCAAAGTAGTGATAATGTATCATTTAACTGAATAAACAACCGTAGGCATTTGGGTATGATGAGATGATCCTGTTTTCAGTTTTAAAAGAAAAGCCAAAAAAGTAAGGGTGTATTCCATTTAGCTGAATGTGCTTACCCTACTCAAATTGCATACATGTTTACAAAATAAAATCTACTGTGCAAGATTTGCAACATTTTCACGAAATTCAAATACACTCTAAAAGTATACTCGTTTCTTTTTATAAGAAACAAAATAACTTGAGAATGAGATGATAGGTACTTTCAACAGCTAATTTGCATATCAAAAATTGACAGGTTGACAGGAATCATGCTAAAAAAGATTTTAAGAGTAAAATATAGGGGTCTGAATTTTCAGAAAATCTTGTTTCTTTTAAAAGTTTATTTCTTGTGTAATTACAATGTAGTGGTGTTAATTAAGTTTTACTGCAACTTAAAAGACACTAAATAATCAAACTACTATCCAACCCCTAAGTAGTTTCAGGGAAAAATATCAGAAAACAAAGAGACTCAAAAAATATAGACAGAACGGTAAAAGGCTGTACCAATCCGGTAAACCAGCCCTACCAGCTTAACACTTGCTGTGAAAGTGAAAAATTATAACCAGGAAAGGCTGTAACCGGTAATCAGCCCTACCACATTTGCTGTAAAGTTATGGTTAGAGAAATGAATGATGTTGAGAAGAACGATGACTGTTTTTCAGATAGTGATCAAGATGATATTCAAAAATGAAAAAAAAAATTGCCTGCCTACAATCCATTGAAGCGTAGCATGTATTGGTTTAATATATCCGTTGTCAAAAAGATGAAATATTATGCTGCTTGATTCATTCATTTACCTTGTTCAGAGGTTATTGTATTCGAATCATCAATTTTACGTAACAAGATTTGTATCATGGAATTTCCTCAATTTTCTTGTTTAATATCGAAGATATCCAGCTAAAGATTTAACTTTTTTTTGAATACTGCATATGTAAAATCTGTGTTTTTAATTATTTTAATTATTTATTTAATTATTTATTTCCCTTGTATTGTACACTTTTGTTTATAAGAACAAGGAAATTTTTCCTCAGCCTGAAGTGTGCTCCTTTATTTATCCAAAGTATACAAGTTTTGCAAACTCGCAACAATTGATTCTGTAAAAATTCTACCTTGTAAGTTTTTTCTGTTTGAATGTAATGTTAAAAAATTGGTCACGAAAATATAAAGTTCTGCGAACTGATATTTGATTTTAATTTATCTTTACGCCAGGTCGGCGCTGTCTGAAGAAGAAAAAAATCTGCGCGAAGTCTTTTGGCTTCATTTGTAATGGCGACATAAGGTAGGACTGAGATATAAGCCATTTGCGTATTTATCACTATTCAACACTACAATGATAACCAAGATGACAGCTTCGAAGAACAGCACCATATTAAGTAGCAGAAAGAAGCTGGGACGAGGTTGGATACAAGACTTAAAGGGAACCCGAGGTATAAAATGATGTTGGACTTATATTATAGAGCTTAAAAAGTTGGTTAACAAGTCTTTTTTAATTTTTTAAAAAGCTCTTTTCATTCTCAAGATATTCACATTTAAAGAATTTCAGATTTAATTATGTTGCATAAATTATGATGTCATATTGAAGTAATAGCAAACTTTGACATTTTCTGTCATCAGTAATTTTAGATATGTTAAAAGATGTGCATTCAAACTTCATTAATGCATAGGTGAATTGATTAACATAAATTTTTTTGCCAAAGTGACGTTTGCTCGTCCCAGGCCTCTTAAATTTTTCCAATGACCTAATAACTCGGGATCCACAACTTGGTTTGCAATAAAATTTTCTGTGTAAGCTTAATAGGCCCTATATAACTTTTTAAGCTCTATAATATAAGTGCAACATCATTCTATACCTCGGGTTCCCTTTAAAACAATTTTTGATAAGCGTTTCTTTAGGCTCTTATATGTTTACCAAATTGCAAGAAAGTTAAAAATTTTTATAAAAAATGTGACATTTTTCGCGTATTGCAAATAGTACAAAGAAGGCCTGGAAACGAGGTCGACAAGTGCGGCAGTAACTTTCAGCACAAATCATACAGATTATGCTCAGTGAACGTTCGATCAGATGCAGAAGTATACATTGTATGACGTTCGATCAGATGCAAAAGTATACATTGTATGCTCAAAAGGAAAGAATGTTGAGAAGAACAACATCAGTAATTTTTCTCTGTCTCTGCGTAGCTTTATCTTTACATTATTATCAAGGTATGGTAGAAGCTTCTAATTGTCTTATCTTTGAAAAAGCCTGTTTTACACTTTTAAGAAAATCCGATAGAGTTGTGCGAATATGTGTAACGACATGAACAAAAGCGAAATGGGATGTAAAATTAAATATATCATACCAAGCAGGATTCAAAGGTTTCAAGATTCTCATACACAAAGCTCTTTATTTTTTTATATAAGAATATCTAGATTGGAAGTTAAATACGCTGATCTTTTGAACGAATTGGTGGTGAAAATGTTTTATTATGTTGTTGCCCAGCGTTGTATGTGTTTTACGGAAAATCAACGCAGCTCTATTATGATTTTTTTGTAAATACTTTTAAGTTTGGTAACTCGGTTGAGGCTTGGCATGTTCTTAAGGCATTCTTAATTTGATAAACTGAGTTCTGACAAAAATAATCAACAAAAATAATGATCACCTACACAGGCCCAACTAAAAAAACAATAGCTCATATAGAAGACTAGCCCCATCACTCCACTTCTTAGGGCCTGCTACAAATTCTCGATAAAAAGAGGCTAATAGTTTGCAGGTTATGATGAATTGAGAACATTTTGGATCATATGTTTTTTTTTGGCAAGCATAATATCCTTGATTCACACACTTTTGGAAATACGATCAGTAAAATAACGTTTAAAATAATTTTTAGGGACAGTTTTCTTTGTAAAAAACAACATTTTTGGACACCACCACCCTAAGAAAAATATTTTTCTCAGTTGTCGTCCAGCTAATCGAGGTATGGATTATCGAGGTACGAATAATGAAGCTGTAGATAATCTAGAAAGTACTTAAACGAAATTGATCCAAAGTTTACACCTTAAACTTTTAGTCGGAATGCAAGGGATTGTAGATGAACGTGTCGTCACCTAATAATTTTTTTCTTTTTAGCATTCATCAATATTTGCATATTTAACAGACAACTTCTGTATAAACGACAACAACAACAGCAGCAACAAAAATGTTTCAAGAACAGATTTGAAAACACTCTTCTTATCATAATCTTCAACTTCGGACTTTATGATCACATCCCGCTCCTTAAAAAGCTGTACCAGACTACCTTTCCAAACATTGTGTTTTGCGGACCGACCATATCGCATAATTTTAGCATTGTCACCGCTGATATTTACAATGGTTACTTTAGCTACCATTGCTTACCCATGATTATGCGTAATTATGCAAATTATGATAATTATTCTGGATATTTGTTTATGAACGATGATGTTTTGTTAAACTTCTGGAACTTGCCAAGATTGGACGCAAATGAAATCTGGGAAGGTCCAAAGAAGCCTATTAGTGTTAGTACATTTCACAGACCAGATCATTGGTGGTATTGGTGGGGGAGCAGATGGGGATTAAAGAACTGTATCAAAACTTTAAATATAACGCGAGTGTCGGGAAAAAATCATGGTGCTGAATTTTTTAAAACTTTAAGAAAAAATAACAAGAATAGCCATGAACAATGCTACGGTGGCCGATCCGATGTATTTTACATACCGCGAAGATTTTTACACCAATTTGTGTACTTAGCCAAAATGTTTCGCAATAATGACGTATTTCTGGAAATTGCTGTTCCGACAATACTGCGCATGCTCGATAACCAGAGAAAATTCCAACATCTTAAAGGCGTTTACTTACCTGGAAGGGCTGGAACTGAGCCTGTTGTAAATAGCAACTACTTATGGAGTGTGTATAATGCAGACCTAGACTTTATACATCCAGTAAAACTTCACTACGGCGAAAATTCGACGAATAATTATCTCATTCTTGAGAATTTTATTCAGCAAAAAGTCAACAAACTTGTTCATTGTTGAACATTGTTGATAGTTTTTATTCTAACTATCCCTTTCCCACAAGTAATTGTGAACTATTCTAAAGAAAACAGACAACACCGACCGCGCCCAAACGTCTATCCTGTATAAATATGCGGAATAATAATAATAATAATAATAATTGTCAAAAAGAGACAAAAGGCTTTCGCTAGGAAGAGGTTGAAAAAACTATCATTTAAAATTCGTGTTCATTTGTGAGCAGTGTTGCAGCTTGTGTGTGCGAGTCATAAAAAATGGTAGGAGATAAAATCTAGGCGCCATCCTGAGCCGTTAACCATCTTTGTTATTATCCTGCTATAGCTGACGATTTAAAAAAGAATTTGAAAGACGAACTTGTATACGTAATTGGTATTTTCACAAAAATCTATCCTTTGCCTCCCCAACGCCCCTTTGTCTCCCCCACACCCACCCCCTTGGTTTATTAAAGTAAACAAATGAAAAAAAAACTTATTTAAGAAACAGACAATGAAACAAAAATAAATTATGTTCTGCTGCGTCAACACTAATACAATAATAACCGATTACCCCGGGCTGTACCGCAAAATATCGCCCGAGGTCTAAGTGCCGACCGAGCTTGAAACTGCAATTATTGTATTTGTTAACTGTCTGCTAATCTGTTTAATGTTACAACGAATATTGAAGTAATTTTTTAACTAGCTACGCTATCTAGCCAAGAATAACATGGGCTTCAACGAGTTTAATATTGACTCGGTAACCACAAAGCTGAAGGAACGAATCTGAAAATGAGAGGAGACGTATATGTTATGATTTCGTCGCCCTGTATTTAGTATTTTTGATAAAACTGGATATCAGATCATCGTTTTTTATGGACAATGTAGCTAGTTAACTAGCCATGTTGAAGAAGCATCCAGACGGAATGTTGCTGAATCTGGTTATTTTAACTGTTAAACTTGACATTGTTGTTGTTTCTATCCTATGAAAATGTTTTTATCGATAAATGTATTGTAGGAGTTAGATATATAATCATTTCCAATGCTTCTTAAAACTTGTTTTTCGTGCTTGTTTACATTTTAAGCTACCATTTTTCTTGACGACGGGCAATACCGCAAAATATCGGCCCGTCGTCAAGAGCGCTAAGCCAATCAGAATGCCTAAAAACCCGTATTGCCGGCTTGAAAAATCCAGACGGTTAACAATAGCTTAAGTATGAGACGAGAATGAAAATAATAAAATAATTAAGAAAGATAGGCGTTCGCTTAGTGTTTTGTTTTTTAAAATATCCTTTTTTTAACAGCAACCGTGTTCACAATTTTCAATCTAATGGAGGCAATCGATTAGGGTTTGTGAATTTTTACATTTACATTCGTATTGCTTCTTTCTCCCTCTTCATGTGTTATTTAACTTAATGAATTTTTTTGTACTTAAAGAAATCTCACTATTCATTGCGGTCGATCTTCTTTTAATCCTTCATGTTTGACTTTAGATTTTGTGGGAAAGGCGCCTAAAATTCAAAGAATGTGCAAGTAATAGCAGACAGGTGATAACCCAAGTTTGAAACCATTTGGTGTTGTAATGACTAATTTGACGAAATTAGTACTGATAAAACTTTTTTCACCTCATCCTCATCTGAAACATCACCTTGCTTGTCTTCACATTAAAATTGAAATGAAAACAAGAAGAAGTGAACAAATTAACAATAAATCAAGTAAAATAAGATATGGAAGCAAATTGCAATCTTCTGAAATAATTGTTGCTAAGGTAACTTATTTGCATCGCCATCATCATCAATATTACCGTTCTCATCACTTAATTCAGATTCATCATCAGCATCATCCACAGTATTATCAAGTAACAGACCATCTTTAGTTTCCTTTGCTTTTTATTTTATTTTCACATTCTCCCATTTTTCTTTAACGTTTCCTAATTTCCAGTTTGTTTGCAGTAAGGATTTTATAAATCATGGAATTAAACTAAAGTTTGTAATGACACAAATATAAAAATATGAACACTGTCTTTCATACCCAGCTAACCCTTTAACACTTAATTAAAATAAATGAAGAGCATGCGAAATTAGTCCGAAAATTTATGTCTGAAAATTACATATCCGAAATTACTGAAAAACTTAAAAGGAAACTTAAGCAAACAGGAAAGCTTAAAAATTTTCAATAAGACGAGAAAAAATGTCAAAATGATGTTCATTGGACATCCATATGATCTGATTCAGAATTTTGTTCTAATGAAATATAAATGATAGTATTTACAATTACCAAAAAATGTCACCAAAAAACACATGAGCAACTGACGGGTTTGATGCTGTTATTCTGTAAGACGGACGAGTTTAATGCTGTTACTCTCTCCTGCGTTAATTTAAATTGTCGAAGAATGCAGAAGTGGCTTGGGGAATGATACAGTCCACAAGTTAATTCTTTTAGTAAAGAAATTAATTTCCGTTCTTAAGCGAAGACCTTAACTTTCACCTTCTTCAGTCAGAAACAAAGCTATTTCATGTAAATTTTTGAGAAACTGGCCGAAAGTGAGAGAAGGGAACAAGTTATCATAGTAACAGTAAATGCAAAACAAGTTTAAATTAAAATAAAATTAAAAATAAAATAAAATAAAAATCAAAATAAAGCTGCTGATTTTTTATGCGAAGTGAAATAAATTTAAATAGAAAAAGCAAATTAAATTGAAAATAAAAGTAAAATAAAAGTATAATAAAGTTGAATTTTTTTAAAAGTAAAATAAATTAAAATAGAAAAAGCAAATTAAAAATAAATTAAATTGAAAGTAGAAGTAAAATAAAAGTTAATAAAAAACAAAAAACAGAAATTAAATAAATTTATAAATAAATAAATTAAAACCGCAATTAAACAGAGTTTTTTCGTGTGGCAGTTCTCGGCCACCATAGACGAGTTATATTTTCGATAAAAATTTGTTCAAAGGCTTTTTTAAAATTATCTCCATAAGAGATTGAAGCGTTTCAAAGCAAAGTAAAGAAATTTGAGTCAAGAGAAAATGTTCCTTTAAGCGTCCGACAAATTTATTCGAGTTATCAAGATAGTCACGTTTTCACCAGAATGTTTTGCCTAAAGAAATGCAAGACACAAGCAAGACAAGAAGCAGCTGTAAACGAGGTTATGGGTATCGATTTGTTTGCGATTACAAGGAAGTAGGGATCTTTAGATATACAACATTAATAAGAACTTGTAAAAGAAAAGAAAACAAAAAATAGAAGAAGTGCTAATGGCCTGTACTAGAGAAAGGAGATTTTTACGCTAAAGATACGTTTCGCTGAACAAATAAAAACATTTACGTAGGTCGAACTAAAAATAATGAAAATGTTTGGTTGTGATGAAGAAAAATAACTTCCTTACTCCAGAAAAACTCCGAAGAAAAAGAAACGTTGATTTCTAATTGTATCGACATTCTTGGCAAAACAAGGCACAATGTATCCATCTGTTGCTTTGCTACAGGGTCGGATTATAATGACCTTAAACCATCTATCACAATATCGAAATTACAATTAAAAAAATCCAATCTAGAATTTAACTTTTCCGAATTCTGCTGCTGCTGATAAGATAGTGTTCAGATATTTGAAATTGGTAACTTAGTGAGCGAAAGGTTTTTTCTGTGGCAAATAAACTAATAGTTAACCCTGTCAGTGCTCGTGGCACGCAGGGCGTGTCGTCCTAGTTACCATTTTGAAAGGGCTACTCAAGACATTTGGACGCTCTAGATCGTTTTTTTCTGAAAGTAGATTGTATTCCTTACAAGATCAAGTGGTTTCGGAGCTGCCCTGCTAAAATGCGACGCAGAATAAACTGATGTATGCAAATATTTCCATAATTTACTTACCTCATTTCCTTGTACGCATTGTGTCTTTGGCTTGTAATTGTTGAACAAGATACGCAAACAGTCTTTATTTTCCCATTTTTACCCAATATCTTTCCGACCATTTTCTCCATCGAGAATCACCGATATTCTCATTTAAACAGCTGCTTCCCGTTGAGTCATGTTTTTACTGTGGTAGCATGTTAGTTGGTTTTCTACCAACATATTGGTGCGGTTTGTAGCCAGCTGAGTTCGAGAGGTTTCATACACATGCGAGGCTTAAAAAATATACCAAGCTTATAAAAAAGGAGGTTTGCCGAATTATGCCTACGCCCTTAACTTCGGTAAACACCCGAGTCAGGCAGTCACTTGAAGCAAATATCATGGACATATATATTGAGCCATCATTTACACTGTGAAATATAAGCAATATCTCGCGTTGAAAGAAAAATGGAGAAAAATGGAGTTTAACACCTGCCTGAAAACCATCTTATTAGTAACTATGGATGAAATTTGTAAAATAATATCAAACACGGTTTCATTCTTCTCTGTAGCTGCAACATCGTGTTTCGCTCTTGTGCATCTGATCAGTCATGTTTTAAAAAGGCAAGCATTATTAGGATCTTTTCAGTAAAATTACCATCATTGTCACCAAAACCCACTCCGATATCATCAAACTGTTCCAATAAATTACACCAAAAAGAGCATTAAGTCAACTTCAAATAGTAAATCAGCTCCGCCAAAGCTATAAATTCCGCCTACCTTAGTGGGTGGTAATTATAGAGGATCACCCCATCTAAATAAGGAAAGTTTGCCATATCGGCCATCATTCCGAGAGTATGGTGCAATGGTGCCAACACTATGCCTCCATTGAGTGGATGTTTCTCTTTCTGCATAATGTCTGACGTAACAACAGTAAAATTGTTCAAAAAAATGTCACAAGTTAATGGTCACTAAGATGTGAATTCAGACACTGCATATAACATAAATAGTAAAAAATATTTTGGTGTTATATCGGATGCTTAATACAAAACCTTGTAGAGTGAGTATAAAAAAAGCAAATTATACCAAGGGTGGGTTAGGGTTCATTAAAAAGTGCGATACTGCAAATTTCTTTTTGAATTTTTGTTAAATTATGCTGTGCAGATTCAGTGAAAAAGAAAGAAAGAAAATATGTCTTTGTTATTTGATATTTTAGGAAAATATTCATTTAGTGATGGAAAGTCGACTGTGCACATTAAAACACTAAATGCACACACGGCATACGGGAAAAGTGAGATGACCCGGGACGCAGGTTAATTATTTTTAATTTAAATATTCCTAAAACCAGAATATTATATCGGTATATGGGAAAGGTGAGACCAGGTGTTTAATTTGAAGTATGCATATATATCTATCTATGCCAATACGTATATAGGTCGAAACCAGGTGTTTAATTTGAAGTATGCATATATATCTATATGCCAATACGAAGTATGCATATCTATCTATGCCAATACGTATATAGGTCGAAACCAGATGTTTAATTTGAAGTATGCATATATATCTATATGCCAATACGGAGTATGCATATCTATCTATGCCAATACGTATATAGGTCGAAACCAGGTGTTTAATTTGAAGTATGCATATCTATCTATCTATGCCAATACGTATATAGGTCGAAAACAATGAATGCCACAAACCTTTTTAAATGTAATCACCATATTCATGAAAACTAAAATAGTTAGAGCGGAGTTTTTCTTAGCGAGCATATCCAGCGTGATTTTTCTTATTACCGGAAAAAATTGAAGAAAGACCAAGTTTTTTCTAAAATTTCAACTTCATGCATAACAGGCTACGAAAGGCCAACACTTGTTGTCTAGACAGAACTCCATAAAAAATGTATACAAAAGAAAATTTATAGTTAACATAAACAAGAAAACCTGTCGGTTTGAACACACAATCCAATCCCAATAAATCAATTAGAACATGGTTAAAATCTGCCTATGCAAGAAAGTGGGACGGCTTAAACACTCACAACTGCCAGAAGGCTATTCTGACCTTCTGTCAGTTGAAACAAGAAGGTTTTCAACTATCTACGCTTTTGTGGAAATGTTCTATTATGAGGGGTAGCAGCAGTACTTGCATATAGAGGGGTGATGTCGATTAAAAAAACACTGTATATAAAGAACTTTTACTATAGAAAAATATCAGTAATATTTTTTATTTATTTTCTTTTAATAAATTGTTTTCAAAAACCATGAATAACAAAAGAATACACAATTAACTATATATATAAGTATATATATAATAAAAACAAAGATACAACACTGGGTATGCGAAAAATTGATTCCTGTAAAACCCAATAGACAAGTCCTGTTTGTACCATCAGCACATCATATTACTGCAATTTTAAGTAACAAATTTGCAAATGAGAAAAAATATCACTTATGAAAGACAAGGAATTTATAAAAAGTAGCAGCTTGGATGTGATTCTCAAAAATCTTCACAAACATATCGGAATAGAAGGAACATCAGGAAAAAAAGTACAGGTACTTCGAACTTCAATCCTCAAAAATTGTGTTATTTAATACAACAATAAACGTTAAAACTGAGAAAATGGAGCTGACAGCTATTCTCATAAATCTCTATAACAATATTATGTAAATAATTAATATATATACATAAATATATTTAGGCAACCACATTGTTTTTCTTTCTTATATATATTTATTGCATTTTTTGAAAGTGAAAAAATATATATGTCCTCTACCATCCTTTTATTACTCCAGCGATGATCTGGTGACTCATCTCGCCACATAACTTCATGGTTTTTAACGAGGGTGCCGATTAGCCGCAAACGCCCGTATATATAAGGGCGAGCTCGGGCGACTTTTCGAATTAAATTGACGGTTGTCCGCCGAAACCGCCCGCACTTTCCCGAACACGCCCGGACCGTTCCCGAAATGCAACACCTTGTAACATAAACATGGCGGACGACAGTTGAAAGCATGCGCTTGAAGAGAAAGGAGTTAATAAAGTTCATGTATAAGTTATTTATCAAGTAAATCTTATTAAAAACCATCAAAAACAGTTCTTTTAAGCACTTCGCTACCACATAGTTAGTTCATTTTAATTTTTATACTTTTTTAAATAATTTGTGGTGAATCATTGAGTGTTTTTGTGGTGAATCTTTTTTTTTGTTCGGGCATTGTTCGGTTCTATGTGGGTTTTTTCAGGCGAATACCTGAATTTTTTTCAAAACGCTGAACTCGCCAGAAAACGCCCGCACTTTTCACGGTGTATGCGGCTTATCGGCACCCTCATGGTTTTTATTCCATAAAATAACTTTGCAAAAATGCAGGTAAACAGAGTGGAAATTTTTCCCGGTTGAACAAATTAGCTAAAACGTCATAATTTCGTGATTTGCGTCTTAATTCTGTGATGTGTTTTTTTTCAATGTGAGATACGCTAGGCTCTACATATACATACTAAATAATATAAAAGCTCCTACGCAGCTTATTTATCTTCGATTTGAAAAATCTCAACAACATAACAAATGCAAAATTCTGGACTTCATTGGCAATAAATTTGTGATGTAACCAATGATGTTGTTGTCTATAATAAAGTGAAACCTTGTGTTTACAATTATATTTGATTGATGTCAAGACTTTTGGAGTGAAGAATCATCTGAAATGACAAATTTCAAGATGATCGTATCATCATAATGGAGATACAAAATCATTAGCAACACTGGTAAAAACTTTAAAAATAGAATAAAATGGAATAAAAAATAGAATCAAAGTCTGCAGAATGAATTTCCAAAATGCACCTAATTTAGCTATAGCTAGCTATAAGTTCCTTATAATTGATGCAATCAATATGTTTTAAGCTCCAAAATGATATTAAATCAATGTAAAACCATAGTTGAAAGACTAAGATAAGGACTAAATACATACATTAAAATCCACGACAAGTAACCAGTAACCATCCAACATCCAACACATGTGGGATAAGACTCATAATGTCAGAAAAAATCAGTCAAACTTTTGTACGGAAAGCGAAATATGCGCCTTTTGCACAAAAATGAATAAACGGCGCGCCATTAAACAACTTTTCGTTCCTGAAGTTTCGTTTCCAAAAACTAGCCACCTAAAGGTGTGAGTCGGTAACTTGTACAGGAATATGAAATACGTTTATCTTAAGCTAGACTTAACTACACTATAGTAAATACAACATTATGAGCACTAGATCTTAAGACATTCTTTTAAAAATCAATGTCAACCCGCTTTATAAATAAAATTTTACCGCCTCGGCTAGTTTCTCATGTAATCTTGCACATGAATTGGCTCCGCGTAAAATATTCACCAATGTGTTCATTTTTTATTCCGAGACGAAAAAAGGCTAAACCAAACACACATTCCTGCGGATTGTGTGAATAACATTAAAGGTTTAGACAAGCGTAACTTTAACAAGTAAGAGAATAGCTAGGATATCCAGTGTGGTTCTTCTTATCATTGGAAAATAGAATAGAATATGGCGTTAAACTCATTATTATCCTCAGAAAAAGCTTAGTTAACTAGGCCAACAAGAGAAAGAATGCTCTAAATGGATCGAAAAAAGCTCCTTGCGTTGAATGACAAATATGGCAGAGAAGTCTTTTTCACCATGTGTAAAACAAGGTAGTAAAGCTTTACACGACTTTTGTTTTGCACTGTTATCTAACAATGTTTGTTCTTTCGTGAGTTTGAAAGAATTTCGCTATCTTTACCTTTATGTAATTTTCTTGGCACTCTCGTATGTGTATAACTATCTTTTTCATAAATAATAATAAAAAACAATGCATCAACAAAGTCTTGTGAAAGTCCTTTACTTGCGTTCTCTCTTTTCCATGTTGACTTTTGTAGTATTCTGGCCTTCGTTATATTCTGAATTAAAAAATTGCTCTTCGTCATGAGTCCCGGTGTCACCGTAAAAACATACTCCCCTAAAAGTTTACTCCCTAGTAATAATTTACTAGGAAATAAGGACTCCCCAGTACTTATTTCCCGGGATATTGTTACTCCCGGGAGTATCTATTTACCAGAAAATTATTACTCCCCGCAGGAAATTTTTACTCCCCTGTCAATAAATAAAAAATGGCCATTATTATGTTGTTTATAAAAAGAATTTATTAAGAGAGCTTACAGCGGACTACCGAAAGAGTTAAAAATCCGTTGGGGTGGGTCTGGTTTCTCTTTTTCAGCGGGACCATTTAAATCTATAAATATACAAGATTTTGTACGAAGCAAGAGTTGTTTAAATAAATGTCAATACAAAAAGCTTTCAGAATCAAATGATTTTAATTGTTTCTTATAAATGGTTGGTATATATCATTGAGATATCTCTATGTATATATGCAATATGCAACTGAACATGACTTTAGAATAATCATTTCAAGATCATTTCATAATCTATTTTCTCACGATAACTACAACCTTACAACGAAAAACTGTAATAAAATAAATAGGAATTAAATTAACAAAATACAAAAAAGTACAATCGGTTTTGAGTTTAGAAACAAAATGATGATAGCTAAAAAAAAACTTTTCGGAGCTTGAAATCTTATGAAATCTGGAAAACATGAACTGCTTGAGCTTAAAAATTCATAAATGAAATAAATAATAGATTATTAGAGCTTTAAAGAATAGAATAACAAACTTTTGACCTTGAGCTTAATAACTTATCGGATAAAGTAAATGATAGTATTTTGTTGTAGATAAAATGAACGTTTGAGTTTAAAAAATGTATCAAACAAAGTAAAAATAACTGGAGCATGACACTGTAGAAAAACATAGAAAAAGAACTGTTTAAGATTAGAAAATCGATAAAACAAAGTATAAACAAAAATACATAAATTATCAAAAAGCAGTAGAAAATAATACTGTTTTGTGTAACAGATGAATCTAAAATGTAAAAATATTCTAAGTACTATATACTTTGAGAAACGGAGAAAGACTTTGATCAAATGTTTTCGCATTTCATCAACTTTAAATACTGCCTCTGAAGGAGATTGACCATCAAGGAGCTCTGCAGCATATGCAATAGCAAATAGACCACAATTGTAGCCATCTTGTTGCTTTTGAACGGGAAGAAACGTAATCAGTTGTTCACCATTAGCCATATAGTTCTTGTAAAGCGATTGAATCGGTTTTCTTGAAGAACGAGTTAACTTTGATCTAAGACTGTCACAAATTTGAACACGCCCATTTGAGCAAAAGCTTAGAAACCAATGATTTGATCCATCATGAAGAAGCTGAACATGCTCTTGTGAAACTGCATGGTACGGGTTTTGAGTTTTCCTTTCGGAATTAAGCAGTGATTGATACGAATCATCTGAACCAATTTCTTTACATATCAATTTTTGTGCAGCATCCATAATACGGTCATTTAACCATCCATCGCTTGACAACAAAATGCGATGATCCTCTTGCTTCAGAAAATACAAATCGTTATGTAGCCAAAATAGCTCTGTATTGTGCGTGTGTCCGTTTTAAGTTGTCCAGAGTCAACGTGTTAAATAACTACTGGTTGCGACCTTTGTTGTTAGAACACATTTATGCACAAGTTGTCCTTGTGACAGTGATTAGAAAACTTGGGTGATTTTTGGTTCAAGTTATTTTTTACTCTTTGTTTTTTATTGAAAAAATTTCCTTTTTTTGTTCAAGAAAACCAAGGAATTACCCCGCCAGGTAGTATTTCAGTGTACTTCGCTAATACGAGTTCTAAAGTTGATTTTATTTCAGTAAAACAATTTAGGGCAATGTTACTTTCAGTAGTGGATTAATTTTTGCGTCAAGCGATAAAATTGAGAAGAGTCAATTCGCATATTTGATCTCCCGAAAATTAATCCACCAAGGTAATTTTCGCTTTCTCGGAGTCGTATTTACGCGAATTTGGCAGAAAATTGCAAAAATAATCTCGTTAAGTTATCGTTGATCATAAATTATTCCGTACAATCACTAACTCGAACTGGGAATTAACTTCGCAATATTTCACGGGAACAACGTTTGCAAACCACCTCAGCATATTTCATGGTAATAAGTCGCGAAACCTTCTTCCTTTAGAGTAGTCAATGAAAAATCTCGCATTTCATGATAAAATATTTCTTTTTTAGTTAATTAGTCGCTGGTCACCCAGTAACAAAACCATATTAACATTCCAGCAAGAGTTCCCCAGTTGTAGAGCCGCCCGGCTTTCTTGTTGATTGTTTGTGTTTGAATGAAAATATATAAATCATTATAATAATAAACATTCGAAATATGAATAAAGGAAGCTCGTGCATTCAAATTTGGAATAAAATGTCTCTATGAGAGTTAGTTTTACTGGGAAAAAAGTACTCCTCCATTCATAAAAGAGTGATTTCAAGGGAGTAATAATTTCCGTGTGGGAGTAATAATTTCCTGGGAAATTACCACTCCAGCTGGGGGAGTAATTTTTTTCGGGGAGTAATTATTTACGGTTACACCGGGTCCCACCCTCTAAGGTCCTTGGATCCCTGGTCTCACTTTTTCCGTATGCCAAAACACACCGCAGATTTCAATTATTACTTTATTGCAACATAAATTACATATCATTACTTTTCCCTTTGTTTAACTTAAAAAAACAACGAATCATAATTTAGGAAACTTAAATTAAGTAATGGTGCTGTACAATTAGTTACCTATGTCTACGTTCTTTTTAAACAAATATTTCCAGTAATATCGGCACTGCTAACATTCACATTTCTTATATTCATTTCTACCAATTAATCCATGGAAAAGAACTACAATATTAACTCTGCAAAACTTGTAAACCATTATTTCTCTCACATTTGGGTTAATAAAAAAAAGCTCACCACCTGTGCCGTTCTTAAAAATATTGTTATTGTTTACGTGAAAAATTAATATTGCAATAGAATTATTGTCCATTTTGAAGATAATTAGTTACCCGCGATATGTTGGAACTTCCTTGCAGACAAGATAATAATTATCCAATATGTCATAGTTTATCTAAAAACTGGTGCAGAAATATAAGTTACACAAAGAAATCAAAGATGAATGTCAATTTGAAGATAGTCTTTAATCCATAGCCAACAACTGATTTCTTCTTTTTTCGGCCAGATTTGCTATGCGATTTAATGTGTTCTGGTTTTTGCCTTTTAGAATGTTTTCCTTGTGTCTGAATTAATTATTAATAACACCGCTTCGTAAACGCCAAGAGAAATCTTCCAACATGTCCAGGTATCGTTCAGGCATACTATTCATGGTCCAGTCCTTATTACAACTTCTCTCAATCAACCAAAATAATTGATGCTTAAAATAAAAGATATCAGGCTATTTTTAAAGTTAGTATTATAATTAACAAAAAATGAAATTTTTAACATATATTATGTACACAAAAATAGTTGCAATTAACTGACGAATTTAAAATTCACTAAAAAAATAACAGTCATTATTTTGTTTTTTAATTTCAAAACGTTTTGACAGGAAAACTCGACTAAACAACTAGGATTAAAGAGCTACAAGCTGTTGATAAAAAATTGGTTACATTTTGTGTTTTTGTGCGTTCCTAGGTATATTTCAGCCAAGTAAATGTTTCATAAAAATACTTTTTGTACGTCAATTTTGCCAGTTTTGCAACCTTCTCAGTCAACAAACCAGATAAGAGAAATAAGATAAAGATTTATACCTTCAGCACAAAAGTTGAGACCTCAGATATTTCATTGTTAGTTTGATACAACCATTCTTGGAAATCCGCTTTCAGTAGTTTATGGCAAGTTTTGCGACATCCATCATCTTGTTGATCAACTTCGTTCATCAATGTTTTTCCAGCAAGTGAAATAGAAACATACCAACACGTGGGTTTTTTTGGCACCAGATGAAGACCAGCATTTGTTACACTTTTGATTAGTTCGGGTGGGAATGCTCGTTTGGTGTTTCCTCTTGGCCATCCATAGTCGATTAACCCAATGTGATTTGTTTTAATGGAAGGTGACAAATCAACATTAATGTCATGAGACTTTGGTTGATAAATTTTTAAATTTATGGCTGGACCATGAGGTTTTGGATCAATCTCAACATCTAAAAAAAACGACGAATCGATTTTGCACCATAAATCTTGATCATGTGGAGAGCATTTAAGGAGGCATTTGGCCCTACGGTTTAAACAATAATTGCGTTACTTACTTTTAAGTTCATTTACAGCGCAGCTCAAATTTCGATATAGTAGATGCTGAATTACTGAAGGTAAAATCTTATTTCTATTCTCGCGGAATGTAATTTCTGCGTACCCACTTGACTGTTTTTCGTAAATCTATATAAAAATACAATGTTTTCATAGATTTTTGACCCTGCTAATTGTTACTAACTAACAGACAGGCTGCACTCCAAACAATACGTTGCTGCGTGTTGGAATTTACAAATTTCTAATAATGATAATTGCTCTTTGTTTTTGTTCTTTTAGTTATCGAATAACTTGAAGAAAAGAGAGAAAATATATTCCTTTCAGGAGGCTTGCTGGTAATAAAGCGTGTATTTTACCTACTCTTGACACTGTCTTGTAAAACATAAAGGCTTTTACATTAACGACAAAATATAACTAAACAACTTATATGTCACAATAATCAAAAAAAATATGACTGCCGTACTAGGAGATCTTTGCTCCAAGAATCTTTCAATGGAATATCGAAGTCAAACTCGTCGGCCGCATATATCTTCGTATCTGTTGAGTAACTGCCAGATTTTCGAATATTTTTGCTGAAAATACATTTTTCCACATTTTGCATGCAACCACTCAATTCTTCGAAGACACTTTGCACATGTTGACGAGAAATCCGTCGGTCCTCGTTAGAAACAGACATACGTTTAATGACCATGCGCAAGTATTGTCGTAAATTTCGATATTGGTCGCCACCATGATAATCGAATAAATGCTGAATGATAAAATGAAGGAATAAATCAATTAATGACTAAAACTTAGTTTCATACGCGCAACCAAATGTTGCTATAGATACTGTTTTTAAAAATGGTAGCACTTTTGCTTTGCAACTTGCAGCTTCTAGCGTAAACAAACACACACGCTGTACAAGGTAGTCTCGTCTCTTGAAATAGATACACATTTGGAAAGAAAAGTTTTTTGTTTTTTCAAGTTTTCAAAAAATGAACAAAGAAAATATTTGTTTGTTAACAATAGTGAAAATGTGGCCAATGTAACAAATATTTGTTTGTTAACAATAGTGAAAATGTGGCCAATGTAACAGAAATTGGGAAGCATTTTTATTGTTCTATTAATTGGATAGCCAATACATTTTATTTACTAGCTTGAAGTTCCAACATCGCACGCTTATTATTAAACTTTGTTGAACTTTTTGGTTCGTCAATGAGAAAAATTCACCACAAAATGTAATAATGATTGTGTAATAATGCGTTATTCCCCTCTGTTTTCTCCAGCGTACATTCAACAATCAAATTGGTTAATTGATTGATCCTTTAATATAATATGTTTTCAAGTTTTCACGAGCTTTAGTTTCAGTTCGTTTGAGCAAACTTGTTGTTTTATTTCGCTCGGTGATGTACCAATATATAGGTGTTGATATTGGTAATTTGTGTTTTATAAAAACAACTGAATGATGAGATCGTCAGTTGATTGCTACCGTCATCGAAGTTTTCGGCCTTGTCCAAACATGGACTAATTAATAACCCCTCGTGGTAGTGGGCCATACCTTGGTTTAGGTATTCGCATCAGTTAGTAAGATTAGTTTTCTTTCTTTCTTTTTTCTCAACTCACCGTTGTTATCTTCGCTCAAATAAAGAAAACCCAATGGATCGTTGTGATTCATGTTGCGATACGTGACTAGTTACAGATTATATGTTGCTACCACAACAATTCGAGTGAAAAGAGTTCGATTAAAAGTCTTGTCCTGCTATATATAGTTAAAGGGCCGTTTATACGGACCGTTATAAACCTATGTTCGTATTTTTCGAAAAAGCGTAATATGAGTTTAAGTTGTTGCTATAGTGATATGAGTTATAATCAATTAAGAGATTGATTGCAACTTTGTACTCAGGTCTCCTTTAGAGTTTGAAATATAGTTACTGCTAATTTGAGAGTTGGACATGGCTAAAAGTGCACATATTTTACATTTTGTTGTGAGATGTTTTCATAGGATGTTTTACAGTGTATTATAGGTAAGATTTTAGACACAAAGTAAGTGCGATGTTGTACGATCTGTAAACAGACCGGTAAACAAACTTTACCCTGTTGGACTGTCTAGTGAAAGGATACGAATACGTGAAGAAGAGAATTCTGAAGACATACAGATTGTATTTATAGATGAAGATCACATTATAGTACTAAACCGTTTGTAGGAGGGAGTGTGGTTTTGAGACATGATATTTAGTATATATATATGTGTTCCGAATGTGTTTTCGGTTAGTTGTATTTTTGAAATAAAGTATATTGAGTTCGCACGTGTTGTTGGTTCGTACTTTTTACGTGTGGTATGAATGGTAGGAGTTGTAATGCAACAACGTTCGTGTGTCAGTCGGTTTGATGTATAGCTTTGTATTGAGGTGTTTCTAGGTCAATATAGATAATGATATCCAGAAAGTCGACTTCCTCTTGAATTACGTAAAGAACTTATTAAGTCTGTCTTCTCCATGCCCCCAAACTTTTCAAAGATATGTGTTTCTTCGAACAGACCGAGAAAAAGAGATGCATATGGTGGTGCAACCTTCGTCCTTATAGCAGTTCCAATTAATGGTAAGAAAATGTGGTCAAGGAACTGGAGGCATTTGATTTCAAAGATAAGGGAAAACATTACGCGGGTAATTTGTTCATTTGGTGTAAAGTTTGGTAGTTCGTGTTGAAATTATTTCATGAAGTGTATAAACGCGTTCACACTTTTCTTGTGTGGTATGTAAGTGTAAAGCGAAATAACGTCTGCCGATACTAAAATAGCAGTTGTAGTCAATTTGCATATGCCATTTATGTGTGTAATAAAGTGTTTCGTATCCTATAAGATCTCAGCTTGGGCAGAAGTGGATGGATGTAAGTAAAGGTTTAAAAATTCTGATACGTTTTCTGTAGGTTAGTTAACAGCTGACACAATTGGTCTACCAGGGTTGTCATCTTTTTTAATTTTAGGTAAAATATAGAAAAATGGCATTCAGGTGTAGCTGGTAGATGTTTTCGCTGTATTTTATCTATTTTGTGGTGATAGAGCAAGGTTTCAATAAGGCTGTGTAGGTTTGTAATAAGATCCTTTATCGGATCAGCCTTGATCTTTGCATAGTACGTTTTATTGTCAAGGTGTTTGCGTATTTTGCGTACTGTAAGTAAAGTTAATAAAACATTAGATGTGCAAGTTATTAAAACATTAGGCTTACAAGTTATTAAAACATTAAGTGTACAAGTTATTAAAACATTAAGTGCGCAAGTTATTAAAACATTAGGTGTACAAGTTATTAAAACATTAGGTGCGCAAGTTTTTAAAACATTAGGTGTGCAAGTTATTTAAGCAATAGGTTTACAAGTTAATAAAACATTAAGTGTACAAGTTATTAAAACATTAGGTGTACAAGTTATTAAAACATTAGGTGCGCAAGTTATTTAAGCAATAGGTTTACAAGTTATTAAAACATTAAGTGTACAAGTTATTAAAACATTAAGTGTACAAGTTATTAAAACATTAAGTGTACAAGTTATTAAAACATTAGGCTTACAAGTTAATAAAATATTAGGTGCGCAAGTTATTAAAACATTAAGTGTACAAGTTAATAAAACATTAGGTATACAAGTTAATAAAACATTAAGTGTACAAGTTAATAAAACATTAGATGTACAAGTTATTAAAACATTAAGTGTACAAGTTATTAAAACATTAGGTGCGCAAGTTATTAAAACATTAGGTGCGCAAGTTTTTAAAACATTAGGTGTGCAAGTTATTAAAACATTAAGTGTACAAGTTATTTAAGCAATAGGTTTACAAGTTATTAAAACATTAAGTGTACAAGTTATTAAAACATTAAGTGTACAAGTTATTAAAACATTAAGTGTACAAGTTATTAAAACATTAGGCTTACAAGTTAATAAAATATTAGGTGCGCAAGTTATTAAAACATTAAGTGTACAAGTTAATAAAACATTAGGTATACAAGTTAATAAAACATTAAGTGTACAAGTTAATAAAACATTAGATGTACAAGTTATTAAAACATTAAGTGTACAAGTTATTAAAACATTAGGTGCGCAAGTTATTAAAACATTAGGTGCGCAAGTTTTTAAAACATTAGGTGTGCAAGTTATTAAAACATTAAGTGTACAAGTTATTAAAACATTAAGTGTACAAGTTATTAAAACATTAAGTGTACAAGTTATTAAAACATTAAGTGTACAAGTTATTAAAACATTAAGTGCGCAAGTTATTAAAACATTAGATGTACAAGTTATTAAAACATTAGGTGTACAAGTTATTAAAACATTAGGTGCGCAAGTTATTTAAGCAATAGGTTTACAAGTTATTAAAACATTAAGTGTACAAGTTATTAAAACATTAAGTGTACAAGTTATTAAAACATTAAGTGTACAAGTTATTAAAACATTAGGCTTACAAGTTAATAAAATATTAGGTGCGCAAGTTATTAAAACATTAAGTGTACAAGTTAATAAAACATTAGGTATACAAGTTAATAAAACATTAAGTGTACAAGTTAATAAAACATTAGATGTACAAGTTATTAAAACATTAAGTGTACAAGTTATTAAAACATTAGGTGCGCAAGTTATTAAAACATTAGGTGCGCAAGTTTTTAAAACATTAGGTGTGCAAGTTATTAAAACATTAAGTGTACAAGTTAATAAAACATTAAGTGTACAAGTTATTGAAACATTAGGTGCGCAAGTTATTAAAACATTAGGTGTACAAGTTATTAAAACATTAGGTGCGCAAGTTATTAAAACATTAGGTGTACAAGTTATTAAAACATTAGGTGCGCAAGTTAATAAAATATTAGGTGCGCAAGTTATTTAAGCAATAGGTTACAAGTTATTAAAACATTAGGTGTACAAGTTATTAAAACATTAAGTGCGCAAGTTAATAAAACATTAGGTGCGCAAGTTTTTAAAACATTAGGTGTACAAGTTATTAAAACATTAGGTGCGCAAGTTATTAAAACATTAGGTGCGCAAGTTAATAAAACATTAGGTGTACAAGTTAATAAAACATTAGGTGCGCAAGTTTTTAAAACATTAGGTGTACAAGTTATTAAAACATTAGGTGCGCAAGTTATTAAAACATTAGGTGTGCAAGTTATTAAAACATTAAGTGCGCAAGTTAATAAAACATTAAGTGTACAAGTTATTGAAACATTAGGTGTACAAGTTATTAAAACATTAAGTGTACAAGTTATTAAAACATTAAGTGTACAAGTTATTAAAACATTAGGCTTACAAGTTAATAAAATATTAGGTGCGCAAGTTATTAAAACATTAAGTGTACAAGTTAATAAAACATTAGGTATACAAGTTAATAAAACATTAAGTGTACAAGTTAATAAAACATTAGATGTACAAGTTATTAAAACATTAAGTGTACAAGTTATTAAAACATTAGGTGCGCAAGTTATTAAAACATTAGGTGCGCAAGTTTTTAAAACATTAGGTGTGCAAGTTATTAAAACATTAAGTGTACAAGTTATTAAAACATTAAGTGTACAAGTTATTAAAACATTAAGTGTACAAGTTATTAAAACATTAAGTGTACAAGTAATTAAAACATTAAGTGCGCAAGTTATTAAAACATTAGATGTACAAGTTATTAAAACATTAGGTGTACAAGTTATTAAAACATTAAGTGCGCAAGTTATTAAAACATTAGGTGTACAAGTTATTAAAACATTAGGTGTACAATTTATTTAAGCTACAATTTAATTGGCGAACTTATGCACTTTTGTCTTCTACTTTTTCCACTTTCCAATTTTCTTTTGTCTCCCTGTTTTCAGCCTTTTCTCAGCGTTCTGTTCCAATTACCATGTGTCTTGACTTATCTTAAGTGTAGGATTTTATAGTATTTTATTAATTGTATTATATGTATAAATTTATCATAACTTATTTGCAAATAACTTTTAACCTTTTCTCTTTTTTTTTTTTATGGAGAAGAACCATTTGTAAATAATGGAACCAAATACATGATTATTATTACAAGTTATTAAAACATTAGGTGCGCAAGTTATTTAAGCAATAGGTTTACAAGTTATTAAAACATTAAGTGTACAAGTTATTAAAACATTAAGTGTACAAGTTATTAAAACATTAAGTGTACAAGTTATTAAAACATTAGGCTTACAAGTTAATAAAATATTAGGTGCGCAAGTTATTAAAACATTAAGTGTACAAGTTAATAAAACATTAGGTATACAAGTTAATAAAACATTAAGTGTACAAGTTAATAAAACATTAGATGTACAAGTTATTAAAACATTAAGTGTACAAGTTATTAAAACATTAGGTGCGCAAGTTATTGAAACATTAGGTGCGCAAGTTTTTAAAACATTAGGTGTGCAAGTTATTAAAACATTAAGTGTACAAGTTATTAAAACATTAAGTGTACAAGTTATTAAAACATTAAGTGTACAAGTTATTAAAACATT
This sequence comes from Hydractinia echinata, assembly GCA_030067915.1. Lineage (NCBI taxonomy): Eukaryota > Metazoa > Cnidaria > Hydrozoa > Anthoathecata > Hydractiniidae > Hydractinia > Hydractinia echinata. The sequence goes on from JASGCC010000117.1 coordinate 387,480, forward strand.
AAGTGTACAAGTTATTAAAACATTAAGTGTACAAGTTATTAAAACATTAAGTGCGCTAGTTATTAAAACATTAGATGTACAAGTTATTAAAACATTAGGTGTACAAGTTATTAAAACATTAGGTGCGCAAGTTATTAAAACATTAGGTGCGCAAGTTAATAAAACATTAGGTGTACAAGTTAATAAAACATTAGGTGCGCAAGTTTTTAAAACATTAAGTGTACAAGTTATTAAAACATTAAGTGTACAAGTTATTAAAACATTAGGCTTACAAGTTAATAAAATATTAGGTGTACAAGTTAATAAAACATTAAGTGTACAAGTTATTAAAACATTAAGTGTACAAGTTATTAAAACATTAAGTGTACAAGTTTTTAAAACATTAAGTGTGCAAGTTATTAAAACATTAAGTGCGCAAGTTTTTAAAACATTAAGTGTACAAGTTATTAAAACATTAGGCTTACAAGTTAATAAAACATTAAGTGCGCAAGTTTTTAAAACATTAAGTGCGCAAGTTAATAAAACATTAGGTGTACAAGTTAATAAAACATTAAGTGCGCAAGTTAATAAAACATTAAGTGTACAAGCATAATCATGTAATCGTTATTTGTGGCGTGTGTTGCAACAAAATATGTTCATGCAATCCTAAAGCTTGGTGTTCACCTGCGTTGAAAAAAAAAACGATCGCGATATATTTAGCGATATACAAGTGGACACATTTCGCGATAATAAAAGTCGTGAAATTGTTATCACATTATTTTTTTTGCAATGGAGCATAATTTTTTTTTTGACAACAGCTTATTTTGAAACACCAACAAATGCTGATGATCTTTCTTTTTATTTCAACATCTTATAAATAATCTGCTGTAAAATGACTAAAGTCGCAAAACTCGTCCCCAGAACTTCTTTTTCGTTTCTCATATGGTGCACGAATAGGGAAGTAAAAAGGAAGTTCTGGAGACGAGATTATCATGCCGCTTAATATTGTGTCACGAGATTCCACGCCCTAACCCAGTTTCTGTCCAGATTGTTTCTTCTTTGTTCGTTTTTTACTACTGTTAATATGACGGTCACAGCCGCTGCAAGTACTGCTCTTTACACTGCGCTGCCTATTTAAAAAAAAGAATGACAGGCAAAGTTGTTTCATTTTAAAAGGAACGTGTAAACAGGTGTGTTTACAGGGATAAAAATACTGTCAGGTTAAACTGACCAAAATGTGAAATAAAAACATGAGGCGAAGCAGGATCAACCTTGTTGCAAATGAAAGTTTTGCAGAAGAAGTAAAAATAACCTTGTTTGTATGACAAAGCGTAGTAATTATAAAGGAAAAACGAAGATGGAAAATTCTTGGAACGATGTTAAAAATTGTTGACCTATGAGAGGGTGTGCTAGTGATTAAAATCGATCCTGCATACATCAACTCTTACCCCTGTTATATCCTGTATATAGCAATCGGTTACCGTACTTTTAGTATTATGCTCGTTGCATGTTGTAACTTTTCAGAACGACGATATATTATGTTTCTAAATGTGTTACCTGTATTCCATGTGTTTTTTGCGATAACAAAATATTCTTAAGTGGACACCTAACTTATGAAAATTCATTAATTATATCTAGCAAACTGAAAATGTTTATGTCATAAAAAGAGGGGGAAGGGTACTTATTTGAACGCCGATAAGAGCAACGGTAAACTTCCTTTCAGAAAATGATACACCCATTGTATTAAAATGACGTCATAGATCAGCAAAGCTACCGAAATACCAATTTTTTTCCGTTCCATCTTTCATATGGGATTGCATTTTTATTTTGCTACAACTATTTACAAAGCCTGGGATCTTAAGGATGGGGATAACTCCACCCATAGTTACAACGACAAAAAAATCATGAGATAATATGCGCTGATGTATAGCGATAAAGGGAATCACTTTGCTGATGTCACCAGTGGGGATCCCTTAAGCATCGATGAAGTAGACGCTGAAGAAAGGAAAGTAAGCATGCGCATTAGATTTTCTTTGGTTTGCTTACTTGAGCTAAATGTGTATGTCAAACGGTTTGAATCGTTCCAATATCTGCCGGATGTACTTACTCTGTTAATATGAAAAAGTACGTGTACTTACCTTAATAGAGATAGGCAACAGTCACTAAGTTGTTTTGGTTTGTAGTTGCTAATCAGCAACTAGAAAATTTATTTTTAAAGAGTATATTTTTAGCTACATCTTCCCACCCTAACTTTTTTTGGATTGGTCGTTAAAAAAACATTTAGATTTATTTTTTGTTGAGCTACCATTTTGTAGTTTTGCAGTAAAGCATATGTTTTTCTCTTGCGTCTTCAAAACACCTTGCAGTTCAGGTTCACACTGCGACAATCGTGAAGCAAGTATGTAGCAAGGGCAAGAATGAAGCAAAAGATGAATCAGAATTTAAAAAAAGTTGATAGTTACCTCCTCGCCATCATCATTGTCATCATCTTCAACTTCATGATCATCAAAACCATGAGCATTTACTAGATGTTGCATCAAACTGGAAGTTTTGCTAAACCATTTACCACAGTTACAAATACATTCCTTGACATCAATATGACAATCTTCTTCATGTTGTGCACGAGACACCTTAGTTTCGAACTCCCGTTCACAATAACTGCAATTGTACATATTCTAAACCAGAAAAATAACAGAAAAGTCTGAAAACGTTCCTAAGTAACTTTGTGGTATTTGTGCTTTCTTTTGTGTCAGTGAGTTGAAAACTGATAAATGTCTATAAGTAATTTGTTCCGCTATTGTTCAATTTGCTACTTTAGTATAACTACAAACAGCATATTATATAGTTATCATTATATAGTTATTATATAGTTATCATCAATGTTAAATAGCTCTAGTCCAGAACTAAAATGCCGCCCCCGTCAAAGAGCTTCAAGTACCTCACGTGACGAATTTTTGAGTGGAAATAATTGGCGAATACATATCCAACCTCGTATTGCAGAGCAGATACGAAATGGAAATATGCACGACCACATCAACAGTGGTAAGAACGATACAAGAAGATATTGACGTGGACTGGACGAAAATTTCAATCGTAAAAAATATGCTCCCGTCAAAAATCATCTGTTCAGAAATATTATCCGTAAAAGTACATGTATACAAGTCCTGTGTCAATGCTATTTGTTTGAAAAAGGTTATGTCATTTTTATGAGAAGCCGTCGTGAAATGCAGCTCGTAAAATGAAAGGTTAATAGATGTAATGAAACATACACAGTCAAATTAACTTTCCTAGACTCATCATCATGAACGAACCTTTTTGTATTGACATATTTTTCAAACGTTTTTGATAAATCATAGCTTTTGAATTTTTTTACTTTTGATACTTGACACAGTGTACATTATTTTTTTATTTGTCAAAACTTCATTAAAAAATCCCCGAATTAAGAATCGTCGTCGTTATAGCTAAGTTCAATTTATATGTGCTTAAATAGTTGCTTTCCACTTGTGCGCATGCTCAAAGTACGTAGCTTATTTCACTGACCCCCAAACTTACTGCGAGAGAAATGGTCTACTTTCACATTAAAAATGACGTCAATGCTTTTTTATGTTTTTACACGCAAAACTATTGAACTTGAGCGAATAAATTGCAATTTATTTACCGTTTTGTTGGATAAATTTAGGTGAATATATGAGAGCCGGATAAATGCTGATTACCGCTTTTACACATCTTAAATAAATTATTGGCACATCTTCTTTCACCATGTTTATTATTGGGGACCATACTGTTATGGTTATATGTCCCGAATCATCAGCCATTATTCCATTTCTAACATACTTGGTTACCTTTGAAGGGCCAACAAGAACAATCCGTTCATCTGCAGTCCACCTAACTTTTCCTTTCTCCAAAAAAGGTTAAAAACTCACCAGAAAATATAACTGCTCACTTTACCTCATGTAAGCAGCGTGCAAAAGCTCCACGAGTATATATTGAACGGTCCGATGTATCTGAACAGCCAATCTGATGACACGATAATAGTTTAGCTAATGAAAGCGGATGAAAGCGGACATATGCGACACATGCTCGTAACTTAAAATTCCAATGATTCCGCACGCGAAACGATGTCCTTTTTTTGTTATGGTGAAATGTTACTAATTAAATTTTGGCACAGCAAGTTGACCAACATAATAATGGTAAGAATCGAAATTTTTCTTCGCTTCTTGCATTACCGCCATATACGCAGGGATGACTATGGTGCCGCCCCATTATGAGGCGGCAATAAAAATATCCTTTGCAATAGAACAACTTTAAATTTGCTTGCCGGTAAAGAAAATACTTAAAACGACTTTTTCCTCTACTTAATCAGAGACCTAAACAGAGTTTCTCTGTTTTAACTCTCTGTGAAAGTCAATACAATCAAGGCAGAGTTATAGGCGATAAAAAACAAAGAAAACAAACTCAAAACAAATGTCGTTTTGCTGTTAATATATAGAAAAAAAAGTTAATATATAGAAAAAAAAGTTAATATATAGAAAAAAAAGTTAATATATAGAAAAAAAAGTTAATATATAGAAAAAAAAGTTAATATATAGAAAAAAAAGTTAATATATAGAAAAAAAAGTTAATATATAGAAAAAAAAGTTTTATCTCAAAGAGTTCTCATACAAGTTTGTCTACTTTTAAAAACTTAATAAGCAACCGGGACCAAAAATGCGTCCGGTCTGTGTAAGCGACCAGCGCATTAGAACTTAAAAAGTAGAAAATCGCCTAGAACGCTTAAATGGCAATCTTGACCCTAGTATTTTTGTATACCCAGACGATAAGACAAAAAAGAAACCCTGTGACTAAAACTGCTTAAACGGTAATTTATGGTGCGCGTGTGTTCGAAATCAATGAACATTACTGAGCCTTGTCCCTCAAGATTTCTTAAACTCCAAAAACACAAAAAATAAGGTTTGATTTATCGTAGAAAATCTAGTAGAAAAAGAAGCAATCCAGGGAAAATTTAGGCACTCTCTTTTTGAAAAGATGTTGAAATCCGAGTTACGAAAAACAAATGATAGATATTTTTGCAATCCGTATGCCGTTTTCACTGGTTAAGAAAGAAACTTTGAGAATTGTATAAAACTACGCTAAAATGTGTTTTTCTTTATTCGCGTTGGCTATCATTAAATCCTAGAATCCGTTATTTTATGTTTAGTACAACATACACAGTGTTTCGCTTGTGAACATAGGGGCTCTGTTTCCGCTCCACAACCCTTTATATATTGATTCTGAACAATTACCTCCTCGCCATCATCATTGTCATCATCTTCAAATTCATCATCACTAAAACCATGAGCATTTACTAGATGTTGCATCAAACTGGACGTTTCGCTAAACCATTTACCGCAGTCACAAATACATTCCTTGACACCAATATGACAATCTTCTTCATGTTGTGCACGTGACACTTTAGTTTCCAACTCCCTTTCACAATAACCGCAATTGTACATATTCTAAACCAGAAAATGAACAAAAATGCCTAAAAAATAATTTTTATGGTTTTTACGGCTATACTTAACTGGCTGGCTGGCTATTTTGGACCATTTAGCGTATCTTTCGATCCTTCCGACAAAATAATTGCCATCTTAGCTTCGTTTATGTTTAAATTTGGGAGAGTTGCAGTTTTTGCTTTGTTGATTAAAACCCCTCATATTTCATTTAAACGCTTATTATATAACTAGCCGGGAAACCCGGCGTCGAAACGCCGGGGTAAGCCACCAGTAATCAAGTATTGATTATTGGTGGCTTAGGTGGAGGTAGACATGCGGCTTTTAGTAAAGATAATGATAATGCCTGAGAGACACAAAGATAAAAAAATATACGAAATAAATAAAACATTACCTTGAACTAAATCAGGAATAAAGTTTCCAAGATAAAATTTCATTTATTAACTCAGTTTTTAAGCTTTCTAGAAAAAAAGGAAATAATTAACATGATGGTAATATAAAAATATAACAGGTTCAGGCTTGCTGGTCCCCCGAACATTTTATAGTGTTCGTATTAACTGCTTCCTACAGGGGTGTCAGTTTTGCCGAAAGGTTATCCAAAGGCCAAAGTTTTGGATAATCTTTAACCTCATTGTAGCCAGCTTTGAACCGAAGCATTAAATTCATGGTTAGTGATGCACAAACTTAGGCATGTGGTAGGGACAAAAAAATATGGATTATTTTTTGTGTACTATAAACAATAACTGAACGGTTTAGACAAACTTAAAATCCGTAAACAGGCAACGCAATACAGAGTTTTGTTAGCTATAATGTTTTTAAAATTACCTATTAAACCAGGAAAAGTGAGCATTGCAAGCTATTATGTAGAATTATTTAAATGCTGGCAAAATTGTTTACTAAATCTAAGGGAGTTAAGACAAAATACTAACTAACTATATATAAACTAACTATATTAACTATATTAACTATAAGAAAATGTAGAAGGAACTGTTTATTACTTAAATCCTAGAAAGTATAAGGTGAAGAAAGGAGCATATTTGAAAAAAGTACGTATTTCAAAATAAAGAAATGATTTCGTGTTCTTGTTAACTTTATGTTGATTTTCAAAAAATTATTTTTTAAATGTATTTTAATTAGTTAAAATACATCTTAGCCCCTTTCATCACCTTAAACTTTTGCATATAATTTTTTGTAATGTTGTTATTTTTTTCTTTTTTTTCAATTTTTTTGGAGGTTTTTTTTTTCCATTGAAAACCGTCTTTATCTTTCCCACCATTTTTTTGCCAAAATTGAAAGGACCGGTTGGAAACCGGCCCTTTATGTACATTTCGGTACTCCTTGTACCGAGCATAGGTTAGTTCCTAAAAATAAAATGGTGTGACAGTAAGAATAAACTGTAAGATAGATTAAAATCTTGCATTTGGAGATTTAAAGATCTTTGATGGATGGTTACAATGGATTACTTACATCTATACAACCACCTTCAACCACCTTCTGTACAACATGTTCCTCTTCATTTACACGTCCCTCCTGGACCACGGCTTCTTTGACACTTTTGTCCACCACAATACCCTCTTTTATGTGTTCCGCCATTATAATTTTGTATTGTTTGACTAAAAGGAAAAAAATAGAGGGTGAGTAGTGATCATGTTTTTCAATACAGCAGTAGTACAGCAAAGACATGGTTTTATACCCCCGTTTTTGTCTTCATTTTTTGCAAGTACACAAAATTGTTGTATTTTTAAGTGAAATAAAAAAGTAGAAAACATGTTTTAACCGTGGCTTTTAGTTTGCATTTTCAACATTACTTTATTCGCACACAACAGACAGGATCACCTTAGTACAAAAAATTTATGGGTAATTATGTCTATAATAACATTAATTTTTGTGGTTATCTTTTAAGAAAGATTCACAAAAAGGCTGTTGTTTAAAAAGTAAATTTCAGAAAAAAAGAAAATAAATTGTTAGGACTGTGTGTAATTCTTAAGTTTTTTTAATTAAAAACAAAGTATATAAGAACATAAGGCTTGATAAAAATATAAACAAAAAACTTGTAAATAAAAAATACAATTATAACTAAACATAAAATGAGATATGCTACACAGCTGTAGGAAATTACCTTGAAACATCTATTATCTTAGTTTTGAAAAAGGTAGGAACATTAATTTTAGTGTACTAATAAAGTAAAATTGAAAATACGTAACAGGGTGCACCACGAGAAGGTAAGCCACGGAATTATGCACCCCACCCTATAAAACACTCAGCTAATTAAACACATTCAAAAAAATGGAAACACAGTAATGACAAATAACAACATGGTGAAGTAGGGAGTAGAACTGTTTTTTTAAGTGACAATTAATTTGAACAGGACAATTAATTTGAACAGATTACTGAACATGGCAAACATACCTTCAAAGAGGTACTCAGTAATTTGCCTGAAACGCAACACACATACCTTTCAAGAGGTACACAATAACTTGTTGCAGTACAGCCCACATACCTTTCAAGAGGTAAACAGTAACTTGCTGTCAATCATTGTATCAGTAATAGAAAATTAAAATATTTACAACACTTGTGGAAAAACAACATTCTTTGTGAAACATCTATTCCCTACATAACCTTGTTGATAAGTACTGACAACCTTTACCTTTACTGCAGCAAATGACCGTGCTCGTGAAAAAGCAACATACAATTGTCCATGGCTAAAGCAAGGTCTACGCAAGTATATACCAACTTTCTCAAAAGTTTGGCCTTGACTTTTATTTATAGTCAATGCGTAAGACAATCTTAAAGGAAACTGGGTGCGTTTAATTTGAAAGGGTAGATTTGTATCATTTGGACAGAGGGACACTCTCGGAATTAACACACGATCACCTCTACGGATACCGGTAAGAATTTCACAATCGATAACATTTGCACGCAGATTCCGAACCATTAACCTTGTACCATTACAAAGACCGTCTTTAAGGGACAGATTTCTTAACAACATTACAACACATCCAACTTTGACATTTAATTGGTGTGGTGGCATACCACTTGGAGTTAAGGAATTAATAAATTCCATGGGATATAAATCAATTTCTTCTTGATCATCCGAAACAACAGAGTCGATACTGTAGTATGTACGGGTATCACCAGGAATCTGATTCAAAATTTGTTCATTTATTTTCAACGCTTCTTCATTTGTTGGAGTTAAGATGACACAACGTGAAAATTCCACATCATCTAATTCACTAAAGATAGAAGTAACAATATTTTCATTAGGTTGCAGAACACATTCATGGGGAATTTCAATACAACCTTGATTTGGATCATCTGGTTTTTGTGGCAAATGACCACCACCAAGGTTTAAAAGAAATTCAGCAAAGACTTGCTCCCCTTCCCCAGCTCTCATGTTTGTGTGGAGGTGGTACATTCCTTGACACCAATATGACAATCTTCTTCATGTTGTGCACGTGACACTTTAGTTTCCAACTCCCTTTCACAATAACCGCAATTGTACATATTCTAAACCAGAAAATGAACAAAAATGCCTAAAAAATAATTTTTATGGTTTTTACGGCTATACTTAACTGGCTGGCTGGCTATTTTGGACCATTTAGCGTATCTTTCGATCCTTCCGACAAAATAATTGCCATCTTAGCTTCGTTTATGTTTAAATTTGGGAGAGTTGCAGTTTTTGCTTTGTTGATTAAAACCCCTCATATTTCATTTAAACGCTTATTATATAACTAGCCGGGAAACCCGGCGTCGAAACGCCGGGGTAAGCCACCAGTAATCAAGTATTGATTATTGGTGGCTTAGGTGGAGGTAGACATGCGGCTTTTAGTAAAGATAATGATAATGCCTGAGAGACACAAAGATAAAAAAATATACGAAATAAATAAAACATTACCTTGAAAGAAAGTATAAGGTGAAGAAAGGAGCATATTTGAAAAAAGTACGTATTTCAAAATAAAGAAATGATTTCGTGTTCTTGTTAACTTTATGTTGATTTTCAAAAAATTATTTTTTAAATGTATTTTAATTAGTTAAAATACATCTTAGCCCCTTTCATCACCTTAAACTTTTGCATATAATTTTTTGTAATGTTGTTATTTTTTTCTTTTTTTTCAATTTTTTTGGAGGTTTTTTTTTTCCATTGAAAACCGTCTTTATCTTTCCCACCATTTTTTTGCCAAAATTGAAAGGACCGGTTGGAAACCGGCCCTTTATGTACATTTCGGTACTCCTTGTACCGAGCATAGGTTAGTTCCTAAAAATAAAATGGTGTGACAGTAAGAATAAACTGTAAGATAGATTAAAATCTTGCATTTGGAGATTTAAAGATCTTTGATGGATGGTTACAATGGATTACTTACATCTATACAACCACCTTCAACCACCTTCTGTACAACATGTTCCTCTTCATTTACACGTCCCTCCTGGACCACGGCTTCTTTGACACTTTTGTCCACCACAATACCCTCTTTTATGTGTTCCGCCATTATAATTTTGTATTGTTTGACTAAAAGGAAAAAAATAGAGGGTGAGTAGTGATCATGTTTTTCAATACAGCAGTAGTACAGCAAAGACATGGTTTTATACCCCCGTTTTTGTCTTCATTTTTTGCAAGTACACAAAATTGTTGTATTTTTAAGTGAAATAAAAAAGTAGAAAACATGTTTTAACCGTGGCTTTTAGTTTGCATTTTCAACATTACTTTATTCGCACACAACAGACAGGATCACCTTAGTACAAAAAATTTATGGGTAATTATGTCTATAATAACATTAATTTTTGTGGTTATCTTTTAAGAAAGATTCACAAAAAGGCTGTTGTTTAAAAAGTAAATTTCAGAAAAAAAGAAAATAAATTGTTAGGACTGTGTGTAATTCTTAAGTTTTTTTAATTAAAAACAAAGTATATAAGAACATAAGGCTTGATAAAAATATAAACAAAAACTTGTAAATAAAAAATACAATTATAACTAAACATAAAATGAGATATGCTACACAGCTGTAGGAAATTACCTTGAAACATCTATTATCTTAGTTTTGAAAAAGGTAGGAACATTAATTTTAGTGTACTAATAAAGTAAAATTGAAAATACGTAACAGGGTGCACCACGAGAAGGTAAGCCACGGAATTATGCACCCCACCCTATAAAACACTCAGCTAATTAAACACATTCAAAAAAATGGAAACACAGTAATGACAAATAACAACATGGTGAAGTAGGGAGTAGAACTGTTTTTTTAAGTGACAATTAATTTGAACAGGACAATTAATTTGAACAGATTACTGAACATGGCAAACATACCTTCAAAGAGGTACTCAGTAATTTGCCTGAAACGCAACACACATACCTTTCAAGAGGTACACAATAACTTGTTGCAGTACAGCCCACATACCTTTCAAGAGGTAAACAGTAACTTGCTGTCAATCATTGTATCAGTAATAGAAAATTAAAATATTTACAACACTTGTGGAAAAACAACATTCTTTGTGAAACATCTATTCCCTACATAACCTTGTTGATAAGTACTGACAACCTTTACCTTTACTGCAGCAAATGACCGTGCTCGTGAAAAAGCAACATACAATTGTCCATGGCTAAAGCAAGGTCTACGCAAGTATATACCAACTTTCTCAAAAGTTTGGCCTTGACTTTTATTTATAGTCAATGCGTAAGACAATCTTAAAGGAAACTGGGTGCGTTTAATTTGAAAGGGTAGATTTGTATCATTTGGACAGAGGGACACTCTCGGAATTAACACACGATCACCTCTACGGATACCGGTAAGAATTTCACAATCGATAACATTTGCACGCAGATTCCGAACCATTAACCTTGTACCATTACAAAGACCGTCTTTAAGGGACAGATTTCTTAACAACATTACAACACATCCAACTTTGACATTTAATTGGTGTGGTGGCATACCACTTGGAGTTAAGGAATTAATAAATTCCATGGGATATAAATCAATTTCTTCTTGATCATCCGAAACAACAGAGTCGATACTGTAGTATGTACGGGTATCACCAGGAATCTGATTCAAAATTTGTTCATTTATTTTCAACGCTTCTTCATTTGTTGGAGTTAAGATGACACAACGTGAAAATTCCACATCATCTAATTCACTAAAGATAGAAGTAACAATATTTTCATTAGGTTGCAGAACACATTCATGGGGAATTTCAATACAACCTTGATTTGGATCATCTGGTTTTTGTGGCAAATGACCACCACCAAGGTTTAAAAGAAATTCAGCAAAGACTTGCTCCCCTTCCCCAGCTCTCATGTTTGTGTGGAGGTGGAAAATTCGAGTCAAGGGCCAGAGTTGTGAGCTTTTTAAACAAACTTCTACAATTTGCGCAGGTCCGGCTCTTCTGACGACAGGGAGTACTTGACGGAAATCTCCTCCCAAAAGAATAACTTTACCTGCAAATGGAATTTCACTATTACATATATCCCTAAACATTCTGTCAATAGCTTCCAAAGCATATTTAGGTATCATGCTGGCTTCATCAAATATAATGATGTCCTGTCTTCTTAAAAATGCTGCATGTTCACTATTGGGTTTGATATTACATGTACAGCCGTCTAAAACAGGGACTGGTAACTTGAATAGAGAGTGGACAGTCTTACCATTCTGCAATAATGTAGCAGCAATACCTGTCCAGGCACAAGTAGCAACACACAGATTTCTCGCAATAACTTCCTTAATAATGTAATTATATGTAAAAGTTTTACCTGTGCCACCTGGCCCATCTAGGAAGAAAATATTGGCAACATTAATGTTATTATTGGTGACGACATTTATAATAGAATCAGCTACATGAAGTTGCTCGGCATTTAACAAAGGCCTGATATTTAGAGCCTCCTGCCTCATTTCTTCAGCATTTGGCAAATCATCAAGCAAAGCTTCCTGTAAAGCAGGAAGACCAAAATCAGTAAGACGCTTACCAAATTGCTGAATAACCGCTTTAATTTTACCTAGCACCATTTGTTCTGCCTGTACTTCAGGGTGGTGACGTAAGTAATCCTCCATCATTGCAGCACGAAAGGATTCCCACAATTCATGTGGGTTATTCGGTTCACCGTGAATCAATATAAAAGAAAACGCTTTTCTCAATTTAGATGGAGAAGCATATTCCACCAACTCATTCATGGTGCGAATCCAAAGATTGTCATCAGCTAACAATCCTCGTGCTAAGCATGCATCCCTAAAAGAAGCATAAAGATTTTCTTCGAAATATCTTAAATTGTCAAAAGACGTAGCACCAGGGACATGCAACAAAAGAACCCGCAAAAAATACCTTTCACCTTCGCGGATGCTGGCATTATACATTCTACTTACTATCTTTTCAGCACCGCGTTGCCTAACTACCCACCGTTTTTGCTGTTGTGTATTCCGAAAAACAAAGTGGTAAGGTATTTCAGTGTACAAAAATCGTTGCGCATGCTGGTCCTGCTGATTTAATTGAAACCAGGCTGTTAACATGGTCTTAGAGTTTTCAGCCCTGTCAGCAGCCACGGCCTCGTTGCCTTCCCTAAAAAACACTTGCTGGTGATTTGGAAGGTGAACAGGAAGTCTTATGATGGAATGACTCTGAGTATGCATAGGAAATTCACAGAGACGCCAAGTTGCTTCAGGTGCAGATACATATCTAGCATCTAAGAATGTTGTTACTTCATCATGATCGATGCGCTCATTGATTTCTATGTGTGCAGTATCATAACCTTTATAAATATATTTATACAAATACTTAACACTTTTAATTGACACACACGCTTCCAAGTTTATATGTGCCATATATTTTTTACATAGGAAAGGGTTATAAGGCACAACCCACCTATTATCAACATCTAAGTTTCGTATTCTTACCGTTCTTCCATTATCAGGGCGATGGTACATGGGATAACCGTCTACATTTATAACAGTTCTGTCATTAAACTGCTTAGGAAAATGCTTAGTACACTCACCCTCTTTCATGCACGGAGATGTATTATTAAGGAGGCCACATGGGCCATGGATCATACATGACTTTACTATATCATACAATTCAGCATCTTGGTTTTGATCTGGAATCTGTGCACAAATTAATGAGTCGATATCATCAGCATTTCGTAATTTAAACTCATTGTGTAGATGTAAAAGCATATGAACATGCGGTAAACCTCTTTTCTGAAATTCAATAACATCTACATGTGCACACAGAACACCTAATACACCGTCTTTTAAATCTTTTTTCAAAGCAAGTAATTTTAATTTAAACACCCTTGCAACTAAATCTGGTCTATCAGAAGCAGATTGACCAGGTAACAAATTAGTAACAATTTCTGGCCATTTTGGATTGCAAGTAAAAGTCAAGAACAAATCTGGCTTACCCTTCTTTGAAACCAATGCCATTGCATCAAGGTACAACTGATGCATGTTACGGGGTGAGCCAGAAAAGGTGGAAGGCAAGACAACAACATTACCTGCTTGTAAGTTACGTTGATCTGCAGCATTTTGGAGGTAATCCAGAAGTCCTTGGTAGGACTCTGCTCGAAGCTGGTTTTGATTTAGGCGAATAAATGCAAGCCGTTGACCTTCAACTTTAACATATGCATCTACTAAAAATTGCTGAAACAATTTACCTGCTAGATGAAGGGCAGAGAATTCTCGCCTAATAGCAATGCGGTAAATATAATATTCCAACTGGGTTAGCCTATTTCTAACTCCAGTTGCATGCTCCCTGACATGGGCCATGTTTGGGTCCCAACCCGGCTCACCACGTGGAAATAAAATGGGATACATCATAGGATCAATATTGCATGATGTATAAGGGATTTGTCGCAAAGGTTGATTACGTGGATAAACAACAATATCTCTTGCAGCAGGAGGTGCACCATCATTACCAACAAAGATGGCAGCAACTTCCTGATGCAAGGGGGCATTATACCTTCTGCGATCATTACCCTCTCGCATTACCATACTTACAACAGAAGGCTGTCTGTTTTCCGCAGCTGCTCTGGCTGTTTCTTCACGTTCCACTTCAGCCATATTGCTATAAGCTGCAGCATATGGAGAATCCCTGTTAAGAACATCTTGAATTATCTGCATTGTTTCGCGATTACAATGAGCATGTGTTGGATTCTCAATACGCATGTTTAAGGCAGCTGCAGCTTCTACAATATACAATTGGCTAAAATTAGGTAGTTCATTCTGAGCAGGTAATAAAGCACCATACCTGTGAAATAATTGACCACATATTCTAAAACAGGGTGGTCCACGACCTGGCGGTGGTCGAATGTTTGCTGACAAAGAAGCAAAACTAAAAGCATTATTGTATACTCTGATATACTTACGAAACTGTTTAGCTTGGGCAGAGTCGTTGCTTAACAATTCACGTATTTCAGCAGGAAATTGTAATATGGCACGCAGGGCCACTTTGCCATTGTGACAACACTTAAAATGATTTTCATTATTAAATTTAATAGCTCCACAATGCTGACATACTATATTAAACTCACCTGCAGAATGTGTAGGAGGTAAAACATTGTTAATCCTAGCTAAATTTAGTAAACGTGGAGCCCTAGCTACTCGATGACGCAAAACATCTGCCCTGCGTCTTACTGCAGCTTGCTGAGGTAATTCATTTTCTCTATTCGCACGATGACGTTGTGCATCAGCATGCTGTCGTGCATTTGCATCTGCAACATTTTCTACTGCTCGTCTTGCATTTTGGCGTAGAGCATCTGCTGCTCTACGCTGTTGGGCCTGTTGCAAAGATTCATTGGCCCTCCTTCGTCGTACAATTTCAAGATGATGTTGTCTTTGCCTTTCAGCATGCTCAACATCTTCAACATTTTCCAAGCGGGGTAATGCATAATTATGTTCCAATAAGAAAAGTTCATTTGGCTGAGGAAAATCCATTTTATGTGGTGTATTTTTTTAGCAGCTACACCAGTGTTTATTCTTAAGCTAGCTATATGTAGCCCACAGCTATAGGTACGTAGCTAGCTAAAGAATAAAAATTGACGCAGCTAAGAAACAACAAACTAAAATTAAGCAAACACCAAAGATGTAGCTAGCTAGCTAGCTAATTGTATTCTCACAAGTAGAAATAGAAATTAATTTCAAAAGTAGAAATTAGGAAGGGTAAAAACGGCAAATAATTAATGAGATACTTCCCAAAGAATTAATCAGGAAAATTTCTTGTCTTATCTTGCCATAACTTCGTTGCTACATCGTATTTTCTATTTTCTTATCCGGGCAGTAAAAGTGTAACAATTGCCGCGGAAAATGCAATGCTTATTGATTGGCTTATACATATAATCAAGACTGTTGATTGGGTAATTAAATCGAGGCACAAGTGCAGGGAGGAACCGGATTATTTATGTAAATATTTATCCGGTGAGGGTTAAAACATGCGATAAACGGCGATTGAGGTCACGGGGGTAACTATTATTAAAAATGGCGTATTAAAGTAATTCATTCATTTTTATCTCTTAATTTATTTTTTTCATCAAGGTTAATAAATTATAGTAATTAATTTAACTCAGGAAATAAATTAATTTCTGAAATTTATTTGAATCAACAATACGATTTCCAATTAAACAACCCCCTGTTTTCTAAAAACTCGCGGAAAGATCAAAGGGATATCGGTAACCCTTTTGAACAGACAGACAGACGACGGCTATTATTATAGAGACTAGCCGGGAAACCCGGCGTCGAAACGCCGTGGTAAGCCAAAAGTAACTGTTGTTGAACGCCCTAAGAAGCGCTTAATAAGAACCGCAAACTGTGTGACAGGGTCAGGTGGAGCGCTTTAGTACAGGTATGCAGTAAGTCGTAAATCAAGTGAAGCGCATACACCATTGTGGTGTTCCGACTGTAACATTTGCGGAATAAGTTTTCGTGAAAGTTCCAAACTTAATCATGGCAGCGGGCCAAGAGCGCATAAATAGCCTTTTCAAAAAAAACTTTACTGCAACTTCGGTTTAAGTTAAAACACAGGAAAAATCCTGTCGTTACCCCATCCAGCTAAAAAAAATGCATAATTGGAGCACTCCAGCACAGGTATGCAGAATATGTCGTGAATCGAGTAAAGCTCACACAACATTATAGTGTTTCGGTTGTAATGTATTTTTTAAAATATATATATATATAACTTTACTACAATTTTAGCCGAAATAAAAACACAGTTTACAACATGTTGTTACCCCGTCATAACAAAAAAAATTAGTCAATATTATTTTATTTTGCGGAATAAAGTTTCAGTAAATGTTAACAAATTAATCATGACACTAGACTGAGCACTTAGTAC
Source organism: Hydractinia echinata (assembly GCA_030067915.1). Lineage (NCBI taxonomy): Eukaryota > Metazoa > Cnidaria > Hydrozoa > Anthoathecata > Hydractiniidae > Hydractinia > Hydractinia echinata. The sequence continues at coordinate 404,249 of JASGCC010000117.1, forward strand.
AGGTAAATGTTGTCACACATGCATTATAGCCATAATGGCCTTTTACAAAAAAAACTCATCGCAACTTCAATTTAAATAAAAAACACTAAAAACACCCTGTTGTGAACACCAGGTTGAACGTTTATTGCAGGTAAAAAATTTTTATCACAACAGATGAAATAAAAACACAGGAAACAGCCCGTCATTAACACCAGGCTGAGCACTTAACAGGTAAATCGTGTCATACATGAGTAATAGGCGTAATAAAATTTTCCAAAGATATTTGATCACAACGTTTTCAATAAAAACAGAGGAAACAGCCCGTCGTTAACACCAGACTGAACGCTTAACAGGTGAATCGTGTCATACATGAGCATAGGGGCAATACCATTTTCCAAAAATCCTTATCGTTTCGGTTTTAAAAGAAATCAGTGAACAGCCTGGCGATAACCTGGTTCAGTTTAAGAAATTACTCAGCAATTTTATTTTGCAGAATAAATTTTTAAAACAGTAATAAAAGTGGTCGCTGCTAACTGCATTTAGCATAAGAATAAAGAATTCACTTTTTAGCCAGAGGTAGTCGAAACGCCGGGGTAAGCCACAAGTAACTGTTGTTGAACGCCCTGAAGCGCTTAATCAGAAGCGCTTAATAAGAACCGCTAACACGGTTATGTGAAGCGCTTTAGTACGGGTATACAGTATGTCGTGAAACTGTGCGGCCAAGCGGTGAAGGCCAAGTGGAGTGCATAATAAAAACGACAAACAGTGTCACACATTTAGGTGGAGCGCTTTAGGTATGCAGTATATATGTTGTGAATCGAGTAAAGCGCACATAACATTATAGTGTTTCGGTTGTAATGTATTTTGGAAAATATAACTTTACTGCAACTTTAGCCAAAATAAAAGCACAGTTTACAACCCGTGTTGTTACCCCATAATAGCAAAAACAATTAGTCAATATTATTTTATTTTGCGGAAAAAGTTTCAGTAAACAGTAACAAATTAATCGTGACAGTGGACTTAGCGCTTAGTACAGGTAAACCGTGTTGCACATGAGTATCGCTGTAACACAATTTTTATAAAACCTTATCGCAACTTCGGTTAAAAAAAATTCAGGAAACTGCCTGTCGTTATCATGTTCAGTTAAAAATATCTGTGTCAATTTTAATTTGCAGCACAAGTTTTCATAGCAGTAATAAAATTGGTACCGTTGTTACCCCGTCATAGCAAAAGCAATTAATTTTATTTTGCAGAATAAGTTTCAGTAAACAGTAACAAATTAATCGTGACACTCAGGTAAACCGTGTTGCACATGGGTATATAGGTGTAACACAATTTTTGTAAAAACTTATCGCAACTTTGGTTAAAAAAAATTCAGGAAACCGCCTGTCGTTATCATATTTTCAGTTAAAAAAATTCTTGACAATTTTATTTTGTAGCACAAGTTTTCATACCAGTAATAAAATTGGTAGCTGCCTAACTGCTGAACATAAGAGAATTGTGTTGCAGTCAAACAGCATTTGGCTACTTTCACTTTTTAGCAGGATGTAGCTAAAAGAGGAGCTAGCTAGGTAGACCCAACTTCAACATAAAAATAAATAATAATATACCAAACTGAATAAAAACTTTAAAAGTATAGGAATAAATAAAGCTAGCTGCCTTAAGCATGTTGTTTCAAAATCTACGTTTTTAGCTAGCTAGCTAAACACTTAAAATTGGTTTGTTTAAGATTTATACGTAGCTAGAAAACGTGATGAATTATTAACCTTAACATGTGAAAACACACAGAAAATAAATATTCCCATAGGTACAAAGTATTTAGAGAGAAAAGGATCAAAAGGAGACCTACAAACCTCACAACATCACTGCTAAACCAAAAATGACCTTGTAAGTTAAGCATGGGTCCTCCGTCGGCATGCTGAGGCCGCGAAGAACTTGGATTGGTTATTAGTGCCAATCGAGCCTCGTGATTGGTTAATAACGCGTGGGCGGTAAAAACAAGGCCGTAAAAAACGGGGTCTGTCGGGGATCCAAAATAAAGCAGCAGGGCCGCGGGGATTTTCCGTCCGCCTGCGATTGAGATCACGGGGGTTAATTATTTTTATTAAATTTAGCGTATTAACATAATGCATTTATTTTAGTCGCTTAATTTATTTTTTATTAAGGTTAATAAATTATAGTAATTAAATTAATTCAGGAAATAAATTAATTTCTGACATTTATTTGAATCAACAATATGATTTCCAATTAAACAACCCCCTGTTTTGTAAAAACTCGCGGAAAGATCAAAGGGATATCGGTAACCCTTTTGAACAGACAGACAGACGACGGCTATTATTATAGAGACTAGCCGGGAAACCCGGCGTCGAAACGCAGGGGTAAGCCAAAAGTAACTGTTGTTGAACGCCCTAAGAAGCGCTTAATAAGAACTGCAAACTGTGTGACAGAGTCAGGTGGAGCGCTTTTGTACAGGTATGCAGTAAGTGGTAAATCAAGTGAAGCGCATACACCATTGTGGTGTTCCGACTGTAACATATTTTTTTTTAAATAAATTTCCCGCAAAAAAAGCTAAAATAAAAAAAGCTAAAATAAAAACAGAGTTTACAAACCATTGTTACTCCGTCATAGCAAAAACAATCAGGCAATATTATTTTGTTTTGCGGAATAAGTTTTCGTGAAAGTTCCAAACTTAATCATGGCAGCGGGCCAAGGGCGCATAAATAGCCTTTTCAAAAAAACTTTACTGCAACTTCGGTTTAAGTTAAAACACAGGAAAAATCCTGTCGTTACCCCATCCAGCTAAAAAAACTGCATAATTGGTGCGCTCCAGCACAGGTATGCAGAATATGTCGTGAATCGAGTAAAGCTCACACAACATTATAGTGTTTCGGTTGTAATGTATTTTTTAAAATATATATATATATATATAACTTTACTGCAATTTTAGCCGAAATAAAAACACAGTTTACAACCTGTTGTTACCCCCGTCATAACAAAAAAATTAGTCAATATTATTTTATTTTGCGGAATAAAGTTTCAGTAAATCTTAACAAATTAATCATGACACCAGACTGAGCACTTAGTACAGGTAAATGTCGTCACACATGCATTATAGCCATAATAGCCTTTTACAAAAAAAACTTATCGCAACTTCAATTTAAATAAAAAACCCTTAAAACACCCTGTTGTGAACACCGGGTTGAACGTTTATTGCAGGTAAAAAAATTTTTATCACAACGGATGAAATAAAAACACAGGAAACAGCCCGTCATTAACACCAGGCTGAGCACTTAACAGGTAAATCGTGTCATACATGAGTAATAGGCGTAATAAAATTTTCCAAAGATATTTGATCACAACGTTTTCAATAAAAACAGAGGAAACAGCCCGTCGGTAACACCAGACTGGGCGCTTAACAGGTGAATCGTGTCATACATGAGCATAGGGGCAATACCATTTTCCAAAAATCCTTATCGCTTCGGTTTTAAAAGAAATCAGTGAACAGCCTGGCGATAACCTGGTTCAGTTTAAGAAATTACTCAGCAATTTTATTTTGCAGAATAAATTTTTAAAACAGTAATAAAAGTGGTCGCTGCTAACTGCATTTAGCATAAGAATAAAGAATTGTGTTGCAGCCAAACTGCATTTGGCTACTTTCACTTTTTAGCCAGAGGTAGCTAAAAGGAGCTAGCTAGGTATAGACCCAACTCCAACATAAAAATAAATAACAATATACCAAACTGAATAAAAACTTTAAAGGATTGGAATAAATAAAGATAGCTATAGCTAGCTGCCTCAAAATTTACGTTTTGTAGCTAGCCAAAAACTTAAAATTGGTTTGTTTAAGATTTATACGTAGCTAGAAAACGTGATGAAATATTCACCTTAACATGTGAAAACATACAGAAACTAAATATTCCTATAGGTACAAAGTATTTAGAGAGAAAAGGATCAAACGGAGACCTACAAACCTCTCAACATCACTGTTAAACCAAAAATGACCTTCGTAAGTTAAGCATGGGTCCTCCGTCGGCATGCTGAGGCCGCGAAGAACTTGGATTGGTTATTAGTGCCAATCGAGCCTCGTGATTGGTTAATAACGCGTGAGCGGTAAAAACAAAGCCGTAAAAAATGGGGTCTGCCGGGGATCCAAAATAAAGCAGCAGGGCCGCGGGGATTTTCCGTCCGCCTGCGATTGAGATCACGGGGGTTAATTATTATTATTAAATTTAGCGTATTAACATAATGCATTTATTTTAGTCGCTTAATTTATTATTTTATTAAGGTTAATAAATTATAGTAATTAAATTAATTCAGGAAATAAATTAATTTCTGAAATTTATTTGAATCAACAATACGATTTCCAATTAAACAACCCCCTGTTTTGTAAAAACTCGCGGAAAGATCAAAGGGATATCGGTAACCCTTTTGAACAGACAGACAGACGACGGCTATTATTATAGAGAAGACTAAAAATTACACCGTTTCTTGTTCCACTGGTAATAGAATTTATTTATAAAAAACATCTGGCGGAGGAAGGTTGAATTTAACCGCCTCAAATAACTTTCAAATGGTTTACCTATTTGTTGATAAAACTTGGCAGGAAATAAGTAGCATTATTATAAAAAAATCAATTAACGAGGATAAAAATCTGTTGACGTTTTTCTGAGAACATGCAATTTTTGCTTTGGCAATTATAAGGCGATTGGATTGGTTTTCACGTGAATTTTGTTTGGTAAACGCTTCTTATGTTAATGTTTTACCTTTTGTGAAAATACAGAAGGTGAGTAAAAACAAAGCTTAAAAATCAGACCAACAACACAGCTCACAAAATGGGATTTCAAAAATTGTTTTTTGAAAAGATGTCAAATAGAAATATATAAATTTAGTCGTTATCCCGTGGAATATCCACGGAAATTCACCCGTCGCACCAAAGTCAACAAATATATCGCATTTGTTACTTGTAGGTTGAAGAATTCGTGTGTGATTCAGCATAATCTAGCCGACAAACAGACAACGGCTATTATCATGGATAAGAACAAGACATCTACGTTGTCTGTTACAAAGACACACAGTTGGCCTGTTATAATAAAGAGATATCACTAACTATTGGAGCAGGTTTGTAGGAGCTTTTAAAAAAAGTGAGGTTGGTATAAGTTATTTCAATAAAATAAAGCGTTGAAGTTTTTTACAATATAATAATAAATCAAGTCTTTTCTGAATAATTTTCCCTGGTCAATTGCCCGCCGCTAACTCCCCTCCCTAGATAACTGCCCCCTAGGACAATAACCCCTGGATAATTGCTCCCCCGGACAATCCCCCCTACTAAATCCCGATTTGTAAAAAATATCCTCCCAGTCCCAGATAACTTTTTATCTTAAATAATCCCACTAACTCACACCAGAAGTCTCTTATTTGCTCGTGTTTTAAAAGTACCATATCGGAAGAAATTTTCGCGGGAGAGGAATTGTTGTGATTAGTTAGAGGAGCTCCAAAGCATAACGCGTTCCCACCTACAACATAAGCATAACATTTAGCATGAGATGGAGAAATTGTTATTGCTCAAAAATAGTGAAAAGTTAAGCAATAATAAAAGAAACACAGTAGTCAAGGAAATATTTAAAAAGCGGTCAAATATCTTCAAATATTAAACATTATTAAGTTTTTGAATTCGTGTTAATAACGAATTCTATTTCAAGGCAATTTATTCACACATATGTTTAATTTTCTCATGGATATATATGGATTGATCTAGAATTATTTTAATACCCGGTAAGTTTAAACAGACCGTTTAGTTGTAAGAAAAAAGTTCATTTGCAGGTAATATACCTGTCTACACGTTAAGTTAAAATGTATAAGTTTTTCTAAAAAAGATTTTTTTACAATAAATACCAAATACTTAGCCTCGCGCTTTGTAAAAGCTTGTATTTCTTTAATTTCGTCACGCTGTGTAAGCTCCGGTATCTAAAGGAGCGTGCAGTGCGTAAAAAACAAACAGTGAAGCAACACATAAAAAACAGTTTATTAAAATGGTGTCAAGCAAGTAGCTCAACAAAATAGTACAATGTTATAACTAAATAACAAAAAGTATGTTTCAGATGAAATTAAAACTAAAATGTTCTCGTTCTTTCGTTTTTTTCGTTTCATGTAATCGATTTGAAAGTCCCTCTGTTTGTTTTAGTGATAAAAGGTTAAGTAAGCGAGTATATCAAGCAAAACATAAAGTAATCAAATATACGTTTAAAGTGCGCCTATTACAATCGGCCTACCTGCAGCTGGAGCGTGACCTCCGTGATTTTGCAAAATTTCCTACCCGTACAATTCTTTCTTCAGCTTTAAGAACATCTAAACTTGGAAAGTTGATGAGTGATATATAAAATATTGTATATTAATATTATTATATTGTAAAAAACTTCAACGCTTTATTTTATTGAAATAACTTATACCAACCTCACTTTTTTTAAAAGCTCCTACAAACCTGCTCCAATAGTTAGTGATATCTCTTTATTATAACAGGCCAACTGTGTGTCTTTGTAACAGACAACGTAGATGTCTTGTTCTTATCCATGATAATAGCCGTTGTCTGTTTGTCGGCTAGATTATGCTGAATCACACACGAATTCTTCAACCTACAAGTAACAAATGCGATATATTTGTTGACTTTGGTGCGACGGGTGAATTTCCGTGGATATTCCACGGGATAACGACTAAATTTATATATTTCTATTTGACATCTTTTCAAAAAACAATTTTTGAAATCCCATTTTGTGAGCTGTGTTGTTGGTCTGATTTTTAAGCTTTGTTTTTACTCACCTTCTGTATTTTCACAAAAGGTAAAACATTAACATAAGAAGCGTTTACCAAACAAAATTCACGTGAAAACCAATCCAATCGCCTTATAATTGCCAAAGCAAAAATTGCATGTTCTCAGAAAACGTCAACAGATTTTTATCCTCGTTAATTGATTTTTTATAATATTGCTACTTATTTCCTGCCAAGTTTTATCAACAAATAGGTAAACCATTTGAAAGTTATTTGAGGCGGTTAAATTCAACCTTCCTCCGCCAGATGTTTTTTATAAATAAATTCTATTACCAGTGGAACAAGAAACGGTGTAATTTTTAGTCTTTATATAATAAGCGTTTAAATGAAATATGAGGGGTTTGTAATCAACAAAGCAAAAACTGCAACTCTCCCAAATTTAAACATAAACGAAGCTAGGATGGCAATTATTTTGTCGGAAGGATCGAAAGATACGCTAAATGGTCCAAAATAGCCAGCCAGCCAGTTAAGTATAGCCGTAAAAACCATAAAAATTATTTTTTAGGCATTTTTGTTCATTTTCTGGTTTAGAATATGTACAATTGCGGTTATTGTGAAAGGGAGTTGGAAACTAAAGTGTCACGTGCACAACATGAAGAAGATTGTCATATTGGTGTCAAGGAATGTATTTGTGACTGCGGTAAATGGTTTAGCAAAACGTCCAGTTTGATGCAACATCTAGTAAATGCTCATGGTTTTAGTGATGATGAATTTGAAGATGATGACAATGATGATGGCGAGGAGGTAATTGTTCAGAATCAATATATAAAGGGTTGTGGAGCGGAAACAGAGCCCCTATGTTCACAAGCGAAACACTGTGTATGTTGTACTAAACATAAAATAACGGATTCTAGGATTTAATGATAGCCAACGCGAATAAAGAAAAACACATTTTAGCGTAGTTTTATACAATTCTCAAAGTTTCTTTCTTAACCAGTGAAAACGGCATACGGATTGCAAAAATATATATCATTTGTTTTTCGTAACTCGGATTTCAACATCTTTTCAAAAAGAGAGTGCCTAAATTTTCCCTGGATTGCTTCTTTTTCTACTGGATTTTCTACGATAAATCAAACCTTATTTTTTGTGTTTTTGGAGTTTAAGAAATCTTGAGGGACAAGGCTCAGTAATGTTCATTGATTTCGAACACACGCGCACCATAAATTACCGTTTAAGCAGTTTTAGTCACAGGGTTTCTTTTTTGTCTTATCGTCTGGGTATACAAAAATACTAGGGTCAAGATTGCCATTTAAGCGTTCTAGGCGATTTTCTACTTTTTAAGTTCTAATGCGCTGGTCGCTTACACAGACCGGACGCATTTTTGGTCCCGGTTGCTTATTAAGTTTTTAAAAGTAGACAAACTTGTATGAGAACTCTTTGAGATAAAACTTTTTTTTCTATATATTAACTTTTTTTTCTATATATTAACTTTTTTTTCTATATATTAACTTTTTTTTCTATATATTAACTTTTTTTTCTATATATTAACTTTTTTTTCTATATATTAACAGCAAAACGACATTTGTTTTGAGTTTGTTTTCTTTGTTTTTTATCGCCTATAACTCTGCCTTGATTGTATTGACTTTCACAGAGAGTTAAAACAGAGAAACTCTGTTTAGGTCTCTGATTAAGTAGAGGAAAAAGTCGTTTTAAGTATTTTCTTTACCGGCAAGCAAATTTAAAGTTGTTCTATTGCAAAGGATATTTTTATTGCCGCCTCATAATGGGGCGGCACCATAGTCATAAAATATGCTCCCGTCAAAAATCATCTGTTCAGAAATATTATCCGTAAAAGTACATGTATACAAGTCCTGTGTCAATGCTATTTGTTTGAAAAAGGTTATGTCATTTTTATGAGAAGCCGTCGTGAAATGCAGCTCGTAAACGCGGGAGAGGAATTGTTGTGATTAGTTAGAGGAGCTCCAAAGCCATAACGCGTTCCCACCTACAACATAAGCATAACATTTAGCATGAGATGGAGAAATTGTTATTGCTCAAAAATAGTGAAAAGTTAAGCAATAATAAAAGAAACACAGTAGTCAAGGAAATATTTAAAAAGCGGTCAAATATCTTCAAATATTAAACATTATTAAGTTTTTGAATTCGTGTTAATAACGAATTCTATTTCAAGGCAATTTATTCACACATATGTTTAATTTTCTCATGGATATATATGGATTGATCTAGAATTATTTTAATACCCGGTAAGTTTAAACAGACCGTTTAGTTGTAAGAAAAAAGTTCATTTGCAGGTAATATACCTGTCTACACGTTAAGTTAAAATGTATAAGTTTTTCTAAAAAAGATTTTTTTACAATAAATACCAAATACTTAGCCTCGCGCTTTGTAAAAGCTTGTATTTCTTTAATTTCGTCACGCTGTGTAAGCTCCGGTATCTAAAGGAGCGTGCAGTGCGTAAAAAACAAACAGTGAAGCAACACATAAAAAACAGTTTATTAAAATGGTGTCAAGCAAGTAGCTCAACAAAATAGTACAATGTTATAACTAAATAACAAAAAGTATGTTTCAGATGAAATTAAAACTAAAATGTTCTCGTTCTTTCGTTTTTTTCGTTTCATGTAATCGATTTGAAAGTCCCTCTGTTTGTTTTAGTGATAAAAGGTTAAGTAAGCGAGTATATCAAGCAAAACATAAAGTAATCAAATATACGTTTAAAGTGCGCCTATTACAATCGGCCTACCTGCAGCTGGAGCGTGACCTCCGTGATTTTGCAAAATTTCCTACCCGTACAATTCTTTCTTCAGCTTTAAGAACATCTAAACTTGGAAAGTTGATGAGTGCATTTAACGTTAACGCAGCGTCTGTCCTATGAAACATGTCCCGCAATGCTTTGGCAAACAATTTAGGGCGATGCGATGCATTGATACAAGAGAGACCAATGTATGTAATAGTCGAAATAGTAGAGAACAGTGCACCTATTTCTTATTAATATGGCCACTTAAACATATGCATTTTCAGCATCTTATGGTGGTACGAAAACAACATAGCTATCATACGACGGTGTAAGGAATACGCACGTCGATAACATATTTTTCTCGCAAGCAAGTTTTTTTTTTATGTTTCCACAAATTCGAAGATAAATGGTAAAAACTATCAGAAACTTGTGCGAGCAGGAGAACATTTCGAATTGCATTAATTGCTGCTGATTCGAAATTGACAAGAAATCCATCAGGACTAATGGTTGTTGCTCATCCCTTCGATTGAATTAATTACAGTTGTGAGAAAGTTAGTATCAGTAGCTACTGCATTAGATGGTAGTAGTTCAAAGACACAAACCACTGTATGGAGTTGGCCAGTATATTTAGCGCCCCGTCTGTTGCAAAAATAGACAAGCGATTTGCATTTTCCAGTCCACTATCGAATTACAGAAAGTACTTACCAGTAGCAGTTAATTTCTATATTTGACACAGTACCGAAATATAATCTTGCCTTAACATGATTAGAAGGTCTTTGATGGCGAATACATCGTAGGAAATTGCTCAGGCTTATTACAATTAACAGCAGAAGCGGCGTTAAGATTCGGCACTTCTGCGCAGAAAATTTGTTGGGTAGCCTCTTGGTTGTTGCCCTTTCTTTAATATTTGTTCTGAATTTAGCTCGCTCATATTTTATCGCAGACGGGAGATGTGTATGCAGGTTTAATTGCGCCACAAAGTTGTCTAATGCGTTTAAATTCATCTTCGCCTTGCAATCACCTTGACGTCTCTTAACGCATTTCCAAGTTATAAGATCGTTAGCTACATCCTTCTGTTCTGGCACCTCTATGTTTAGCACTGATGTTTTTACCAATATATCTATTCACTTGTTCATTTAATCATTCATTCATTCACTATGACGATCTTTGTAAAAAACATACATGCATTGTAGTACAAAAGGGAAAACTGTTCTAAATTAATTTCTTTTAGACTCGCATTATTTTGATTTTCTAATCTGTAAAGGAATACGTTCCTAATATGTTTTTATTTTTGGCAAAATTTCAGTCTCGACGTTCTCATAAATTTTGCCTTCTAAAAACCACAGCGTGCATATGGACTCACCATGCATCAATAAAGTAATAGTAAAGCGTTGGTGTTAGGTTCTTAAGGCAGACAAATGAGTACCGATTCAGGTGATAACTATTGATTCAAAAAATATCGTACTATTGTTTTGGTTGAATAATATAAATATTATCAAGTCATGAACAAGCGAGTTTCTTCTGCGGCGGCCAATGATCGAAATCATCTTTGGCTATTAGAGGATCGAAATCAACCAATCAGATCACAGTATTTAAAGTAATTAACTTTTCCCGAAACTGGATATAGTAACAATAGATTGATTAAAATCTTTTCTTTTTTTCGTTTTCTGCTACGTTTATTTTTCTAAAAGCTTGCTTTCGTCTCAAACCATTTTGGACTTTTTCTAAATATTCGCGTTCCGAAGTGCGGATAACCATATTTCTGGAAGTTAATAGGAAATACTATTGATATACGGATTTCGTTGACAATATTATATTAATTCTCTAGACATATTTTGTCTTTTGGATGCGACAGTATACTACGTAGCGTGTTTTTAGATTAAAACACTGACTTTATTTTATGATCTTTTAATACCCGACGAAGTATGTTACTTGTACAGGAGAACAAAAGAAAATTGTTGGAATTAAAGTACATACGGAATTACTCACGCTTCGTTTCCAGCCTGCGTGTACTTATGAGGGTATTCTGATAGTATCTTAAGGTGAATTTTCACTCCAAATATTTTCCGTGAAACATGTGAACATTCGTTTAAACAACGAAAAACTGGAAACGCATTTGATAAGAACATAACCGGCGAGGATGCAGAAGATGAACCAGTAGCTACAGTGTGTATACCATATACATCAGGTATAAAATTTCAATTTATTTCTTATTTACCACTGGAACGTTGAAAAACTTCTTCACCAAGGAACAAAATTGAAAGCGGAATTCAATTTCACTTTTTATTTTTTTCGTCTTTAATAGATTTTTGGCCATTCAATTTGGTATAAGAACAAAAGAAACACGTGTAAATAACAAAGGTATAATTAACATTATAATCAATCTAGTTGCAGAATTTTTATTGCTTCATTTTGTCTTATTCTGTAGTGGAAATTGACATAAAGAATTTCTCCAAAGAAAACTTGTACTTTTTCCGGGGCAAATTGGCTGGAGTAAAAATTCGCCTTTAGAAAATCGCTATAACTCACATAAAAGCTGTATGATATATTGAGTAAACTCTTTAGGTTTGAAAATGTAGAATACCTGACTGCCATTACCAGTGGTTTTTCAAATACTTAAATCGAAGTGGTTTGTGAACCTCTTTTTCAAACAACTATCGGAAAACGGATGAATTATTGTGTCACTCCAAAAAGTTTACCAACTAAAGAAATATATTTCACCTAAAAGAGTTGTTGTTCTTTTTTCTCTTTAACTAAAGAAATTGTAGTTGCGAGTGTGGAACAGGCAATTAAAGTATTGTCAACGGAGAAAGTAGACACTATCCGTGCAAAAACTAACCTGAATCTACAAAACGTTAAAGTCCCAAACGACAACATTCCAAAATATTATGACCACATTAACAACGTTCCATACGCACGCCTTAAACGAGATCCAACAGAAACCATCAAGCGTGACACAAGGAACATCTTAACCCATTGACGACCGTAAGATTTTGAAAGTTTTTGAATTTTTTTTTCGACTTCCGTTGTAAATATCGCCAAAAGTATAAGTAGTTAAACATTTCTTTTGTGCTTGTTGGATAGCTAATTCTATCTTCTTAAAAATTTTTTCGCTCATTCTGCACGTGCAACACGGTAAGGGGCTCTGCCTCCTACAACCTCCGGCCGGGTCACCGGTGTCCCGTGGTCGTCAAGGGGTTAATACGTTTAAATAAAGACGATAGCATTCACGATAGATTGTATTGTAAACTTAGACCTTCAGACACTCCTCCGTCTTGATTTTATGGTCTTCCTAAAATACATAAACTGGGAATTCCAATACGCCCAATCGTTTCGTGTACAGGATCTCCTTTGTTATCGAAATATTTAGCTTCCACTCTTAGCAATTACACAAAGAGCAATCACTGCAAAAACTCGAAAGAGAAGAATTCTGTCACTACCAAAACTATATATCTAGGCAGGGGCGAAAACACCAGCAAAAATCCTGCTCAAAAAATTAAGGTGTATCTCTGTGAGCCTTTTGCTCTCTGATTTTTACGCCCATTATTAAATTGAACTAGAATAACGGCCGCCAGCGTCCGTCGCGTATAAAACTGATATTCGGGGTCCCGCCCCCCGCCGTTTGGGTTTTGTGGTCCTGTTTTTGTGTCAATTTAGCCGAATGCGGCTGTTTCATCCTGCGAAATTTTTGATATCCTAATCGGTACTAGGCTAGTTAACTAAGCTTTCTTCTTCGAGTTGATAAAATGAGATTCTCTCAAACTAAAGCTTAGACGCGAACGAATGACTCAGCGGAAACCCCGAGTTTAAATTGGACAATGTGACTAATTGCATCGGAGGCCATTTTAATTTATCTGTGAGTTGTTTACCAAGCTTGGCCACATCTTACTGTGGTAAAAACTTTATAGTTTACTAATGTTTGTTAGGGTGAGTGAAACCACTCGCTGGAATATTCGGATGAAAAGGGCTTTCCCCGACATGGACCACGTGAGCAAAGAACAATAGAATTAGCCAATCAAAAAGCGCGGCCAGATTTTGGCCGCAGAAAAATCGTTTAAGACCCAGCGTAATTTTTCCCACCTTAACTACTCCGACTTCCCGGTGGTAAGAAAAAATACGCTGGGTCTCCTGGCTAAATCGGTACCGGCTTCAGTATTTACACCAGTTCAACTGGTGTAAGCTGCGCATTCTTCTGGGCAAAAATATCCTGGTGTATTTCTCTGGTGTAGCCAACTGGTGTAAAATGAAAATTATACGGCATGACGATCCAGGACATATATTCAGGTGAGTGATCTGCAAACTTTCTCTTTTACGACCGCTATGTCTTCGAAGATTTGGAGCGAGATGTAAAGTAAAGCACCATATTTCGACATGTGTTGGAGAAGTATCATATTTGGATGCAAGAGTTGGGAAGAAAAAGTTGGACTGAATCTCGCAGACACTACTGAATGCTCCCTTGGTAAAATTTCCAACAGAGTCTATTTGTAGATGTTTAAGGTAAGAAATTTTATTTGTTTGCTTGTGTTTTTTTTAATTATAAATTTTAAATACAGAAATAGTTACTAGCTGCCTAGCTACTCACATGATAAGTTCAAATACCAGCAAGTAAAATTTTCTGCAGATTTTTATAAACAGTGTGTTTTGTTTATATTTGAACTTTTATCTTTTATCTTCGATAAATGCGTCTAATCAATAGCTTAGCCTTGTTATTATATATAGTTTATTTGTTTGTTTTATTTTCTCATTTTAACATTCTGTTTTTGCCGAAAACTTTGCAGCTAACTATCGTCTATAAATAATAGAAAAAACATTTTTATTTAGATCTACTGGAAACGGCAATTGTTTATACAATTCTGTTTCAATATTAATTGTTGGAAATGAGAGCCTTTGCTTCGAGCTGCCGTTTCGATTGAGCTGCGCTTACATTCAAACTTCTATGCTTCACATAATGTTGACAAAAAGATTATGGAGAACTTTCCTCGTAATGAAAGAGGACTTTTTGCATCAATATTTCCTCGTGATGTTGCTGATGAATTTACAGGAAATAAAAACGTAGATAGGAAGTCATGTGTCATCAAGGAAGCCATTTATAATCCTAAAAATACAAGATTCTGCTCTTTAATGGATATGCTTGCTCTTGCATTAATTATTGGGAAAAATATTAAAACCGTATACCCTCATGATATAGATGACATCCATGGAAGTTTTGATAATGGGTTGATTACCCCAAGAACAAGTGCAGAATATAAGAGCGAATGAATAACCATTATGTGGTCAAGAATGGGTGAGGTGAGAAAAATGCCATTTGGGTTATTTGCGCCAAATCACTTTGTATATACCTCTTACCAGGCGCGGATCCAGGGTTAGTCAGATAAGTCGCGTGACTAAGTGTGTAAATTAGCCAAGTGAATGATGTCGACGATCCAGGTGTTGCAGACGGAGGGCGTTAAAAAATCCGTTTAGATTGTTATTTTTTTACGGCGAAAAGCCACGGTTCACAGCCCTCTCCATTTCGCCTATGGCGATGGTGACGTCAAAGTTGTGACGTCGCTACCATATAGACTGAGAGGGTTCCAAATTATAGCTTACAGATTTTGACTGATTCATTTTAACTAATCAGTCACTTAGTTAGTCAAAAATCAAATAGCTATGGCTCGCAACCCTCCCCATCTCACTTAAGGGGCATGTGACGTCAAAATTGTGACGTAATTTTCGCACTCTATGCGTAGTCCAACAATGTGTCGCCTGTAGCCGGCATAGGAAATTTAGGTTCCGTACAGCGTGGTTACTTATAACCTGTTAGGCTATAGTTCTAACTCCCATCCGTCAAGATCAGTCACAAAGACTCACGCCATTTGGGTAAGTCGTCCACGTATTACTTCCTCAATATAAAGGAGATAACGTATTCAACATGCGTTAGACCTATGTACTTCTAGAAAGTGTTGATTCTCGGACATTTTTGTTTTCTGGAGATATTTATCGGTCGGTAAAAGTCTGCATCCAAATCCAGGTGCAGATATAGCCACATTCCATGAGGCATCAAGGTGTGAAGATAAAGGAATTATTGCTTTAAGGTGAGAAGTATGTTTTTTACTCTCCAGCACACCTTACATTTTTTGAAGGTTTTCAGTATATTAGCTACGAAAAGCTAGTTAAAGAGAGTTTTTCACAACAGACTATTAAAAATGAATACAAAAAGATTTAATTAGCTAGCTAGCTATATAGCTAGCTGGCTAATTGTTTTTGTAATATGAGGTCATTGAACAGATTTTTTGTCATTGTGGAGGAGTTCTTTCTCAATTAATATTTGTGTCGTTATTAGAAACAAGAACTTGACATCTGGATAAGTAAGGTCGGTGATGAAATTAAACAACTCTTCGAATGGCTATTAGGAAACAAAGTTTGTTGAGTGGAAGGTCATGGTAAAATATATTATTTTTAGATCCAATCCATCAGGAGACTGTCTATACAGCTTAGCATCTTTGGTATTGGTAGGTGATAATTCTCTTGTTGATGTTTTGAGAATCCTGACATCCATGGAACTTTTCTTGCATCCTTCCTTTTATTCCAAGCATCCTTGTTTTTCAATATGCTTTTAAAAGCCAAAAAGAAAATATTTTTATATCTGAAAAAAGTTTATTCAGATTTTCCCTGTCCCATATTGTTTGTGACATGATTCTTTCTCCTGAGGAGGCAGTGAAAGCAGAAACAATCAACAACTACCCCTAAGACATGGTCGCCTTTTCTGTCAATACTGGCCTTATTAACAGTAATAAAAAGAAAAATTAATACGTTTTGCCCACAGATCAGCTTGTCACGGTTTCAAACTCTCTTTACGCAGTGTATATTGCCATGCCCATCTATTTTACCTCATGGATATCAGTTAAAAAATTTATTTTGTTATGAAAGTATTGTTAAGTCTGGTGTAGACTTCAAACCAAATCATTACGTTTCCCTTGTTCCAGGTTGCAACCTTCTTAAACGAAAGTCGCACTTTCCTATTTCAACCTGCAAGTGACCTCTATGACCTCATTATATATCGTTCCTGTGCATCTGAACAAATACATGGGTTGAGGTGTGTATGTATCGTATCACATTTATGTACATTTCATCTTCATTATCCTGATCTTTACATATTCTTATTGTTTATATTATGTTTGTGTTTTATTTTGCTGTCCATGGCTGGTGTGATCATTTGATTCACCTAGTCATGCTGATGAAGCCTGATATTGGCAGAAACAGCAAGAATTTATAAATATTGTAATATATTCACAATTGTCTCACTTAATTGTAGTTAATCCCTGTTAATCTCTGCTGTTGTTTTTGATTGATAAACAGTTTAAGTTCTACATGTTAGCACAGTTTTTAGTGACATTAGTGCTATTATTTATCTAAAATATGACGTATAAGACGGAGAGTTGTTTCTTATAAAAAATGTTCTTAGGAGATTTTCTTATAACTTAGCGTTTTTTTTTTCGTCAATTTTAATGATAACTAGATGAATCAGAAGACAATTTTCGGCGATTTTTTTACCCGCAAAGCTCAAATAAGCGAAAGTTTCTGGGGCTTCACCCCAGACCCCACTTGGGGGGCTTACAGCGCCCCCCAAGACCCCCAGCTGCTAAACTCAAGCCTAGTCCAAATATTGCTGCTGCACAGCAATATTTTGACTAAGTCTTGAAAAAGTCTGGATCCGCCCCTGCTTACCACCATGAAAAAAGACAAAACGTCAGCAACAGTAAATTTAAATAGCAAAGGTTTATATTGCTTGTGTTTTTAAAAGAGAAAGTTCTATACATTGCAAGTAAACATCCAGCTTTATTTCTTAGAAATAATTAATATTGCATTAGTGCCAGTAACGACAAGTTCTTGTGAGAGATCTATATCAATGCTACGACGAGTAAAGACATATTCAAGAATCTCAATGACCCAGGTATGTTTCTACAATATAACGTTGCGTATTAAGGAGAATGTGACATTTTTAATCGTGTCGTGTATCTTAATTTATTGAGTTATCTGTTTTAATTGTGAAACACCACATTAAGTGCATTTAATTATAATTTTGAAACTTTTCTTCAGGATCGATTTAATGGCTTGGTGTTGCTAAATATCCACAACGAGATGAAAATAAATTTAGATGACGTAATCGATATGCTGGCAATAAAATATCCAAAAAGACTTGTTAGATATCCTGAACGACGACTAAAAGTGTAACAGTCTTGATAAAAAAAGGAATAAATCTTGTATATTATTATCTGTTGTTTAAATGTCCCCGTATATAAATTCCCTGAAAGTAATAAGGCATGACACCAAAATTTAAAAAAAAAACATTTAAATTACTCAAGTTGTACAAAAAACATTCCAAAATTTAATCTTCGTCAGCTAAAAAACTAAAAAACCCACCTATACACCTCTTAGCAAAGATTAGTCTGAGAGATGATTTTAAGCTATTTTAACCGTTTAAGGGCGTTAAAGGACGTTGGCTTCAAGGGCGCCGCCCTGGACCCGTTGGGGACTCACAACGCCCCCCAAACCCCCAGTTGTAAAATTACCGCCCTGGCGGACGGTGAAGCCTCTTCGAGGCTTTTTTACACCAGTCAAAAAAAATCCTAGATCCGCCCCTGCTAGGTATATTTCTACTTCTTTATCCTAACAACTGGCTATGTTTTCATGTTAAAGAATGTATAATAAAATATATGCGTATTATATGTTGCATTAAAAGTGAGATGAGTTTTTTCAAGTAAAATAAATATAGCAGTAAGAAAGAAAGTTTACTTACTTCAACCAGTCTTTCTATTTCATTTTGTTTCTTCTGAATTTTTAAACGTTAACTTGAAATGTCCACCTATTTATTTATCTATGTATCTTGTACATTACTTTTTTTAAATCATGGAACTTACTAAAAATATGTATGCGGGTACTTATTATTTCATTTCAAAAGACCGTTGCATGGCATCTTCCGAATACAAAATTAATTATTTATTATGTCATTAAGTTCAATATGTTGTAAATTAGCTTTTGTACTATTTAAAGGCTGGTTTACACTTCAATAAAACGAATAAAAACAGAACATTTCCCATTTACGTGATGTAAACATTGTAAGTACGCATGCTCAGAAGCTTTCCTGTCCTTTTCCGTTCCGTTGCTCGGAAAATTTTCTTGAGGTGGAAAACAGCTTAATAGATAGAAAATATAATACATGGGAAGTTCCTCATAGTAATTTACAGTATATTACGAACTTAGTATACTCAGCCATGTCAACATGGTTAAGCATTCTGAAACCATACCATTTGATATTTACTTTAAATTTTATTTTCTACAATATTTTTTTTTGTGACATATATATTATTTACGTTATTATCGTTATAATAAAACATATTTTCTCTACTTTTTATGTAGTGAACCTTAAACGTTTGCATTTGACATGTTGCTATGATCATCATTTTTATACTGAAAAAGACCATCCATTTTTGTACTAAAAAAGTTACATTTAAGGTTGCTCATCATTATTTTCAAAATTACGTCTTTAAGAACATTCTATTTGTAACTTGAGATGTTTTTGGTGTTATTGTGTTAAAGGCGCGTAATCACCCTTATCGAAAAAATTAACATATAATTTTTTTTTATTTATTTTAAAGTTCAGGACGAGTTATGACTATCCTGAAAATCTAAAGTAGTAAATAGACGGCCTTGCCTTTTATGAGCACTGAGTCGGAGTTTGATGAATTAAATCAGGGGCAAAACAAAATGACAAAAAGAAATCGTAGGTATATATCTTTGCCTTCTGGCAACTAATTATGATAATTAATGTTTATCACGCGCTTTTCCATTTATTAAAATGTATGGCCAGGGTTATTGCATAACTTTTGCCAATTCTTCAAATTAGGGAGAGTGCCCAAAGTGAGGCTTTAAAGATAGCTAAAGAACTATGGAGATTTTAAAGCGTAAAAAGGGAAATACCGAAAACAAAATGTATATACAATACTTTCTCCATAAGAAAGCCACTAACTGCTTGAAGAAAGAAGCACCATCAAAAAGTAAGGCAACAGCCAGGCAAAGCTGTCTTTAAACTCAACATTAAGAGGTAGCTGGGAAGAAGTCTGATTCAAGTAAGTTAAAACGTTTAATTCAGAGAGTATAACACAGAAAATTTAAACGATTTATCATAATAGGCATTTTGTTAATACTAGTCGTTAGCCCGTGGAAAAATCCACGGGTTCGCCCGTCCTTTTTATACCGCATTGCGTGCTTCTCGCTACTTGCGCAGCTAAGCTACCATTTTGCGTGACAGACAGACAGACGGACAGACGTTTACGGGTATTATAATATAGATATATATATTTAGAAAAAGCATTTCGATACAGCATTACGATACAGCTGCCCAGGCTCTCCATTATTGATTATGTTATCTGTGATGGCATGCATCCAGAATCTCGGGGTCGATATTGCTGTGCGTTTATGATCGTGTGAATCGTGATTAGTGATTTCGAAAAACTGCACGTTTCCTTTAAGTTTAAAGATCTATATAGAACTTCAATAAAACATGAAAATTTGACTTGAAACTTGATATTATACCTTTTTAGACCGGTTTTGATGAGATTCAGCTAAAAAAATGTCATTATAGACATAGTTTCCGACTTCCCAAGTTTAATCATTTTTCAATATGTCGTCGATACATCATTTTGGACAAAATATAAATTTTAGCAAAAATATGTGTGCGAAAAACAAATTCTTCCAATTGAAGTCATAAGGTTATATATATAAAATTTGTTTCAGGTTCAGTATCGAATGCTTTATTCGGTGCAGAGAAGGTTGGATTGTGCTTTTAAAGTGATTTTAGTGAGATTCAGGAATATTTAACTTAAATTAAGCTTATAAATATGCGGTTAAAAGGATCTTTTGTTCGAAAATAATTCAGTCAGAATATACATCATTTAAAAAAAAAAAAAATCTTATCGCTCTCCTTTAAAAAACAAAGATAATAAACTTAAAATTTGGAAAATATAGCTAATATATTTACTATTTTTGATATCACCTGGCATGACAATCAACATTTTCACATTTACATGATTTCACTCTTAGTTTCCATGACTAGGGAAGTGTCTTCATGGCTAAATTAACAATGTTTACAAGTTAACCAGTTTACAGAAGTAATCCCAATACAAAATACAAAAGATGATCCCAATTCTTCTGGTTATATATTATTTCATATCTTAAAACCTTTTTCAAGAATGTCTTTGTGTCCTAGTTGTAAAACTGCAAGGTTGAGTGTTAAAACCAAATGGGTTTTCTTGTTTTCTTTGGCTAAAATTTGTAATTTTCTTTAAAAAACTTATCACAGTCCTTCTTCTTTTAGTATGCTTAAATCCTGAAACTGGAAATTTCCATTCAAAAATATTGTGAATATGTTTATTTATCATTCCCTTTAACTTCTGAGTTGTTTTTATGGAAAATTTTTTAACGATTATGTGTAAAAATTAACACTATCCCGGGCCATCCCGTACAAAAAATCAATTAAAAAAAATCATGGAGCTCCTATTTTGAGAAATTTATGGTTTTCTGTAAAAAAGCACGCTTAATTTCTGTATTAGTGAGAGCCTAAAATTACATTTCACAGTTGTTTTATTGCGATTGTTGGAGGCGATTGTCAGATACTTAAATTTTAACTGAAAATATGATCTTTATCATAATTTATGTCTAAGATATTAGACAGTACAGTCCTGTACAGCGAAAGCACATTGTGCTCATGCGCAAGTATAGAATATTACGTGACATAAACAAGCTTAAGAACTTAAATGCAACCGAGATAAACTCCTTCCACCTTAACTGGGCTGATCGGTGCAGCTTGTTTCATACAATCAGCCATTATTAGAGCGACAAAAATCACGCAGAGTGCACCATAATCGAAAAGTGGATAATAATAATTCTCAGTAACGTCATCAGCATAGTTCGCATCTTGAACGTGGTTATCTTGCTGAAGTTGTGACATGGTAGAGTCTCTTACGGGCCACCAACTATTTATTCTAGATATACTGACATGAAAATAGCCTGGGAAGCGCTGTCTGTATTGTAGCCGGGACGACAATGTCTGGTATTTTCGCATCCATGATTGGCAGACAGATATTTCCTGCGGAATAAAAAGAGGTATTTAAGTTCACAGAAAAAAAACAAAAATCAATCTGTCTCTGGAGAAAAACGAAGAAAATACTTGGAGAGAAAGTTGAATTCACCAATTAAACTTTTCAAAATTAAGATTGATATTTTTTTGCGCCATGATACTGTTAGGTCAATTTTATCCTGTAAAGTATTAATTTTTTCTTCTTATAATACTGGAAGGTTTACCTTTGTCTCATGTTGTTGTTCTAACCAAGTGGTTTGTTCATCAAACATCTGACAGCATACATCGCATAATCTGTTCGTCACAATACTATCATGATCTTCAAGATGGCGAATGAGTGCACAATTATCATGATATGATACTCCACAGTAGGGACAACTATACACCTATATATATTTCAAAATATTTAAGCACTATTATAACGCTTTTTAGGCGAATTGTTCATGTAAAGTTTTTAAGTTATGGAATTTGTAGATTTTTATGCAGTTTCGTATTATTCGCTCAATAAATTTAAGATAACTTTAAAACTTATGGAAGTTTGGTAAGACATCGTCGAAAAGCGTTGCTGCAATTTGTACTTAAATTTTTTCATCAGAAAATCGAGCGCATGTGCGGTAATTGTAGACGAACGCCAGAAATATAATTTGTTTTGTAGGTTCTTGTAAAATGGGTTGGAAAGCTGTTATTGTATCCTTTCTGAAACATGAAAAATACGCACACAACGAAAAAGTTTTATTGATCAAGAAAATTTTTTCTGTTATATAACCGTCGTCCGTCTGTGTGTTTTAAATTGAAATCTATCAAATGGGAAAGGCGGGGGTATTTCTTCACTAAAACACGGTCACCAGCCTAGAGTTTTTTTTTACGCCAACCCTCGTTCCGTTTACAAAACAAAATGGCAGTTGGCAATGAGTTTTTGTCGAAATATTGTTAAAATTTTGCAGTACAATAAATGAGTTAATGGGAGGAGTGCAAGTTATATTTCATTCAAGCAACTTTGCTAAATTGTTCTCGGGCGTCCTTACTTTTTGTCAGAGGGGCACGGTCGTTGGCACTTTTGTACAATCGCAATGGCAAGGCTATTTTGAAAAGTGTACTTGGAAGCTAGAGTTCTTGGCGACTTTCGTTTTTAAATCTTTGTCCTATATAGTTTGTATTGCGAGGGTAGTTAACATTTTAAACAATGCTAAACATTTCATGTAGCTAATCATTTATCACGTTTTTCATCCATGTATACATTTTCAACAAAACAATTTTATCATTACAAACGATTTTAACTAAAGAGCAGCCTTATCCAGCCGTTAGGCTTTTTTCAGTTTGGTATAGGGGTTCTTTAGTCCAACCAGCATTATTATTGTTTCCTTCTGTGTTACATTCACCTATATGATTTTTACAGAGCTTGGGTTGCGGCTAGCTAGCTGGCCACATTCAGCTAAAAAGATCTCTTTTACTTTATCTTTTATTGACATCTTTTATTTTGCTATAACAATAGTAAAATTTTAAAGTTTATAAATTACATAGGAGTATTCCGTAATACTTTTAAAGGGTTTCTTTTTGTACACAATTTCATCTTTGTTTTGCCGTAAATCAAAACGAGGCCGTATTATTTAAGTTAAATATAGGTATACATCCCTGCAAAGTTGATAATAGCTAGCTAGGCAGTTACAATGATTAGTGAAGTTATTACTTCCAAGAATTATGCATATAGCTAGCTAGCTACGTATTATACCATGTATTATCCCTTGTTTTAAGGCAGAAGATTCTATTCTTACAAAAAAGCAATAAATCTCACATAACATTTTGATTTTGTATTTGTGTTGGAAAAAGAAAAAGTTTGCTAAATCTTTTTCATTTGAAACTGATGCCAATTTTTTTAAAAAAACAGCCCTTCGAATAATGACAGCAAAACTTTGCTTTCATAAACTTTAACCATGCTGGCATCTTACGACCACAAAAGATACTTTAGGGGCAGAAACATTCGCGGGCATTAACTTTCGCGTTTTTCGCGTTTTTTGGTCGTTTTCGCGAAAGTTTATGCCTTTGGAAATTCTAAATCATCAAAACGCGAAAGTTTTTTCACGCGAAATTATGGATATTTTTTAAAACGCGAAAGTTTTTTCACCATAAAAAAAATCATAAAAACGGTGCAATTTTCAAAAGTAATGATTTATTTCTACTTTAATCGTCGTCAACTACAATAACACTTGGTGTTTTTTTCTTCTTTGGAGCTGCGAGCATTTCTCGGATGTCCCGATTATTTGAAACAGTAGTGCTTGTGGATGCAGACTCTTTCTTCGTTTAGCCTGGGGCTTGCTGTGTAACGACTGTAGGCGGCAACGTCATGACGAAATTGAACAGACTTCCAACCGCTATGTCTTCTGTTGGTTCCGTGTAGAGATCCTTAACTAGATCTAAATAACATGATGTTAATTTGAAGAATAGTAAGCTCGTGTTTCGATCACAGCTTGACATTTTATTTCAAGTCCTCCTTGTACTAAGGGAGAACGGCGATAATGTTCTGAAGAAAGCGTGCAATACATAGACGCACCTCGATCTAAGAAATACTTTGTTATTCTTGAAATCTCTTTTGGCAAGTGTCCAACAGTTTCTCCATTTTCGCTCACTGTCTTTATAGCAAATCTATCGAAGGCGTTTCCAGGCTTGTGAAGACAAATAAGTTTTTCGTTCTCTTCTGGTTGCCAAAATCTTCGATAGTAATGATATCCTCTTACAGCGGCAGTAAATGTATGTATTTCCATATCGATGAAGGAGATTTGTAGCAACAGTGAAAGCGCAGCTAGATAATGGTGTTCAGATTGATGACGTCCAAGTAGGTTTACAGTTGTCCAAACTTAAGTCTGTTCACGCCGGTTGGATTGTGGAATTCTACAACCACATGAGCACGCCGAAAGGGAAAGAAATTATCGATAATGGATGGAAAAGTGCTGGTATTTTTGATGCCTTAGAACTCGTTCAAGCAAAATGCCATCGATTGATCCTTTCCAAGATATAGATCCGATGCTGAGTAATGATGTTGAGCAATCTGATGATAGCCATCTCTTAGCAAATTTTGATGTCACAGTTGAGGAATTTGAAGCGTTATGTGGAAGCAAGATTCAAGAAAGTGACGACGATACTGACTCACAATGGGAAGATGCAGAAAATTAAATTTACTTAGCCTAAACTTGTATATTTTATGCATTCTTGATAACGGTAAAGACCTTAGATGTGATTTAACGAATAAATTTTTTTCTTGGATTTTGCCCATTCGCGAAAGTTTTTTCACGCGAATACGAACCTTATTTTGAATTCGCGAAAGTTTTTTCTGCGAAATTTGTTTCAAAAATCGCCAAACGCGAAAGTTTTTGTCAAATATTTCGCGTTTTTTTTGACACGCAAAAGTTAATGCCCGCGAAAGTTTCTTCCCTTAAAGTAAATGCAAATTATAATCCGCCATTGTAGTTTCTTCATATATATCACCACTACTTTACTACTAAAATAGTAAAGTAGTGTGAACAAAATTCTGAATTCAGTGCTGTTATTTCTGTTTAAGGTGAATGTTTTTTTGCTGACGTGAAATAAATTGAATTGGAAAGGCTAAGGATACAAACTTGTCATACTGTATATAAATACTAAAGCCTCTGGGACTTATTTGTCTGAGGGTTGGAGCTAACTGAAAAGGAAGGCCTATTGGAAAGAGGGAGCTTAGACAAATGATTTTCGTCTTTTTTGTCGGCATTTGCCCGATTGATACTTGATCCCCCCCTCCCTCTCTGTTATCGGCCAAAAATGTATTGAAATTCCAAAAACAGTGAAAAAAATTCTAAAGCTCCGCACCGATTGCACGCCAGTCTTTTAGCTTATAAAATTCGTTTCTGACAATTGAAATTAGTTCTCTATGTCGATAAAAAGACCAAAATGTTTTGTCCACGGCTCCCTTAATTGAGTCTTTATGGTAATGTACTTTTCCAGATTTATCCTACATACATGTGTTGCTTGTGAAACATGAGTATAAAACTGATAAAAATATATTTGAAATCCCATGACTGACTATAAAAATAGTCAGGATATAGTCAGAGAATGGAGAATTGGTTCAGGAATAATAAAGAGGCATTATAAACCCTTACTAGTCAACAGTTCAGATTGACCAAGATTGTCAAAGTTGAATTCTCCAGTAAGAAAGAACTGATAAAACTGGCTTAGGATGTGATTGACTAATTTTAAGTGGATCTTTTTCCTCTGTAATTTACTTACTGAACCTAAGGCAAGGTACTGACACATGACTATGCTTCACGAAAGCAATTGTAATTGTTGTTTTTTGTGGTTGCATTCCATGATAAAAGTCTACAGTATCCTTTGGAAATCGTTCACTCTTAACTAAAACCAATATCGAAGTGCATAACTGACAAATCTGGAGATGTACATGACAACAACTAGTCATAGAAAAGTAGCGAAAGTTTGAAGGTTTGAATCTACTGTCAGTATTAGATATTTCTACCATATGCGCTCAATATAACTTCTTTTAACACTAAAGCAACTTTAAAAGACCATAGTTTAAAAAATTCTCAACTAAACTGACCATAAATAATTCCAAATTCAACTTGAATGTGCAGCACGAGGTACTGTTTCATTGTGCAGCACGAGGTACTGTTTCATGTGCAGCACGAGGTACTGTTTCATGTGCAGCACGAGGTACTGTTCCATGTGCAGCACGAGGTACTGTTCCATGTGCAGCACGAGGTACTGTTTCATTGTGCAGCACGAGGTACTGTTTCATTGTGAGGATTTGTTTGTTTACAAAATGCTCAACACTTGCCTCCTTTTAACAAACACGGCCTCGTTTTTAATTACAACAAAATAGATATGGGAAAGAGTGTATTAATTTCGCAATAACAGGCTGTAGGCTGTGTTCTGTTTTAAAGTGACAAAAATAAGGTACTGCAATTCTAAATAACTATTAGGTATGGTAATACACAAATTACAGCCAATTTTTCACGAACTTATTCCGCAAAGTAGATTGCTGGGTGATTGTTATGCCTGGAAGAGGTAAAAACAGGCTGTTGCCTGTGTTTTTATTTAAACTGAAGGTGCGAGAATAGTGTTATTTTAAAAACACTACTTCTAAAAGGTCGTACAACTGTAAGCACTCCACACAGATCTGTCTGTAAGCCAAAATGGTAGCTGCGAGTAGTGACGGGTCATTTCTCGTCGATTAAATGTTATGTATGCAAAAAGTTTTATATGAGAGACAACAAACTCAAAGAAGAAAAAGTAATCTAAAATTATAGTTTGCTTTAAAATTATGGTGAATGTTTTTGAAAAATCTGACTGAGGAAACAGATTATAAAAGATTTTTAACGTCTTCTGAAATCTGCTCCGGAAAGAAGTGTGGCGAGCTTTTAGCGAAAAAATGAAGTACATTAAAAAATAAACCAAGCAATTATTGCATAATTTTATGGTAGAAATTTCATGGAAATACTTAATTAACATTTCTGAACACACCGACATCTTGAAGAATTTCCCCTGCACACTAAACTTAAATGTTTTAATAAGAGACACTATATCTCAAGGGCTTCTTCACTTACATTATCATGACAATCGTCATCTTTGATATCATGAACGCTCACAACATGTTGCATCATGCTCGAGTACTGATCAAAGTGGACAAAACATATCCCACAAGAACTTGGTGTATCTCCAGTATGACAGTGTTCTTCATGTTGTACACGTGATATTCTTGTCTCTAGTCTTCTGCTGCAAAATCTACACGAATACATCGTATGTTGGGTAATTGCAGTAGCTAAGTGTGTTATAGTAGGCTATTTCTTTGACTAAAACTAACAGCTTTTCTAGGATATGTTCAAATTTCTTAATAATATATAAAAAAACAGTATTAAATGTTAAAAGTATATTTCAATATTACATGTTTTGTTATTAAACTTCACGTTGGTGTTTTGTAATTCCTGTCTTTTCACAAGCGATATCAAATTTCTCATAAGAAAATATAAACGTTACATAGGGAAAAACCCCATTGCATCTTTTTATTGAATAGCAAATATTAGCACAAGCAATACAAAAAATTGATTTGTTGCGAAAAAAGAAAAAGACACGCTTTCAGACAAAAGAAATAAACATATGACTTCTTTTCTTCTTATCCTTTTTTACATGAATTACGAAAATTAGTTAAAAAAAAGTTGATATCTGACCAAAGTCCTTAGTTGCTTATAAAAAAAATCGTGTAGTCCTTTTGAGGAATTTTGAGTTGTTTTAACTGGTTTGAAACGTGCAAACACCAACACAAATTCTGAGTTTCAACTACAATCCATTGGAAAAATTGTTGAAAAAAGTACAATTATTTCGTTAATTTTCAATTTTGGAGAAAAGCGTTTATAATCTGCAGGCGACTCGCCACAGAATCGCCACTTTCGAGTATGCGTAAGGTTGGTGGAGAGCGTTATATATTTTCTTATAACATCGTGTTGACATGACGTTGAAAATTTGCAAATGCGAAATGTAGAAATAGCCTATGTAATTACTTGTGGAGACGAAATTGGGAAATTAGCTTGCCTAAACATTTTTTGATTAGGATTGTAATTTAAAACATGTCCACTTTAACTTTTTTATTTAGTTGAATGAATAATTCTTCTATTGTATTTAAATGGTCCATATAAAACTGTTTTTTAAAACTATTTAAGAACTTTCTTAGCGATTTTACGCAGAAAATAGCATGTCAGTTGAAAAATGTTTCGGTAAAATGTATCTTAGCAATTCCTACTTCTTAGCATGAAAATATTCGCTATAAACTTAAACAATCAGGGCATTTTTTTCTTCAAAAAATAGACACTTATGATTAGTTTTTATTTTTTGAAAAAAAAACGCGCTATTGGATCCTTCTAATATGACAGCCGTACTATAGGTCACGAACAAAATAAAACGAGGTTAAAAGTTAAACGTTATTAATAAAGTTTTTTGCACCCTAAGAACATCATTCATCACCCTAAGAATAATAATAATAATAATAATAATAATAATAATAAGCAGAATTTTATGTATTCTATTTTAAACTAGCCGGGGGACGTCGAAACACAGGGTTAAGACATAAGTAAATGTGTGAACCGGCGTTGAACGGCAGATTGGGCCCTTAATCCGAGCCGTAAACCGTCTCATACATCTAGGTGAAGCGCTTTAGAACAGGTATACAGTATGTATTATTAGTTCAGTTTTCTGACTAATCAGGAACAAGAAAACCTGTCGGTTTGAACACACAATCCAATCCTAATAAATCAATTAGAACATGGTTAAAATCTGCCTATGCAAAAAAGTGGGACGGCTGAAACACTCACAACTGCTAGAAGGCTATTCTGACCTTCTGTCAGTTAAACAAGAAGGTTTTCAACTATCTACGCTTTTGTGGAAATGTTCTATTATAAGGGGTAGCAGCAGTACTTGCATATAGAGGGTGATGTCGATTAAAAAAACACTGTATATAAACACTACAAAAAATTGTTTTCAAAAACCATGAATAACAAAATACACAATTAACTATATATTATAAGTATATATATAATAAAAACAAAGATACAACACTGGGTATGCGAAAAATTCCTGTAAAACCCAATAGACAAGTCCTGTTTGTACCATCAGCACATCATATTATATACTGCAATTTTAAATAACAAATTTGCAAATGAGAAAAAAATATCACTTATGAAAGACAAGGAATTTATAAAAAGTAGCAGCTTGGATGTGATTCTCGAAAATCTTCACAAACATATCGGAATAGAAGTAACGTCAGGAAAAAAAGTACAGGTACTTCGAACTTCAATCCTCAAAAATTGTGTTATTTAATACAACAATAAACGTTAAAACTGAGAAAATGGAGCTGACAGCTATTCTCATAAATCTCTATAACAATATTATGTAAATAAATAACATATATACATACATAAAATATATTAGGCAACCACATTGTTTTTCTTTCTTATATTTATTGCATTTTTTGAAAGTGAAAAAAACATATGTCCTCTACCATCCTTTTATTACTCCAGCGATGATCTGGTGACTCATCTCACCACATAACTTCATGGTTTTTAACGAGGGTGCCGGTAAGCCGCAAACGCCCGCATATATAAGGGCGAGCTCGGGCGACTTTTCAAATTAAATTGACGGTTGTCCGCCGAAACCGCCCGCACCTTCTCAAACACGCCCGCACCTTCTCAAACACGCCCGGAGCATTCCCGAAATGCAACACCTTATAACATAAACAGTTGAAAGCATGCGCTTGAAGAGAAAGGAGTTAATAAAGTTTATGTATAAGTTATTTATCAAGTAAATCTTATTAAAAACCATGAAAAACAGTTCTTTTAAGCACTTCGCTACCACATAGTTAGTTCATTTTAATTTTTATACTTTTTTAAATAATTTGTGGTGAATCATTGAGTGTTTTTGTGGTGAATCTTTTTTTTTTGTTCGGGCATTGTTCGGTTTTATGTGGGTTTTTTCAGGCGAATACCTTAATTTTTTTCAAAACGCTGAACTCGCCAGAAAACGCCTGCACTTTTCACGGTGTTTGCGGCTTATCGGCACCCTCGTGGTTTTTATTCCATAAAATAACTTTGCAAAAATGCAGGTAAACAAAATGGAAATTTTTCCCGGTTGAACAAAAGATGAATAAGCTAAAACGTCCTAATTTTGTGATTTACGTCTTAATTCTGTGATGCGTTTTTTTTCCAATGTGAGATACGCTAGGCTCTACATATACATACTAAATAATATAAAAGCTCCTATGCAGCTTATTTCTCTTCGATTTGAAAAATCTCAACAACATAACAAATGCAAAATTCTGGACTTCATTGGCGATAAATTTGTGATGTAACCAATGATGTTGTTGTCTGTAGTAAAGTGAAACCTTGTGTTTACAATTATATTTGATTGATGTCAAGACTTTTGGGGTGAAGAATCATCTTAAATGACAAATTTCAAGATGATCGTATCATCATAATGGAGATAAAAAATCATTAGGAACCTGGTAAAAACTTCAGAAATAAAATTAAAGTGGAATAAAAAATAGAATCAAAGTCTGCAGAATGAATTTCCAAAATGCACCTAATTTAGCTATAGCTAGCTATAAGTTCCTTATAATTGATGCAATCAATATGTTTTAAGCTCCAAAATACATGCATTAAAATCCACGACAAGTAACCAGTAACCATCCAACATCCAAGGGACCTTCGAAAATTTTTTTCGGGCACCGTTAGCGGGATATCGCCGCTAAGGGGGGAGGGGGTCTTAAGCTTGAAAAAGAAATCCGCTAAGGATTGAGAAATTTTTAAAATTTGTTCGTGGCCTGAACATTCTTCGTCGTTCGTGAGCATAATTCCTCTTTTCATCAATTCCGATAACTTTTATCTACAAAACACGCCCCTGAGCCTTCCAAGATTTATCCGAATGTGTGTATTTCACGGACGGAATTCCGCTAAAAGAGGGGGGGAGGGGGTCCGAATCTTAGCGCGATATCCCGCTAACGGGACCCGAAAAAAATTTTCGAAGGCCCCCAACACATGCGAGATAAGACTCATAATGGCAGGAAAAATCAGTCAAACTTTTGTACGGAAAGCGAAATATGCGCTTTTTGCACAAAAATGAATAAACGGCGCGCCATTAAACAACTTTTCGTTCCTGAAGTTTCGTTTCCAAACACTAGCCACCTAAGGTGTGAGTCAGTAACTTGTACAGGAATATGAAATACGTTTATCTTAAGCTAGACTTAACTAACACTATAATAAATACAACATTATGAGCACTAGATCTTAAGACATTCTTTTAAAAATCAATGTCAACCCACTTTATAAATAAAATTTTTACCGCCTCGGCTAGTTTCTCATGTAATCTCGCACATGAATTGGCTCCGTGTAAAATATTCACCAATGTGTTCATTTTTTATTCCGAGACGAAGAAAGGCTAAACCAAACACACATTCCTGCGGATTGTGTGAATGAAAAAACAAAAACTCGCTTGGTTTTGGAAGTGTCAAGAAAAACAAAACTACTTTAATCGCGAAATGTTTTGGGTGAACTGCCGCGAATTGATATTTTGGAGAAAATTTCGCCAGTACAGAAATTTTCGCAAATGTGTCCAAAAATCAATTCTTTATCCGACTAAAGTATTCAGTGTTAGGGCCAATTAATTTAATTGTTGGGATAGAGTACGGGTGTCATGAAAGAACAATAAACATTCGAAAATAAAGCATACCCAGCCGACACACCAACGTCGCAGAGACGTCGTAGCGACGTCGGCTTTTACGTCGGTGCGACGTCCGCTTAACGTCAAAATGGAAAGTCGCGCAGATGTCGGACTTCGACTATTCGGACTATTTGCTATAGAAAGAAAATAAAGGTATTAAAATATGATCTAACTAGTAACATAAATTGCAAGGGGAATTTATCACAGAGCGAAGATATACGCTTTTTATATAAGAACATTTCTCGGAAGCTAGGTGTTCAAAGAAATATGTATTAACAAATTCTACAGTTTTCAATTAATGTTTCTAGATACAATGTTAGTTATAAAGTAACTAGAATTACTTACTGTTTCTTCTTCTTAAAACGGGAATCTTCTCAATACACCTTTACGATAATTCGGGAAAACTAACACTCCATCGCAGCTTATTTTGCGATCGGAGGAGGTAAACATCACTCTTTTATAAGAGTTTA
Source organism: Hydractinia echinata (assembly GCA_030067915.1). Taxonomy (NCBI): domain Eukaryota; kingdom Metazoa; phylum Cnidaria; class Hydrozoa; order Anthoathecata; family Hydractiniidae; genus Hydractinia; species Hydractinia echinata. The sequence continues at coordinate 436,575 of JASGCC010000117.1, forward strand.
TTAAGGAGAAAACACGTTCTTTCGTGATAACTTTTCTTGCCGCGTTTTGTTTTTAATGAAAAGTACACATAAGTTGTATCTTATTATTATTAACGTTTCCTGAAAATTTGAAAGAAATTGATACGACGGAAGTTAAAAAACTGGAGAAAACACGCTTTCGTCTCTAACAAACTCTCATAAAAACACGATTTTTACCTCCTTTTTTCCGATATTGTAAAACGATGGAGAGCCGTAGGAACGCATGTACAAATGAATTATCGTAAAGGTCTATTCCTTTTTGTCGCTGCTTTTTATCAAGCTAAAATAAAGAAATTTTTCTATAGCATATGCGAAATAATGACACCAATTAAACTTGAAATATGTATACATTGTATTTCATATAAATATTCAGGGTAATACAGGGAATTAAAAAAACTTACTGCTTGCCAGATCCTTCTCAATATATTTTGAAATATTTCCACTTTCTTTCTTTTCTTCCATATGTTCGTAAATTAGAATCTACAATACTTTACCCACAACAAATGCTTGAAATTAACACACAACGATTTTAGCGCGAAAGAAACTTCAACTTTCTTTGGTAAAGAGAAAAACGTTTATTTTTAAATTCGAAGCGACTTCTTTTTATGTTCGAATATTTCTTCGTTCGAAGGTGCGTAATTTTAATCACATGGTTTGGTCACATCTATTACAAATTTGAACTGGAAACTTTTGCGCTTTCTCTCTTAAAAATAAAATTATAATAAAAACGTATTCTTCGTACAATCTCCAAAAGTCAGTCAGTTATTGCATTTGTAAAAACCGTTTTTTATTTTCCTAAGAAAATTTTAAGAAAAATTTTCCCTGAAAGAGTTATCAAATCTTTCTTACGTTGATTTTTTTTTTTTAAGCATATATTATAATAAAATATCAAAACGTGATACAACAACACGACATGACACAACAGTTCACATAACAAAAAACTAACATAATCAATAATAATCTTACGTTACTAACATAATCAATAATAATCTTACGTTGATGCGACGTTGGTACAACGTCGTGTTGAAGTATAAAACCGACGTCTGATAACCTTACGTCGGATCGACGTCGGTCTATGGTCGATTTGCGACGTCGAAATCCTGACGTTGGATCGACGTCGGTTTATGGTCGAAATACGACGTCGGAAATTACGACGTCGAAGGGACGTTGTAACGACGTGGCCGACGTCGCGACGTAGCAGCGACTAGCAACAGACGTCTGTACGACGTCGTGTGCCTGCTGGGTATTTTGAAAATAACAGTTGTGGGCAATATCTCTATAATAATACGCCAGTTCTGTGTGTCTGTAACAGGCAAAGTGGATATGCTTATTTTCCTTTGATGTAGCCGAAAAAATCTTTGATGTTGCCGAAAAAAATATGTCCATTTTGCTAGCGGGTTTACTTTGTTTACGTCACGTGATGAAAACGACTCAACTTGATTTGCTGAAATAAATTTAACGGCTAACTTTCCAAAAATGGTGTCCCTCGACACCGAAAAAAACACAAAAGAAAGGTCCCTTCGTCTTGAAAAAAGTGCAAAAAGTGATTCAGAGGAAGAAAACTCTAAGTAAAGAAGTAGAAGTAGAAAAATAAAGTTGAAAGCCACAAGAAGTTACTTCGGAAGTGAAGAGTGGAGCCAGGAAGTAGTAAAGTAAAGTTAGAAGTAAACTCTAAGTAAAGAAGTAGAAGTAGAAAAATAAAGTTGAAAGCCACAAGAAGTTACTTCGGAAGTGAAGAGTGGAGCTAGGAAGTAGTAAAGTAAAGTTAGAAGTACAAAATGAATGCTAGAGTTTCCAGTGAATTGGAACTTTTATATTTTTAGACGTTCCGTTTTTATATGTAGCACACTTAAAATTGTCAAAAAGAATCGCATTCTCCAAAAAAATCCATTGGAGCCTCAAATTCTTTAATTTTTATATTTTACCGCGTTTTTTATAAAAAAGCTGGCATTTGTTTACAATTGTTTGCATAATTAATGTCCTAAAATTCAAAATGCTGCATAAAGCTGTTAGCTGGCTACCAAACAAATGTGCCAGCGAAATGGAAAGTTTTGGTTTGTTGAACTAACTGCAAATGTCATAATTTTTACATTGCTATTGTTTTCCTTTATATGTGTTGTACTAAGCATAAATAGCTAGCTATAGACGTAGCTAAGTCTCCCCAGCTTAAGTATATTTAACTGGGTGTCTTAGGTATATATATACTGTTTTGTTAGCTAGCCAGCTAATGTTAGCCTCAAGGCTGCATCCCATAGCTACAATCACCCACATAAATATTGAGACTTTTCGATTTTTGACAAAAAAAAATTTTCACAAACTCGCACCACAAGTCTTCTCAAACTCGACGTACCGCCTCCAGGCTCACGGAACTTCAGCTTTAGCTTCGACGAAATTCTGAATTCAACTAGTGAAACCGAAAAGTTCACTAGAACGAAGCCTTACAGTGCTGCTATAGGCTAATTATAGCTTTTTACATGTTTAAACCGTCTCAGTTGGAAAAATGGACATTTGCGTCAATGGCCATTTCTGGTTTTTTGATAGAATTTCTAGTTTGTCTCAAAGATTATGTGGATGGTTGTAGAAGTAGTAAAGTAAAGTTAGAAGTACAAAATGAATGCTAGAGTTTCAAGTGAAAAAGTAAGAACTTTTATATTTTTAGACGTTCCGTTTTTATATATAACACACAAATTGTCAAGGAGAATCGCATTCTCAAAAAAAATCCATTGGAGCTTCAAATTTATATTTTACCGCGTTTTTTATAAAAACGCTAGCATTTGTTTACAATTTTTTGCATAATTAATGTCCTAAAATTCAAAATGCTGCATAAAGCTGTTAGCTGGCTACCAAACAAATGTGCCAGCGAAATAGAATGTTTTGGTTTGTTGAATAACTGCAAATGTCATAATTTTTATATTGCTATTGTTTTCCTTTATGTGTTGTACTAAGCATAAATATAGCTAGCTATAGACGTAGCTAAGTCTCCCCAGCTTAAGTATATTTAACTGGGTGTCTTAGGTACTGTTTTGTTAGCTAGCTAGCTAATGTTAGATTCAAGTCTCCATACCATAGCTAGCTCTAATCTATGAGTTTTGTTGTTATTCCTCTGTTTTTAGGTATTTATAGCTACCTTAGTAGTCAAACTTCTCCTCTTTTTTGAACACGAATTATGATGTAACAAGCTAGCTACAAAATCTTTCTTGAACTTTTAGGATACACACATGTGACACATTTTTATGCCCATAGAGAATAATTTTTTCACATTTGCTGTAAACTTTACAAGGGGACCACAATATGACAAGTGGAACGAATTTTATAGAATTTAAAGTGTGTGTTAAGTTATTTTTTATCGTTTTGTTTCCTCATCCTGTTAAACTTTTGTCGGCCTACATGTAAAATGCCGCGTTTTTTTACAGGGTTTTTTGACATTTGATTGGAAATTTATATACGTGGGTTTATACGTGGGTTGTCAGTTCATATTGTTCGTGTTGCAAAATGCTGTTTTTTGAAATTTTGTGTAATCTTTTTGGAAATAGACCACATGCAATATATATACTGAAAGAACAAATCTTTGTATAATCAGACTTCACTGTAAGCTGTTGTAAAGCTGATGTCTTTATCGGTAAAAATAACAGCCATTGTTTACTAATTAATCGTTTACTAATTAAGAAAAAAATAAAACGAGTTTGAAAGTTAAAAAGTATTTATTTGTTAAGCTTTTCGTACATTAAGTACATCTTCAGACTATATAAACAACTTTGTCTTTATATTTCGTATTATAAACTATTGTTTGGGAGAACTAACTGTATGTGATGTAATTTTTGCTGGAAGAAAATTCCATGGTTTCACGTTTTTGTTTTTCTTGAGAATTTTACAAAATTTTGTAGGGATAAATGTTTCCTGATGATAAATAAATCACTTAATGTTCTGACTGAAACTGTTTTTGTTTTTTATATTTTGTAATCTAAACGCGAGGACTGTATGCACTGAAATGACTGAATTTTTTAAATTTTGATAACGACATGCTGAATGAACTTATTTTTGTTTATTTAGATGTGTTTCTCAAAAACCGATCTGTTTTACATTTTGTGTAAACTTTTCTTTATGAACCGTATACAATGTTTGTTGATTCAAGTTTATTCTTTGCTTATTGATTTTTGACATTTAGGTTTAAAATTGTTGGTAAAGGGCAGTACGAACTAAGTTTTCAACATAATCACTTATAAGATGTACATATTTGAGATGCGTTATTTCTGACATTGTTATTATCCGTGTTGTAACTGTTGGTGTTGTAACTGTCGGTGTTCTTACTGTCGGTTTTGTGAACTATTGTCGGTTTTGTGAGTTTGGTGTTGTGAGTGTCGATGTTGTGAGTGTCGTTGTTGTAACTCTTTATCAACTAGATTTTACACCTTGCAAGCTGTTCTTTTTTATTTTGTGTAAGATTGGTGTGGAGGATTTAATGCGATTTGATATTTGACATTTTGTGTAAGATATTAAGAACATTTTTTTTGTATATGCACTGCTGCTAAACTATTTTTCCATTGTCCTTCTGCCCGAGTGGATTTCTCTACGGGCCTTAAAGACTAGTCGATAAGGCCCGTGGAAAAATCCACTGAGGCAGGATAAAAATTTTGATGACGCAGCAACCTATCCAACCTATCCAAAAAAAATTTTAGAATTTTGTTTTCACGTTGCCTCTATTGCGGAGAGCTTAAAGCGCTGATCAAGAAAATGTGCTTTTGATGAGCGGTTAATGAGATATAAGGAGATAAAATTTTTGCTGACGTCAGCAATGGCCCCGTCAAAACCGAAAATATTTTTTAAAAAATTTGTATACCTGTTGCCTTCATCGTATAGATCTTGAAACGGTGATCAAGAAAATGTATAGGATTATATGTACTTTTGACAAACGGTTGCAGAGATATTAAGGTTTGAAGGTTTTTTGATGACGTCATCAACCTGTCCATTCCGAAACGGATTTGGGGACCTAGGTTTGGGTAACTTACCCAAGTTGGTCCCAGGTGGTCCCTAGTTACCCACGCGGTCATTGACGTCACCACCTTGTTTCCAAGTTATTTGGCCTGAAAGCTTTAGGTGCACTGTAATGGCTTCATTAATTTAATATAAGATATTGACGTTAAAGTAGTGTTATTGACGTCGCGCCGTAACGTCAGAAAATTTAACATATTAGACATAACTTTTTCGGCAACATCAAAGGAAAAATGAACACATCCACTTTGCCTGTTACGGACAGACACAGTCTCTGTATTATTATAGAGACTAGTCGATAAGGCCCGTGGAGAAATCCACTTAGGCAAAAGGACAATAAAAAAATATGTTGTTTTAGATTTTTTGTGCAGATACAAAAAAGTTTGGCGAAGTTTAGTTTATTCGTTGCCTGTATGTAATGTGGAGAGGTTAAAACGCTGATCAAAATAATGTATAGGATCATATGTTTTCGACAAATGCCTAAGAAGATATAAAGTTCAAAAAATTTTGTCAAAACCCCCAAAAAAATTTTTATAAATTTGTATACATGTTGCCTTCATCGTATAGATCTTGAAACGCTGATCAAAAAACAAGTATTGAATATTTTAGTTGGTTTTGTGAAGAACACTTTTAGTTGATGTGAAATGAAGAGCAGTTATTGACTAAAATGTTAACTTTGAGATTCAGATGTGCGGTTTTAAAAATATCGACGATTTAGCGATGAAAGAATTTTTTAACAATTTTTGTGTATTGTTACTGTTCACTGTAATGTTATTATTTTTACATTACTATTGTTTCTCTTTATATGTGATTTACTAAGCATAAATAGCTATATAGCTTTAGTTTTAGCTAAGTGTTCCCAGTTTAAGTTTATTTAACTGGCTGTCTTAGCTACTGTTAGCTGGCTAATGTTTAGCCTCCAAGTCCTACTCCCATCCTCATGTCTAGCTCTAACCTATAACTTATGTTGTTATTCGTCTTTTTTAATTATCTGTAGCTAGCTACCTTAGTTTCCAAACTTTTCTTCTTTTATAAGCACAAATTATGACGTAAAAGCTAGCTATAGCTACCTACAAAATCTTTCAAAGACTTGAACTTTTGCATGATAGTAGGATGTATTTTTATGCCCATAAGAGTATAATTATTTTCAGATTTTCACAGGGGACCATGTGCAATATGACAAGTGGAATAAATTTTTTCAGAATTTAAAGCGTGTGTGTTAAGTTATTTTTTATTGTTTTTTTCTGACATTCTGTTAAACTTTTGTCAGCCTCCATGTATAATGCCAGGTTTTTTTACAGGGGGGTGTAGACATTTGATTGGAAATTTATGTGGGTTTATGACTTTATTTTAATTTATGAGAGGATGGTCGTTCGGTTCGGGAAGGTTGTTCGTGTTTTTGTTTGTGTTGCAAACTGCTGTTTTTTAAAATTTTCTGTAAACTTTTGTGGGAAAAAGACCACATGCAATATACTGAAAGAACAAATTTTTGTGGAATTGGACTCCACTAAAGGCTGTTGTGTAAGCTAGGCTTTTTCATATTTCGTATTAAACTTTTGTGGGGGAGAACTAAACTGTATGTGATTTCATTTTTGCTGGTAGAAAGTTCCATGGTTTCACGTTTTTGTTAAAATTTTATAATTGTAGTATAGATGACTTGCTCTAAGCTTTTTTTACATTTTTTTCGGCAGGCAAATAGTTTTTTAACCAATCAGATCTTCCAAAAAGAATTATTAGCCAATTGAATTGCTTTATTTTGCCTGCCAAAAAAATAATAAAAAAATTTTAAGATAGCAAGTCATCTATATATTAACTGTGTTTAGTGATAATGAAAAAATTACTAATTGTTCTTATATTGTATGAAATGCCTGATTTTTCTATAATTTGATGTGTTTCATAACCTTTTTGTGGAAGATTTATGGGCAATGGCAATATAGGACATGCTAAAGATGAACTGACTTTTGTTGATTTGGATATGCTCCTTAAAAACCAATATGTTTTACATTTTGTGTAAACTTTTGTGAGGACGGACCGTATATATTTCAAAAATAATATCTTTGTTCATTCAAAATTTACTCCTTATTCTTTTTTGGCATTTACATTTAAAATGGTTGGTAAAGGTCACTACAGATCATCATACTAAGAAAAATTTTTGTGTTCTTAACCGGTTATATAATTTTTACATTTTGTGTATATTTTTGGGGAACAGGATAGTATGTATATAACCGAATTAATGATTTTTCAGATGTAAATTTGATGTTTTTCGACACTTTTAATTAAAATATTAAAGGTTTTCAACGTAATCAAACATAATCACCTTATAAGATGTAAATATTTGAGATGTGTCATTTCTGACTTTATTATTGTTGGTGTTGTACATGATTCTATACATTATTTTGATCAGCGTTTCAAGCTCTACACATTGCAAGCAACGTGTAAACAAATTTGAGGAAAAAAATATTTTGTATTTACGGGTCCTGGCAGACGTCATCAAAATACAAGTTACGATTCTCTTTTCCAATGTACTCCTGCATAAGTGGATTTCACAGTGCAAATTTCTAAAGAGGACTTTACTGACGTTAAAACAGATTTCTCCTTATGCGTTTGCGAACACTTATTTTTATCAGCGTTTCAATCTGCACGCATTACAGGCAACAGATAAACTACATTTCACCAATTTTTTTGTATATGCACTGCCGACGTTAGCAAAATCTGCAAAACAACCTAATCTTCTGCCTGAGTGGATTCTTCCGGGCCTTATCGACTAGTATATATATATTAAGGCGGGCTTACAGTTCGCGCAAATGTCTTGTTCAACTATTTTTCGCTGAGCATATGAACGCGCGAACTGTGAACCTGCAAATTGTTTCGAGTCTCCACAGGTAATAAAAGTAACAAAATAAATGACAGAAGAGCTAAAAATAATAGACGAAAAAATAAATAACCAAGCCTGAGTGAATATTACTGCAAGCCACACATGTGGAGGATTGTACTCGCTGTATACTTTTAAGCTTAAAAGCTCCTCCAAAGGTATGTCTAATGTCGGACGTGATAACAGAAGAACAAAATAAATAACAGAAGAAAAACCAATTGTAACATTTGCAGTAATCACTGACAGTTACTTCGATGCTTGAAATATTATATAATGTTTTAATTGATGTCTAAAGAAATGAATTCATTATCTCGAGTATCAAGTTTACAATTTAACTTTAATTTCATTACTTCTTTTTAAATGATACATTCTGATAAATAGGAAAGTCAATGGTGTTGTTTAACATACTAGCTGGCACTACTGGCACTATAAGTCTGATATTTTTATTTGTACCATCCGTTACAAGAACTTCGCAAACAATATAAGACGTTTCATTACATTGGTCTACACTCCTGACATAGTGACTATTTTTCGCAATGTGCTAAACCGTCTTCAGGTTGAACATATCTTCTGCACTTAAGGCATATAACTTTGTTAAATAATGAAGAGAAATCGACGCTGCAGAGTTTACATTCGCATTGGAGAATAGTTCCCTGTAGTTTTCGATTGTCAATTTTAATATCTAACTGCGTCTTTGTAGTGACATCAGTGGTTTTTAAAAGCCGCTCACCTTATTTTCCGATCAAGATATAAGTTAATTCTTGAACATTGTTATCTTCTAACTTTCCAACAAGCTGACCGAACAAGGTCAGTTGAACAACTCCCAATTCATCATAAACAGTAGTAGTTTGCAAGAAAATGGTTGTTGCATTATCTTTATCTTGTGATAATATATCAGATATATATAAAAGTTTCACAATAATATTTATTCTGTCAAAAAATGAACATATTGCAAAGGCAGCAGATAGCGGTGTAATTTTAGGCAAGTTTTCTACAGGAAATGCACTTGTGCTTAGGTTTACCTTACGTATTTTTAAATAATCTGTTATCAAAACATCATCATTTTCTAGTTTCGCTTTTTTAATTACAACACCTGTTTCGTCACTGTCATCAAGTTCTCGAAGAGATCGTATCTATGTTTACTACTTGTGATAACTGGCATGAATTTACAATTTTCTCTTGCATGCGATTGATTTAGTGAAATGATTATTGGTTCTGATATTGGCAATATATATCCGACTTTTTTCAGGAGTCATCGGATAAGCTGATAAATATACAAAACAAAAAATTTAATATATATACTATGTACTCACATGAAATTACATCAACACTTACTTAGATCTAAAGGCTGGTTTTTAATGGCTGTTGTGCTGTTGTGAAACTTAAAGGGAACCCGAGGTATAAAATGATGTTGGACTTATATTATACAGCTTAAAAAGTTAGGTAACAAGTCTTTTTAAATTTTTTAAAAAGCTCTTCTTGTTTTCAAGATATTCACATTTAAAGAACTTCAGATTTAATTATGCTGCATGAATTATGATGTCATATTTAAGTAATAGCAAATATGGACATTTTCTGTCATCAGTGAATTGATTAACATAATTTTTTTTGCCAAAATGACATTTGTTTGCTCGTCCCAGGCCTCTTAATTTTTTGCTGACGACCCAATAACTCGGCATCTGCAACTTGGTTTGCAATAAAATTTTGTGAGTAAGCTGTGAGTAAGTGAGTAACCCTATACTCGGGATACTTAAGGCCAGTCTTTTTTAGGTGTTTTATCACCCGCAGCACCAACACTGGTCGTATCATAACCATTTTTGGCAAACTTAATAGTGAGGAAAAACCATTTCTGAAACACTCTGTACCATGTCTAAAATTTGATTGGATGACGTCATTCTGGCATGACGTATTTCGCATTCCAATCACGTCGGCTCAAATAGGGCCCGCTCTACTTAAAAATTGTAAATGGTACAGGGTGCGGGACGGTCCTCAAACGAAAAGAAATGTTTCGTACTAAATTTTACGTCATGTATCCGGCGTTTAGTGGTGCGGGTAGACATTTGACGGTAACCCGCGCATTTGACGGGTTTTTTTATTCGACTGACGGGATTTTTTCCGACATGGTAAAATATGACGTTAATACCTTTCCGAATTTGCCGTCAGTGCCGATACGCAGAATTCAAAAAGGCTACGCGCGAAATTTGAAAATTTTGTTATGGCTGCATTTTTTGGCTGTGGATTTCACAGGGCAGCAATATTGATTATTTTTAAGAACATACATAATCAAAATTCTCTTGAACGTTATGAAGCTTTTTTCTCTCACATAACTAACAAGTGGGACGAAATTTATAACACACCTTTTACAAAAGTATCGACTAAAAGTTACCAGTAACAAATTTACAGGAGAAACCTGATGAAGTTAATAAAAAACAAGATAAGAGAAAACTATACAGAAATATCAAATTAAAACTAAGCATGGACAGAGGAAAATAAGGACGTTGAGACATATCGTAGAACAAGGCAAACACAGGCAACAAGTGAGATTATCATTATACTTTGAGTCTAAACAGGACACTCTTTCAACAAAAAAAACAGGTATATATGTTTACGTCACGGTAAATTTTCACTGAAAGAAAAGTTTGTAGAATCCGCAAAAATCAAGTTCCCACAGAATTTATGCAGTCTGCAAAATTCAACTAAATTTGAACACAAATTATGCGATTTACAAAATGAAATTACAACACAATTTAACAATCCATAAAAATAAAATCCTTAAAAATTAATTGTCATTCCCAAAAATAACTTCTCTTAGATAAATAGTTTTAACAATCTGCAAAAAACATTAGTCTCGTCACTTTAGTAATTCAATTCAAGTAATAATTCAAATTCGATTAAATGTTATAACTTTATATATGTGTGCACATAACAATATTTTTAATTACTTGAACGTCCAACTTGTTTATTTTTCTGATTTTCCATTTTAACTCAACTTATCATCATTGGCACGGAAATACAACATCTCAGGTACAAAAGGCAACATGGTAGTTCGTGAATTTCTTGAAACATCTGGTGCAGATTTAACAAAATACACTAACAACATGTTCAACATAACCAAACTCCGTCGACGATACCAAATATTGCCATGTACAGTAAATTTCGATAAAAACCTAAATATAAATAAATTGTAAATGATGATGAGATTATAGGTATATATATATACTGTTATATATATATACTGTTTGTAGGTTATTGTAAGTTATTAAAGGCTATATAGTTTATTATAGATTATAGGTACTACAAAATTTATACCTATCTACCAATTATAATATTAATATTAGCATAGAATCAAATAGACTCACTTTGTGTATAAATTCAGAGCACTTTGAACTTTTGGCAGAGGCAATAGCATAGAAAATGTAAGCAATATATATTTCACCTCATATTTCCATGAATTGGAAGGATTGGTGTTACTGCGTCTCCACTTTTTTCTGCCGCGCACAAATTAAAATTTCATTGTAATATATTTCACTTGAAACATCTTTTTACAAGTAGAAGAAAATGTCTGCCAATATAGAACAACATTAAAAACTTAATAAATATAGCCATGTTTAACGAATGCCGAGTTTTTAAAAAAGAATTACCAACTTCGTCAAAATATGTCAAAATTTGTCTGTATAAGGAGATACTTAAGGTGAAATTCGTGTGGAGAATATATAGTAAATTAAACTCGCCACGCTAAAATATTACACCATTGGCCAAAATAAGTCCACATTAAATTAAAAATTAATTCATCAATTTTTCTTAAAATTCGAAAACAACTTCGATCAAATGAATTTTGAGCGCATAATTATTGTTTTTTAGGTTGTAAATAATGTAATGTAAAATATAGATTAAATAACTCACAACTTTTTATAGATAAAGACAAACGCCAGCAAATCTGCATGTTCGTTTGTCATTTTTCTATAAAACGCAATTTTACGACAATATATTTTCTAACATCTGACAACAACATCAGAAATAAAATGTCCAGTGGATAGCTATGTGTGACGCCTTGATGTAGCTACCTTCTTGTAGTTTTTTTGCATGTGTATCTACAATCACCCACATAAATATTGAGACTTTTCGATTTTTGACAAAAAAAAATTCCCAAACTCGCACTACAAGTCTTCTCAAACTCGACGTACTGCCTCCAGGCTCACGGCACTTCAGCTTTAGAGTTTTAGGAAATTCTGAATTCAACTAGTGAAACCGAAAAGTTCACTAGAACGAAGCCTTACAGTGCTGCTATAGGCTAATTATAGCTTTTTACATGTTTAAACAGTCTCAGTTGGAAAAATGGACATTTGCGTCAACGGCCTATTCTGGTTTTTTGATAGAATTTCTAGTTTGTCTCAAAGATTATGTGGATGGTTGTAGTTAAAGTAAGTAAAACACCAATATACATGTATTTGTTAACTTGAATGTCAATACAAAACCATGTTAGCTAAATAATGCCCATCTAACTTTTTCTTTTCAGTAGCCTGAAAGTCTAGATTTTAATTTTGGCCTACTTCACATTATTTCATAGCTAGCCTACTTTAAAAACAGTGATTACAAAAATAGCTTCAGAGTTTGGGTTATGAGTTAATTTTTTTAACAGATCTCCTTCGAAACATCTTCGAAACAGCTAGTAAATTCAACTTCCAGCTTTAAATATCCTCCAGAAAGTATAGCACATTTTGCATTCTCAATAAAACTCTACCTGTTTTCATCGTTTCAGCCATCTTTTTAGTTTAGTTTCATGAATTTAAGCTCCTCGCCATGCCATGTGCTTCTTTCGCCATGTTTTTATTTCTTCCGAACTGAAATCAGTCCTGGTCGAACCTACTTTCGTTTTTTTATCAAAGATATGCATGATATTTAATATGGGAAGGTTAAACACTGCAGAATTGCTATCTAGCCCCTCTATAACTTCGTTCACTACTTTTAGAACTTGTAAGACACACTTTCGCAGTTAAATTTGCAATGATCGTACGTTTGCAAATTTTAGCGTTTAAGATGATACTTGTAAATTCAACACAGAATTTGTTACATCGAAATTCGATATATTAAAGCAAGATGGCCCTCACTTGATAAAGTTATCACGTGTTGCTATGAGACTGCTATCTTTATGACCTGATAAAATAACAAAGTTTTTGTTTTATCGAGGTTTAGATGTTTTGGAGTACCTATTGTCATACGCGTGATGCACATTCTGAGAAAACGAATTTGTCTCTTTCCTAAGATATTCATGTAGCTCTCTTTCTATTTCGATGTGTGAAATCTTACAATACTCTCCGCACGAGACTCTATTTCAACTGCTAAATCATTTTGATATGTTTATTCTTGCAAACAAAACTGTTTTATAAACCATACCTTAATTGAGCAACATTCACGTAAAAATTAGACAAGTTCTTGATGGATACGCTGCAGATATTGCTTTAAGACCGATAAAAATGCAGGTAAAAAAGATTTTTGGTTTTCGTTAAGATTTGGCCCTGATTGGTTACCGTCAGGTCGTGTACTACAGAACTAATTAATTTGTTTAAACTGTTTAAATCATAAAGTCTATCTTGATTTCGTGACAGGTATACCGTAACGTACGGTAAAGGATGTTCAAATGAGATTTCGTTAAGTTGTGCAAAATTCGTGTTATGCCGCGACGTAGGTTTATCAATAACTTAAACCGTTAGGTGGAACACAAGGAAAATCTATTCTTTCCTTCAGCTGGGAGATAAAATATATCACTTAGGTTGTGTTATATACGAAGGTACAAGTTCATGTAGCATAAACTAGCTATATAAGCGAGACGATACAAAATGCTCAAAAAACGATAGTCAGAACATAATGAAAAGTATTCAAAATTAAAACCATCTAATTATGTTATCGCGAATGATGGATGCTTCTTTCGCTGGAAAAGTTTAAGTTGCGCTGCAAGAAACAGTTTATGCAATCCTCATTTCTCCCGTCAAGAAGTAAGCTTATGCGTGTTCATCTTTATCGCCTGGTTTGAGGATAAGTTTTTTTTGTTGCGATATACATATAAAAATAAAGAACAGGGCAACACTGATAAATTTTGCTGTTAAAATTTTTCTGCATGCGCCTGAAAATATTGATCGTGACTCCGCGGTTTTAGCGGTGCTGTTGTACATTAAAACTGGCAATATCATTGTTATTAAAACATTTTGGCGGCTTCGGTTGTAAGAACAATGACTTTTTACTGACAACGATCTTAAACAACATAAAACAATCTTGTAGGACCTCGAAATATTAGTCCCATTGACATTGATATGACTAATTTTCAAATAAAGTTCAATACATTCAAGTTTGCGTTTTCTAGTACTACCAAAAATCTTAGCTTCCCTTTTTCCAACTTTAAAATTTGTTATTAGTGCGTTAACTTTTAAATGTTACTGGACAGCTTGTACAGTGTTTAATGTGTTTTTAATCACTTGGAAGTGCTTGTATGAAAAGTACCATACTGTATCGTCAGCACATTTAATTACGCGAGCTTTATCTAAATGTCGATGTCACTTATAGAAATAGTAAAGACATTAAGATTGAACCTTAAATCACTGCGTATGTAATTGGACAACATTCTGCAAGTTTACCATCATAGCATACTGTTTGTTTAAACCAGTTTACTTCACAGTCATCGAGCCAGTAGCAAGAAAATTCTGATAGAAGTACACTGTGCCTTATGGTGTCAGAAGCCTTGATAAGTTGATTAAAACCTTCCCTTCCTTGATTGATGTTCTTCCTGATTTCATCGAGTAATAAGCAAGCGGCAAGTTCGGTTGATCGTTGCTTTTCTATAACCGAATAGATTTTCGAATCAAAAGTTATTCTCCTCAAGATAATTTAACAAAAGATGACGGTTTTTCGAGACTTTAGATAAGCACGACAGCACGGACATGTTGCGGTAGTTTCCTGTGAACACTCGATTTTTAAATGGAGGTAATTTTTGCATTTTTCTATTCTGCGGAATTGCTTATTTTCAAAATTTCAGCTTATATTTAACAAATATTTGCAAAAATATTGAAACTAAAATGTTGTTTCGTAAATTGGGCTTTCTTTCAAAATTTTTCCACGTGCGGTTAGTTTACAACGGCCGAGATTTGCAGATCTTTTTTCGGAATGTATTTGCAATAATTTTAGGTTGAGTTATTTTTTTTCGTTGTGTGTAAAAATATAGTCACCAGCTTTCGCATTTGGAACAATTAATTAGAATTTTGTTATTGAAAATTTTAGCACTAAATCATATATCCAACGAAAGCTATTTAGTAATTAAAATTTGCCACATATATATTTTTCTGTGTTTATAAAACAATTTTCGGAGTGTCCACAAAGTATCTTTCTGACATCTCGATAATTTCCAACGTTTACGTGCAAAATTGATGACAATTTCCTGGTTGTCCAGCTATTTTTTTCTAAAATATGTTCATTTGAGTTATCCTGAAAATTATTAATGCAATTACATAGATATTGATAGAGCACAGTGTAAAAAAATAATGTCAATCCTCTGATGGGTAGTTTCCATTGCTGCCATATTATTGTACAAAATTGTATATTCTTGTACAATATATTGTAGCAGTGGAAATCCTTAAAAGAAAATTCTGGATTTACTCCTGACAAAATCATCATCCTGATTTCGCCGCAAGAGCGCCGCCAAATTCGCCATTCACAACTCACATCGCAGAAATCGGACATTATGGCTGCGTGAATGGTGGATGTGGCAAATCGATTTTTTTTTTGCGTTGTAACAGCTCTTTTTAATATGTTTTATTTATTGTAATTGTTTCAGTTTTTTTATGACCGACAGCATTTCAACGATTTCACATGAAAGTTGAAAGGCTGCTTACCCGTATATGTTTCGACTTCCAGTTGAAGCAACTAAACTTGTTGTTTAGTTAAAAGGTGTAAATGTTCCATTCGGAGTGTGCAGTTATACGGAGTACGGCTCCGTATAGACATGCGTATACGGAGTATAACTTCGTATAGCGACATGTTTACTCCGTATAGACGGAAATATTTAGTACAAAAAGCTGCGAGCGGCGCGCAGACAGCTTTGAGAGTATAATGCCGACACTGGTTTGGCTTTTTATTATGCAACTTTAAAATTGTGTACTCTTATAACAGCCATTGTATACCTTAACTCATTAACCATACATCGAATTCCTACCAAACATGTCACACTCCGCATACTCAGCATGTCACACTCCGTATACTAAGCCTGTCACACTCCGTATAGCAAACTTCGAATATTAAGCATGTCACACTTCGTTTACTAAGCATGTCATACCCCGTATACTATCCATGTCACACTCCGTATAGCATACTTCGTATATGAAGCATGTCACATTCCGTATGGCATACTCCGTATAGCATACTCCGTATGCCATAGTCCGTATAGCATACTCCGTATGGCATAGTCCGTATAGCATACTCCGTATAGCATACACCTTATAGCACATTCCGCATAACATACATTCTCGTCCCCAGAGCTTTTTGAGATTAAAACCTCGAAAGTAGTTTATCTCAAAGAGCTCTGGGGACGAGATAGTGGGGTCATTTAGCAGAAAAATCGTGCAAATTTTGATACAAGCAAATCCTTTGGCACAAAGATGTCTCAACATATATATTGTCAGAAACCGTTGAGAACCGGGCAATTTTCATCCAATATGGCGGAATTTGGGTACCTGGGCCTGGGCATGCCCAAAACCAATTTTTGCCCAATTTGTAATATTTCCATTGTTAACCTTGCAGTGTATATCAAATTGTATATTATATATATAGCATACATGATTCGATTTTGAATTTGATTGTTCGAATTCAAATGTTCGAATTCATTAATTTATCGAATGACAGATAGATTTGAAAAACCGTCTTAGTGTAATCATTGAGTGTTTGCGTTTACTTATTTAAGTTATTGAATATTCTTTTAATATAGAGAAATACCGTAAAATGAGTAGTATGTAATGGCAAATAAATCATTCACACTTATAAATGCTAATACTTCGTACGATGATGTGCTGTCAAATCAAAACAATGATAAGGAAATTGACTGGAAAAATTGCTTTATATGTCAAGAACAAACAGACAGCCAAATGGTATGCCCAGCCAGCAAACCAGATGGAAATTACGAAAAGATCATTGACGATATTAAAAGATTTCAACCTTTCAAACCACTTAGTACAAAACTTCTGTATCAATTATCATCTGAAAATATTGTAAGTTATAGTTTTTCATTTAATTCTTATTTCGTGCATGAAAGGTTATTAAATTCATAGGTTCAAACTCATTTCATGGAGGCGTTTGTTTGTTGATTGAAACAGATTATGTTTTATTTTAAGGTGGAGGATTGCGTTAAAAATCGAGCTGTGGTCCATAAACGATGCCGTAGTCAATACGATAATCAAAGGTTTGAAAGAGCAGTTAAACGCCAAAAAAAAGAAGAAGGTGGAACTAATAGAATATCTCTTCAACCTTTAACTCGATCTACTTTTCAAGCCACCAACTTCAATAAACTATGCTTTATTTGTGACTCTGACACCAAAGAAAAGCTGCGCAAAGCAACAACAATGAAACTTAATGAAAATGTGAGTATAGTAGTTTCAATTTTTATATTGCATTATTAGTTTTGTCTGGTTAATCTCACGATATTATCTTTTATTTTGCTGATAAATTTCAATAAATCGATTTTAAGGAAACATAGTAAAGTAAAAATATATTATATAAACTTCCTCTTAAGGTTCGTAATGCAGCAGAGACGTTACTTGACCAGAAATTACTAGCAAAATTGAGCGAAGGTGATCTAGTAGCTATTGAAGCACAGTATCATGCGGGATGTTTAGCAAAATTATATAACAGAGTTCGCGATCACGACAGCAAAACAAAGACAGAAAAAGAAGGACTGGTAATTCAAGGTATAGTGGAAGCAGAAATAGTAGAATATATCAAGTTAGTTTTAGATAGTGTTTCTGAAACTCCCGTTTTTCGTTTATGCGACCTCCTAACTCTGTATAAAAACAGGATGGTGAAATATGGAAGTATTGAAATGTACATACACCCTAGTCGTTTCAAAGAGAGATTATTATACCTGTTACCAGAACTATCAGCAATTAAAAAAGGAAGAGAAATTCTATTAACTGTGTCGGATCGCTGTGGACATGCAATATATGACGCATGCGATTTTAAAAATGATGGTGTTTGTTTAGTTAAGGCGGCTACTATTATAAGAAAACATATCCTTAACTTCAGGGAAGAAAATCAAAATGAATTAGGCATAAACGTACTTAATGGAGAAAAGAATGTTCCAAGAGCTGTTCAAAGTTTTGTTAGCATGTTAATACACGGAACTGGAAATTTTGATGACGATGATAAGGAAAACGATGAGGATGATGCCACAAACAATGAGTCAGCTATTGCGCAACTTTTATGCTACAACACGAAAAAACGGCAATCTAAGAACAAAAAGACACACCAGTTATCTAAAAATGAAACACCACTTCCTCAATATATTGGTTTAATGATTCATGCCAAAACAAGACAAAAAAATCTGATTAATGATTTGGCATCTTTTGGAATCAGTATTCCATATCAAAGGGTTTTATCAATCCAAGAAAAAATTACAAAGAAGCTTTGTCAAAATTTTAAAGACGAAAACCTTGTATGCCCACCTAGACTAAAACATGGGTTGTTTACTACAGCAGCCATCGATAATTTAGATCATAACCTCTCATCTACCACAGCTCAGACTTCATTTCACGGAACAGGAATATCTATATTTCAGCATGCTGATTCAGAAATATCACCAAACACAGCTAATTTTTCTGATCTTGACAATTATGATACTTGTGATGCTACACTTCCACAGTATTATACACTGGTAAAACCAGCAAAATCAGGAAAACCAGATTATCCACAGCAAAATGTCAATTCATATTTTACATCAGAATATAAAACTCTTTCTGAAGCAATTGAATGGTTATCACATACTCTGAAAGTAGCTAAAGAAAATATCGAACCCTGTGCACGTTCTAATTGGTCAGCATTTCATGCAAATCTGATAACAGAACCACCAGTGAAAAATATGTCAGTCCTCATGCCTTTGCTTCACGAAGAGATTGCAACTCATGCAATGGTGAGGCATACAATAGATATAATCATAAAAGTGATTCAAAAGGTTAACCCAGATCAGGTTCCAGTTATAACAGGGGATCAGCCTGTATATGCTATTGCTAAACAAGTGCAATGGCTTTACCCAAATCAATATGGAGAAGACAAGATATTAATGATGATGGGGCCTTTGCATATTGAAATGGCTACCATCAACATGATTGGAGATTGGTTGCAGAGTAGTGGATGGGTAAATATCATCATCAAGTCTGAAATGCATACACCTGGCAGAGCAGATTCTTTACTCAGTGGGAAACATCCAAAACGTTCCCGCTATGCACACCAAGTCTCCTGCTCAGTATTATTTATTCTCATGCAAGATGCGTATGAACAGTCAGACAAAAGCCACAATTTTGAAGATTGGATATCAAAAAAGGCTGCAGAGTCACCCCATTTTTTATATTGGCTGACAACATTCAAACTAGATACTGTTGATGTTTGTCAAGAGTGTACGAGTTTCTAATTTTGAAATCTTTATCAGCAGTTTAGAACAAATTGCACCATGGATGTTTGCTTTGGATCACGTTCATTATAGTCGGTGGTTACCAGTATTTATAAACGATTTGAAGATGATTTCGGTGAAACATCCTGAAATTCATTATCAATTTAGTAATGGAAAATTTACTTATAGTAAAATGGGCAGAAAGTTTTCTAATATGGGTGAAGATCAAGCTCATGAGCAGAACAACAAACTAGTGAAGATTGAAGGAGGTGCAATTGGCATACTAACAGAAGATAAAGCATTAACAAAATGGATGGTTGCTGGACCAGAAATAGCCTACCTGCTTCAAAACTTTGAGTCGAATTCTCAAGTAAATGATTTAGACAAAAGTCATCATGAAGATTCTGATGCCTTTGAGAAACGATTTAGAAAAGATGTTTTAGCCATGAAACAGGTTCTTGTTGAATATGGAAATCCTTTCAGTAATGACGATGGGAACGTAACACATATTGTAAAGAAAATAATCATGTCGAATGAAGTTGTTCAGTCAATAACAACAGCTGAAAAAATTGGGAAGCAGAATTATGAAATTTATGTTAAAAATAGACTCATTACCTGTGAAGATTCTCTTTATTCCTCAATTGCAAGGAACAGTTTGCCTCTGTTCAGAATGAAAAATAAAGTTACAGTTGGAAAAGACAAACTAAAACTACTTTCGATGAAGAAAGAAAATCACCTTTATGCGTCATTATTCATTGCTTGTCAGGCCAGATCATCAGATCTAACTGATTTCTTTCAGCATGAAAACCATTCCTTTCCACCATCTATTTCTGAGTATGGAAAATTGAGAAAAACATCAAAAGCAGACTTCCTCCAATGCTTGGAACAACATTCATCAAATACATTTACTGCGCCATCAGACATAACAGCGAAGATAGTTGATGGAGCTGTTTTAGTTCAAGCTTTGAAACCAGGTTTGATTAAAACATTTGGTGACTATGCAAAGAAATTTCATCAAGGAATTTTGGCAATGATGAGCGAAGAGAAAATTGATCGTCTTGATATTGTATTTGATAGATACTTAGATAGAAGTTTAAAGGAAGAAACCCGTGAGAGCCGTGGGAGCGGTATTAGAATCAACGTCAAAGAAAATACTCCGATTTGGAAGGACTGGGGTCAGTTCTTAAGAAATAACGAAAATAAGAACGAGCTTTTTGCACTTTTGGCTAATGTTATGACAAAAGATGTAATTACTGGGAAAGTTCTAATAGCCACATGTAGCGAATATACTTTAGCAAGTGAACCTGTTGCCATTAGTGAGCTGTCTCCGTGTAACCATGAGGAAGCAGATTCCCGAATATTTGTTCACTTGAGAGACATGAATATCGTTGGACATAGGAAAGTATTAATAAGAACTGTCGATACTGATATTGTTGTAATTGCTTTAAGCATGTTTCAGCAATTAGACTTAGAAGAGCTCTGGATAGAATTTGGATTTGGTAAAACCAAACGATGGATTCCAGTACACTTATTATCAATATCGTTGGGAAAGGAAAAATGTGAGGCACTTCCATTGTGGTTTGCTCTGACAGGTTGTGATACGGTCTCGTCATTTTGTGGAAGAGGAAAGAAGATATGTTGGAATGCTTGGACGATTTATCCTGAATTAACACACTCATTGAACAAGTTTGAATTTTTTTTATTTAGTTTTTTTGTTACTTTGAAGCGGAATGCAGGGATTTATCAGAATGTAGTTTGCCAGAATGTAGTTTGTCAGAATGTAGTATAGCTATCTGACCTCTGTTAGAAGCTAGGAGAAACTAAGTTCTGAGTAAAACATTTGCGAATTATTTTGATTTTGTTTATACATTATTGCTCACATATTTTCTATAGCTTGATAGCGGTGAAAGATTTTGAAGAGGTTGATTCATCCGACTTACAAATCATTGAAAGATATGTTGTACTCTTATACAATCGAACAAGTATGTTAGATGATGTAAACGAATGCAGACGATATTTATTTACAAAAAAAGGAAGAACAAGTGAAAGTCTACCACCAACAAAAGATTCACTGTTACATCATCTTAAAAGAGCAATGTACCAAGCTAGGTAAATATATAATTTACAGAATATCAAACGGAATTTTTATTTTTTATAGCTATCAAGAAGAAGGTGTTTATTTGTTACTTGATATTTGCTAGATTAGATCACTTTTAGAATTCAATTAAATAACGGTGATATTCTAGAAGCTTGTAGTTATTTCATTACTTTTAGTTTCATCTGGAGTAACGCTTCAGCAAAAATGCTAGACATGCCAGAAGCTGAAAAGTGGGGATGGAAATTGCAAGATGATAAATTATCGCCAATTTGGATGTGCCTTGCTGAAACCTCTAAGTCGTGTAGAGAGTTGATTAAGTGTAATTGTAAATCAGCATGCAGTGGACGTTGTAAATGTCGTCAGCAATCTTTGCACTGCACTGAATTATGTCAATGTGGCGGTGAATGTATTGATAAAAACAATTAAGTACTTTAATATCATTAGATATGTCATGTTAGAAGTTATATTATGTTAGAAGAATAACAGCGTTTTAATTTTCTAGTATATATCTAAAGATTTATATGCCTCCTATCCCGAAAACGAAGTATCTTAAGATGGGACTGTTTCTGTAAAGTTTTATCAGCATGAAATTTGCTATCTAACGGTATGTAACATGACAATTTTTGGAAACCTCCTTTTTTGGGCTCCAAAAAAGCTGGGCAATAATGGGGCACCTGTTGCCCCATAACCCCCAAAATAGGCAGTTTTTGGTATGATTGTTTCGTTAAAGATGAACCAGGATAAAATTTACAATCCATCGGTATATAACATGAAAATTTACTTTTGGTCCACAAAAACGCTGGAACCAAGAACGTTTTTGGGGGTCTGGGCCCAAGTAACTAAACAAAATTGCAAAATTTATTGCTTAAGGCTTGCATAGTAATGTTTTACGTCCAATAATATACAATTTGATATACACTGCAAGGTTAACAATGGAAATATTACAAATATACTGGATCTCTACTTGGGCAAAAATTGGTTTTGGGCATGTCCAGGCCCAGGTACCCAAATTCCGCCATATTGGATGAAAATTGCCCGGTTCTCAACGGTTTTTGGCAATATATATGTTGAGGCACCATTGTGCCAAAGGATTTGCTTGTATCAAAATTTGCACGATTTTGCCAATATTTTACATCTTTTGACCCCACTAAGAATGCATAACATACTCTCGGTATCTCACAATCTGTATGCCATAATCCGTTTGCTGCAATCAAACTAATGTTCCCACACTCCGCATAGCTACAATATACTTCGTATGTTTACGATTGTCTTTTTAACTTGTTCTTTATGGTGATTATTTTTTATTTTTTTCTGAAATAGTTTTAAACAGTCATTTATCGCAATATTTCACTTTAAGAACATTCGTTGGCAGACTCCGTATAGCTAAACCAAACTCCGTATAACAGCTATACGGAGTATTACTCCGTATAGAAACCACACTCCGTACGTCGCATAAACACTGATTTAAACACCTTTTATTATCTTCATTTACGAAAAACCAGTTACATTTCGCTTGAATGGTAAATAAAATGCAAAAAAAAAACAAAAAAAAACTATAACCATACACCATGATATTACAATAAAATAAAAACTAAAAACAATAAAACAATGCATTAAAAAAAATAAAAACATTTCTCATATATATAAACTTGATATTATGTAAAAACATTACATTTCTCTTATATATAAACTTGATATTATGTAAAAACATTACATTTCTCATATATATAAACTTGATATTATGTAAAAACATTACATTTCTCATATATATAAACTTGATGTTATGTAAAAACATTACATTTCTCATATATATAAACTTGATATTATGTAAAAATCTAACATTGAGTATTCAATAAAAGTCTGAAATAGACTGACAGTAGTGTTGTCTTGAACAGACCTTATGTAACAAAATGCATTGCAACTATTATTGCAAATTTTATTCAAATATTTAAACTGTATTATCGTATTCTATATACACTTTTAACAGCTGGTGAAGCGGAAAATAAGAAACGAATACAAAATTGTTAAAAACTGTATGCTTTATAGTAAATCTTCATTTTCTTATTTACATTTTGTTCCTTTTTCATTAAAAGTAGCTAAAGCAAATAAGCCAGCAACGTTTTAATCATTCAAAAATACTTTTTTTTCAGGATTAATAGCATTAAAAGTTGAAGTTTCTAATTTACTATGAATGTCCATTTCAATACAAATGCAGTGGAATGTTATCAGGGATAAACTTTAATCCATGTTTAAAAGTTCCCTTCTTCTTTTATCTGCAAGATTTGCTACCCGATTTAACGTCTCCTCGTCCATCCCTTGCAGCACGTTCTCAACATCTCTGAAGTAATTATAAATTTCACCCTTTCTTAATCGACTGCTTAAATCTTGTAGTATGTCTAAATATCTTTCAGATAATTGATCTCTTGACCAATTCATACTTGGGTTGTCTTCGTTCATCCAGAACAATTGATGCTAAAAAAAATTGAACAGGAATTACAAATGTTGTATATTAAAGGATAGCATTTCTATTGTTCACAGGCTGAAACTCATCTTTTTTTAAAATAACGCTCGGTATAATGTTTAAGAAATGACTTCAAAAGTGGTTAATATTATCCTAATTAACTTTTATTTAATAACTACCCTTGTCTGTATGTCTAAATAAAATTAGTTGACTTAGGACAGACCCGGTGGTTCCTCTTAAATGTGAATATTTTGCCAACTGAGCAATGTATAACGAAAAAATGTGAATTGTAAAGAAAAACTACATTGAATTAACTACTATTAAGAAAGTTCCATAGACTGGGAAAGACTGTTCCAGATAAGAATAATTTACTAGTCGTTAACCCGTGGTAAATCCACGGAAATCATTAAAAATATATCACATTTGCTGTTTGAGATGTCGTCTGATAATCAATAGGCTATTTTTCTAGTAGAGTAGTCAAGGCAAGAAAGTTCCGTTGAACTTATACAGTTGATTACATGAAAGCATTTTCTAAAATTTACACTGTATTGATCAGCTTTATATTCACCTTAAAAATCATTGTTGATATGCCAGATAATTGATGATTGGATCGACCTAACCATGTTTGAAAGTCAGCTTTTAATAGCTTGTGGCAAGACTTTCTACAGCCGGAATCTTCTAAATCCATTCCATTCATCAAGGCTCTTCCCGCATATGATACAGATATATACCAAAATTTTATTTTTTTTGGTACGAGGTGCAAACCAACATCAAAGATTGTTTTAATTAGATTAGTGGACAATACTTCTCTTGTCTCCTGTCTTGGCCAATTAAAATCTTTCAAAGTTACTTGATTTGTGGCGAGTGATGGTGAAAAATCAACGCTTATGTCATGAGAACCTGGTTGATGGATCACTAAGGTTAAAGCAGGCCCTTGAGCTTTCTTTTGGAGGTCCACATCTACAATAGCAATGGTTTAAAAATTCTTATAATTAGATTGATCATTTCCACGAGTTTGCATCCGTTGTGGAAAGGCGAACACATATAAAGATTAAATTTTGGAACTTACACTCAAAATTATCCACTGCGCATTGCAAATCCTTATAGAACTCCTCTTGTATTTTTCTTGGAATAATATTTACTCCTGTATTGGTTTGAACTTCTGCATATCCGTTTGGAATACCAGTGTGATCTTTAGTGTGTATGACTCTCATAGGAACGTTCAAGTTGAGAGTCTATAAGAAAGTGAAAAAGGCTTTAACGATGCATCGTCACGAAAAAAAACTTTCTCACATCTTCAATTACTATAGCCAAACAATATGATCTACTTATTTCATTGTAACCTAAGATTTGTAACAATAACGCACACCATTTTTTATGGTTATTGTTTCTAGCTTTGAAATACAGCACTAGTCTGTTATCTTCGAAAGAAGAATTTTGTACAGCGCAAAATAGGGTGGAAAAGCCAAACAAAACTAATTAAAAAATTAACCTGTATTGCAGTCAAAATTAGACTGTGCATTGCTTAATGCTTCTTGGGCAAATAGGTTCTTAAATAAACGTAACAAAGATATATTACCGCTTGTTTTCTTCGAAAATCATAATAAACGTTTCCTTTCCGCTTTATGTGAATTTCTTCTAACGAGTACTTCAATGGTACATCAAAGTCAAATTCATCAGCTTTGTTAATCTTTGTATTGGTTGCATAACTTCCCGACTTGATGAATTGTTTTTTAAAGATACTTCCATAATAATCCAAACAACCACCCAACTGATCCAAAATTATCTGCACCACCTGACGAGATTTCCTTCTATCTGTTAATGTCACATTGATGCGGGACACACGCTCACGCAAGTATTCTTCCAAACTTTCCTCACTTTCGCTTTCAGTTTCACTTGTGTTACTGCTGTCAGGGACACTATCCTCTTCAGTGTCAGTTTGGTCGGTTGCGCAGTCATCATGGACAGATTGGTAATGTTGCAACATGCTCGACTTCATTTGAAACCATCTTCCGCAATCAGGACAATGAATGCTTTGACTGTTTCCATGAAAATTTTCACAGTGCTGTACCAAAGCCAATTCGGTGTCACATTCCCTCCCGCAATATGGAAAGGGGCAAGTATAAACCTATAAAAAAGTGATAATCTACATAACATGATTTACTATAGCTAAATTCAACATAGTTTCGCATATAAACTAGTTTTAAATGTTCACCTCATCACCGATTTCACCATCAGAATTAAAATCTTCATCATTGTAATCATGAGCATGTATCAGATGCTGCATCAAACTTGACCGTCTATCAAACTCATCACCACAGTCATCACAAACACACTCTTCTTTATCAACATGACAAGCTTCCTCATGTTGAACACGAGACACTTTAGTGTCAAGTTCTCTGTCACAATATCTACAGTCGCACATATTTTAATCTAGAAAAGATTAGGTTCAAGACACAAGGTTAAAGGTTTATAAACAAGTAACATGGATACATAACATAGAGAGAAAAACTGTTAAAAATCCAACTACAGGGTAAACCCCTAGAAATATTCTTACTTTGAGATTAATATTTTGGCATTTGTTTGTTTGCATAGTGACTTTTAGTTTGTGTAACTTAAGCCCAGGCACGGGAATTCCGGTTATTGAGAGACAAGCCGGATAAGTTAAAATACGAATCAAAAGATAACAAAACCCTTCCTCAGTAGATGTATTTTGTTTTTTTGGCTCACGCTACGAAGTTTTTTATCATTAAATAAAATCCACGTATTTACTTAAAAACTCTTACAATGAAAATTTTTTGTAGATGCAAAAGTAATTTTGTTATCGACTAACTAGCACCAGTCGTTATATTAAATAATATTAAATATACCTTTCTTTTGTTGTGAGATTGTTTTGTTGAAGTTAACCCTCATATTTAAACAAAAATGGTGTAACTTTTACAAAAATAGCCCGAGACAAATCCAGAAATTTGCCCGTCTTTTATATATCATATTTCGTGTTTCCGTAGCACTACGTGTTTTTTGTGGACAAACAGACATAATACAGAGACTAGTTGCTACGGAAAAATGGCTCGCTGTCAGCAAATTAGTTAATTACGGATGACCCTTGGAAATAACGTTGCGCCCATATATTTCGAACTGACAAAATACGGGTGTAATTATAGAACAATGGTAAGCTTGTGAAACAATACACAGGAATCCCGCCAATTAAACTTTTATTAAACTTGAGTACGAAAAAAACAACAACAACAGGAATTTAGGGCGTAATATTACTTAAATCTTTTATAACAAATTACTTACATATATATCTTCTTTATTTCTTTATTCTTATGTTTGTGATTGGTACGTCAAAGGTGATTATATAGTGCTTTTGTATATAAGGAAATTCCCTTGTTGAAATTGGGAATTAGATATCGTCTTTTCTAGAAAAGTCTTTACAGATTAATACTTAAATTTGTATTTTCCCTTTTCTTAGAAGTTCCCAGGTATCTCTTGCATGAAAAACCAAATCCAGTGAGAATGATGTGCATCGGATCTTAATTTGTTTACAATGGATTTTTAAGAGAGGTAGCTAGACGCTGTTTTTACTTGAAGTTTAGTGTTTATTAAACTTTCGCTAATCTCAGGTGATGTTTGTGGGTTGTTTAAGTTTACATTATGATAAAGTAGTTCATAATGTACTTGAAGGGAGACAAGGTTCTATTACGTTGTTTTGTAGAGACGCATGCATTGACCTAGTCTTACAAAAACCTATTTTTATTCAAACGTTTTATTTACAAATAACAAGTAGCTAGCTTTGCATTTGCATGATTTTGGCAGGACATACCGGAAAACCGAGACTCAGGACCAAATAAGAGGAGCTGAAGGAAAATTCAGGACCCAGGACTCTGAAGGAGGACCCACCACCCACCACCCAGGACTCTCAGGGAAGATTCAGGACCCTCAAGGAGGAACCAAAGAAGATAATTTTGTTGTTGCTTTGCATTCTAAAGCAGACATATCAGGAATCCGTTAATAAAAGAAACTAAAGTTTTTAGCTAACCATGCTGCGCGAAAGTATTATCCTGTTTGGAATACCTTCATTGTCCTCAAAGGGAAAGTGGAAGAGCATTCCTTGCGGTAGTATAACGTTTGATAAAATCGAAGATGTTACTAGGCTATTGGTGTGTAAACATTTAGATTTCATAATAATTACATTTTCTATACGAAACTAGCTTTTAAAAAATTTGAATTACGCCACTAAAATTTTACAGAAACGTGTTTCTTAAAAATGATCACCTAAGGCTAAGCATGTGCAATTTTGACCAATTGGAAGGAGAACACCCAATATATAAGGGCAATTTTTCGGTACTGATACGAAAGATTTCAGTTAGAAGTAAAAATGTAAAAATGCAATGCAAGCAATTTGAGGCCAAGTCAGGAGTCATGGCGCTTATCTTTTCGTTATTTACTTATTTACAAAATACCTGCATTTATTTACTATAATCTTTCTTCTGGTAGTAAGGTCACTCTAGTAAGATGTAAGCTAGTAAGATGTGACATTCGGTACAATCTGCGTACGAATATATGATACACGTATAGCAGAGTATTCACACTGCCCTTAATACAACCGTTCTTCGTTCGGTCTGATCTCCACCGATCGTGTTATTTAAATAATCTATCACTACTGTGGCTCCTCCTGCTCTCAAACTGTGGAGTCTATATTCTTCTGTATTAAATCCTGTTAGCTTTATTGATTCTAAAACGTCTGGCTGTAGTGTAGAATATGGCTGTAGTCTAGGATATTGATGTAGTCTAGGATATAGCTGTATTTCTTTTACATAGCACGTGTTGTTTTGTGGACTTAAGTTACGTAGGGGCCTGAAAACGAATTCTTCCGAACCCCTGTCTATTTTGCTGTCTTGAAGTATCTCTTAAGTAGCTTCACGGGACATAGTCGAGTGTCTAACTTTGCTAAAAACAACCAATGGCCATCGCGGTAGGTATCCGTTTTGCTCTTTTCAATAAAGATTTCCACTTGCGTATCTTGGAATACAAAACCAGATCTTCTGAGAAGGGCTAGTTCGCTATACCTCAAAAATCCAGGAAATGCCAAGACAATTATCAAGATAGTTCTCAAATTGAGTAAGGAGCATTTGTCACCGTCTAAAACTTCGTATATTTTGTTAATAGCTTCTATTCTAACCGTGGCTTTCTTGTTTACTGTTTTTCGAGTAATTCTTTTAGCTGCTTCTAACACAGCTTTGCACATTTTCGAATTGCGTGGATATGGGTCGCATAAGTTATGGTAATATTTTATTACGTAGAATGAACCTTCGATTACGGATAAGGATTAACCAAACTTAATCAAACTGGCCAGCCTCAAAGGGAACGGGCGAATTTCCGGGAACGAAGAACACCATTTTTGAATTTTTTTAAAATAACAATTATATTTTTCGTTAGTGTTAACACTTCTTGCAGCTAACAACAACTTTGGTATACTTCCAGTCAAACGTTTCAAATGTTTTCCACTTGTCCCACTGTTAGTTCGGCAACTTCCACTGAAAGTTAGATAATCAATTATTAAGTCATTTTTCAATAACGTTCAAATACTATAAGGAGTCGCCCGATTTCTACCAAGTATTCTATTTTCGTTATTTTTATTATTCGACAAATTCTTGGTACGACAACTATTTTTATTCAACAAATTTTTGGTGTACGGTGTACGACGCTTATTTTCTTCGTTAGGCTGCGTAGTAGAAATTTATTTAATAGAGAATCGCGTTATATTATTAGTTATGCAGATTGGTGAATACAAATTAACATGAATCTATTTTCAAACACCATTATGCTGCCTTTATATTCTTTTCCTTAAATTGAAAAGCTGCTTTTTTCTTTTTCTAAGAGGTTTCTGTCGCCTCGCTGTTCTGTTCAAAGTCTTAGCACTTTTTACAAATCTTTTAAGGATATTCTTCTCCCTAAGCAAGGGCCAAAATGCTTCACTTTTCCAGGCTGGTATTATTAGAGTTTCTTTGACTTTCTCTCTTTGTATTTTTTTCTTGGAATTTCACTAACTGGAGGGCCAAGAAAATTATTTTCTCCCCACCAATTTTATCCGAATGCATTTACTCCTTCGCTTCCAGGGCAGTAATACTTAGAATTAATTCCCTTTACGTTGTAGTTTTCCTTGTCATCAAACCTATCCATAGAAACAAGGACCAAGTCAATCGTCTTCATAGGCTCGTGTGTTTTATTCTTGGGGTATCCAGATCGGTTTTATATTAATGTTATTTTTTGAAGTAATTCCGATAATCTTTAGTACTAACAGCTGTACTTCAATCTTATTACTGCCTATTTGTACAGTCCTTATTGCTGAGTAGTGACCGCAATACCAAAGTAATGTATTGTTGAGAAATTCTTTTGTGCAACTCATCGAAGCGAAGCATATTGCGTGAAGTTCTTGCCAAGTTGAGCTTTTTAAGTATTCAAAAAAATTATTGTTAAGGCTCACACGCCATTGTGACTACACTCAGAGAATATATCTAAATGTCATTCTTGGGATGTGAAGCATGCTTTAGAGTTCAGTCGATGTAAATTATCTCGCCAGAAAAGTAGTCCTAAATGTCTTCTTTGAAATTTAATTTTTTTTAATGTCGAATCCCAAGATTGCTCTATAACTATATATAGGAAGCGCGTTTTTCGCCTCACGATGTCTCCAAGGACAAATTTCGTTGATATTATTTCCCCGTTAATTGTGCTAATTTTTAACTGACGTGTAAGTTTTTGATAGTAAATCTCCCAAAAGATTGAGCGGAACAAATGCGTTGTTGGATGATAAGTAGAATATTTTAATATTTGTAAAGGCAATCAGAAAGATTTTTCGATATTTTCTACAAAGCCTGCTGCACACAGAGATGATCGAATAATTTTTGGATGTTGTACAGCTTTTTGTTCAAGAGACTCAACTCCAGCCCCGTTGTCTAGATAAACACAAATTTGAATTCCAAGGTAATGCCA
The DNA here is from genome assembly GCA_030067915.1 of Hydractinia echinata. NCBI lineage: Eukaryota > Metazoa > Cnidaria > Hydrozoa > Anthoathecata > Hydractiniidae > Hydractinia > Hydractinia echinata. The sequence continues at coordinate 467,647 of JASGCC010000117.1, forward strand.
AAAAGCTACTAGTGATGATAATCCAAATAGAAGTACTGTAAATAAGAAATATTTCTTTGTTTCGTTTAAAATCCAAGAAAAATCTGAGTAAGTTTGATTTTACCCAAATATATCGACGTGATGATAACCTTGTTTAAGATCGAAGGTAGAACAAAAATTACTTTTTGAGAGGTAGCGGGAAGCTATTTCCAGTTGTCAAATTTGATATTCTTGAACCTAAGTTAGATAATTTATTAGCCTTTTCTTGTCGCTAGAATTTTTACTCACTGGTTTATAACTTTTAGAGGTGGTTTTGTTTCTATGATAAGTCCTTCTTCTAAAAGTTGATGTATATATTTCGTAACGATATATTTCGTAACGAATGTGTTTCGAGAACAGCTGTCTTATTGTTCGCAAATTCTGCATGTTTTGGGGTTTCAACAAAAGGTACCTTGTGTCCCATATTTATTGTATCCAAAATGTAATCATCAGTGACTTCAAAATTCTAAGTTTCGCTTTAAACTCCCTTTAATTTTTTTTGATACTAGAGTATTATACATTCTCTTATTTTCATTACATGAAGAAAACGCAAGCCCTGCGGCTTGAAGATTTCCGTCATTAACCTATAAGGTTCTAAAATTTGACGTAGACCTTGAAAACAGAGAATTATGGGGTAAACAAATCATTGAGTATCCCAATTTTCAATTATTATTGTAACTCCCCTGCAATGTTAAAATACAACTCAATAATAATTAAAAATAAAATTTTACATGGAGCTATATGAAATATTCTAAAATAACAGTTAAAACTTTAACTGGATATTTTCAAAACTGATCAAGAAAGTTCCAGAATACAAATCTTGTTATGTATAAACTTGACGATTCGAATATAATAACTTCTGAACAAGATCTCTTGCTGAAGATTTTTTGAAAATGCTGATGGTGCATGGTTTGATAACAGCTAATTTGAAAAAGAAACTACGTTTTAAAAATGAGAAACAAGAATGCAATTTTGCCATAAACTGAATTAACACCAGGTTATTTAATTATTGTCCCTTTATAAACCTCTCTTTGCCTTTTTGATTTGAAAAGAGAAATTATTAAAAAAAGATACAAATCAATGCCATGTGATGCACAAGGTATATTATATATATATATAAATATATGTATATAAATTTAATCAAGCTGGCTTTGGATATCTTTGTTAAACAAGTAACATATTAAGCAGGCGATACGTGATTTTGAAACCTGTGTACAATACAGGATTTATTTTGTCGAAATCGATTTATTGAATTCAACAAATTTGATTGTTTATTATCCTTTTTTGATTTGAATTCTCAAATTTGAACTTCTTTTTGGAGAGTCTGATTAGTTGCAATTTTTCATTTTGATTGTTCATTGTTTTGTTTGACAAATCTAAAAAGTTGAACATATCTAACTTTTGAAATTTCAAATTAGCAAATAGACCTATTTCCATATCCATTTGGTTCCGCGAAATATGCATGCGAAAATGCAGAATAGCATGAAAACGAGATTAGTTATGAGCAAATTTCGGGATGCTGGTTGTTTACTATGCAAGTTTGAAATATGTATCAACAAAATGTTGACTTTTACAGCTTTTAACTGGCAGTTTTCTATAATCGTAGTTAACACAGTTATAAAGAGGGTATTGGTAGTGGTAGTGTGACAAAAAAGTTAAAATATTGCAAATTTTAAGGGCGTATCTTTTGGTATATGTTAGCTAGCTAGCTAAACCTAAAACCTAGCCACGTTTTTAGAATGATGTGAATACATTTTGTTTTACTGTTTTTAAGTAAATTTAGAACTAAAACTCAATATACAGTTTACTAACGCTCAGTGGCACTTCATATTACTCTGATCAGTTTCAAAAAATTAAAGTTAGCTTGCTGGTAGCTAGCCAAAGTAGCCAGCGCTAAAGCTACAACCCTGGAAAAACATATTGTGAATTTCATTTTGAGCTCTCCATTCCCCCAAAATCAATGTTGAATATTGAATATGCTTGACTGATGCTAACAGAAGTACAGAAAAAACCCTGGAGTACTAGAGAAAAGTAACATTGACTTTTGGGGAAAGTGGAGGGGACAATAAAGAGATTTCAACATCAAGAATAATGAAACAGCTGGATTTTCTTATAGCTTTTTCACAAGTGTTTTTTCCAGGGTTGTAGCTATAGCTTAGCTGCATGAGTAATCAACAAATCAATTTTCAGCATTTGTTGTGTAAAATGATATTTAAAATTATTATTTTCAAACTATCGGCTGCTGTGATTATGTAACTGTCACACTGCCTCTGTCACTACTCCCTCTCTTACTGACTGTCAATAATCGTACATTTGTATCAAGCATTGTGATGGTTAACCCTAATACTTACAGTTTGTAAGTAATATGAATTGATAGAGCATAGAGCTTATCATAAATCTCCATATATATAGGAAAAGTCTTTTTTTAAAATAGAAGTTTCTTATCCAAAAAAATAAAAATAAAACAATATACTTATTCTTATAAGAATGTCTAAATTTCAGCTGTAAACGTGCTTAATTTTTGGCAAAATCTCAGTCTCAATGTTTTTAAAAACCAGGTATTTTGTTTTCTTACTTACATGAAATCTTGAAAATTAATCTTGCAGAATTGTTCAAATTGTTTATTAACAGAAAATAATCTTCCATAGTGTCGATTTGTGAAAATATAAAACCAAAATTTTTGTTTTTGACCTCCCCAAAAAAATTCACATTGTTTTCACTTAATAAAGATAAAATTCGACATGACGAGCATTTTGTGGACAAAATTTTACAGAAATTTCTTTCTTTCTAGGCAGTACCTCAGTAACCATTTTGTGTTTTTTTCGAACAACAAGTGATCCTCTCAAGGGAAAATTTGTTTTTCACCAAGCAAAATCACTGGACAATTTCATTTGCCTGAAAAAATACCAAGATGGTAACTCTCTGAACACAAAATTTAAGAATTAGGATATCATCAATTTTGCCAACCTTATTTTTTGGAGTTTTAAATAATTTTTTTACCAAATACAATCTACGCTAGAGGCTTATAATGTGACACAAATAAGCAAGAACATTCCAAGGAAAGTTTAAGTCCAACTTTCCCCACCAAGTCAAATTAGTATCCTAATTCTGAAATCACAAATGTGTAAAATGTGAGTTATAAATACTTCCAAAACTACCCTCACTTGGAAAAAAAATAAACAAATAAACAAGGCACCCATAGGGTCAACTCAACTACTATTTTAAAACCACACCGTCATCAGTAAGCCTTGCTAATGTTATTTTCACAGATGTTGTTTAAAAATAAGGTACACTCAATAACTGGAGACACCGGATATATACCAGCATCATCACCAATTTTGGTAAACAGCTTGAAATTTCACGTTTGTTTGGCACAAGTCAGCCAGTGAACTAGCTAGCTACTCATATTATATTCAAAGCTAGCTAATACCTAGCCCATTTAATACCAAGAATAATTAACAAAAACATTAGAACGGCCCAATGATACATGCTATTATCCCATATTATCACCAAATGTTAATAACAATCTGTATGACAAATTAATTTTGCAAATATTGCAAATAAACAAACCATATCTGCACTACTTCGCTGCAAACTAAAATTTGCTCATAACTAATCTCGTTTTCATGTTATTCGGTATTTTGGAATACATATTCCGCGGAACGAAAATGGATATGGAAATAGGTCTATTGAATTCAACAAGTTGAAACAAAGGAGGGTAAACACACAATTAGTGAATTTGATGGATTTGATAAATCGATGGTCCTTTTCGTGAGATTTTTTAAAATCAAGTCTTTTCTAAGGAATTTTAGAAAAAATTTTATGATACTTTGGAGGAGTTCAAGAAAGTTTTTTAAGCAAATTAGGCACTCAGTGAGAACTGATAATTAGCCAAGCCGACGCAGAATAATTATATATATGGTGCGTACAGTATAATTAGCCGCTCATACAGCTAATTATACGATATTTTTTTTACTTAAATTTCCACATTTTTCTTCGTTATCGATCTCCCTATAGCCATCAATATTTATATAGATCCACATAAAGTTGTGCTTCAATTAAAACCAAAAAAAGGAACGAGAAACGATTGTGCAAAAGAGTTATTAATGTTACTGTAGCAGTATGTCGTATTATTAAACAACACACTATTCTGATTTCAAGAAAAGACATGGAATAGACGTAGTTAGCTGTAAAGAAAACAAAGAAGCTTTTAACGGCTGATACTGTGCGTAGCATCTAATTATCCTGCATCTGCTAACAATAGGCCTTTTTGAATGTTTACATTTGCCGCGGTAAGCCCTTTCGGCTTTAACAATTGTGTGGTAGGCAAAAAGATGCGGGCGCTAGGTGAAGTGAGGTCCTTTTAGTCTGTTTCTTTGCACGAAGGTGTCATTACGACTTTATATGAATATATGTCAGTCAGAAGTTATCCATCTACACTCGATAATAGTTTAAAGACTCAAAAATGTTTTCGTAGAAAGAAATGGGCTGAAAAAGACGTTTCTTCAGCAAGCTTCTGCATCTTTCTGCACCCGTTTCTGTTAACTGTGATCTATAGACATCGGTAACAGTTGCGTACTGTGATACGATTGTCATCGCTTACAGCTGTATGTCTGTATCTCTGGAGACAACTGATACCGCTCCCCATCGCTTTACAAATGAACCAAGTTTACCGAACAAGCTTGATTCCGGAAATTATACATCTAAGAAAAGTAAAGTAAAAAAAGATGACAGCGATGCTACGAACGAACCCATTCCCAACGAGCGTGTTCAGTTTTATTTTCCACATTTATCTGCCTTAATTTACTTTAGGGATTCGCTTTATCCTCACAACTATAGAATAGCTCGATGCTAGCTAGCTAGTTAGACTATAACTCTTTAAGAACTTCTTTCCATAGGTTTTCCACAGGTTTTGCAAAATTATTTTCTAACATAAACACTTTCGTGGGTAGAGATGCTTCAGATCTGAACTCTCTATTTAATTTCAACTCAAGTATTTCCATTTTTAAAGCTGTCCATGAGATTGCACCTGCATATTTGAGCAATAAGCTAACATTAATTAAAAGCAACCATTGTCACAGCACCAGATCATCTACAAGTAATATGTTAGTTTCTCACCGAAGTGGTGCAAGGTGTTTTAATAGAACATTTTTATATTCATCTCCAAAGCTTTGGAATAGTTTGCCAGATGATATCAGAAAATTAAATAGTCTCCTACAATTCAAGGTTGCAGTTGGCAAACATTATAACTTTAAATAATAATTTTAAGTTCTTACATTCTCAATAAAATATTTTAACCTTTTTCTTTTCTTTTAACACAATTAAATAATTCTGATGTATATAATAATTCTCAAAAGTGGCCCCCAGTGGAAAAAATCTGAAAGCTGTCTAAAAGCTGAAAGATTATTCTGGGCACTGCCACTATAAATATACATTATTATTATTATTATTATTATTATTATTGGTTTAGTAGGTTTGGTTTGGATTCTCCCTCCTCCCTCTCTGCTACAACATATTAGGTGCTAATTACTTCTTATCTAATGTGAAGTGGATGTTTACTAATGTGCTTAGGCAAGTTCTAAATTACCATTTCTTTAGGTCTAGTACTGTGATGTTCAATTCTCAGCAGCGGATTGACATTAAATTTTTAAAAATGGAAACAAGAAACTTTCGGAAAATAAGTGGCATATTTTAGCTAGCAGCTAGCTAGCTAGCTAGATTTATCAGCAAAAATTATATAAAAAAGGAACTCTGTTTACTTCAAGGGTTGTCTTTTATTGTGGCCAGCTCAACAGGATTAAAAGCGCCATTTTGCATTTCGGGAATAATTTAGGAATGTGTGGAAATGTTTGGAGAATTTTGGGTGAAAATCATAAATTTTAGTCAAAAAGTTGCCCAAACTCTCTCTTATGCGGGCATTTGGGGCTTATCAGCACCCTCGTAATCATTATGAAAGTTTTTTGTCACCGACTCCTAAAGTGAAAGTTTATTCAAAGCAAAGGAGGTTATACATGAGGAGAGTATAATTATGATTGGGAACTTGGCTAAAAACATATTCTTTAATAGTGTGCAGTATAAAAAATTGATGTTGGCTGACATTATGAATAAAAAATACCTTTTTTTTCCTAGCGATCTATGTTAAATATAATATATATACATTATTAACAATGCCATTTGCAAAAACCAAACGTAAGGGTGCTAGAATAGTTAGCAGTCGGTTGCATAATGACAGAGTTAAAAAAGTTTATAAGAGTGCACCACATCAGCCATCTACCAACAATGATATCACAATAAGTCAACCTTCATCATCTAGCAACAATATTTTTGATGCAGAACTTCACAATGCTTGTGAGTTTCTAATAAGTGGCGAAGCTGTTGTTAAAACTGGACTGTACGAAAAGACCAAAGAAAAGGAAATTGAAGAATGGAAATTAAAAACTGAAGATACTATATTGGCATATGGAAATAAGTATCATCTTATGCTTTCATCCAATTGTGTAAAATGTGGTGTAGATTTTTCAAATACAGCTTGTGTATGGTGTCAATCATGTGGTCCAGATGTTACTTATTGCAGCAGTTGTTGCAAAGAATTTCATAGCAGTATTCCATTTCATTGCATGAAAGAAATTAGTGTGAGTTATTTCTATGATTTATTACACAGTGTTTACTCTCAGCCTTTTACATGCTAAAACTAAAACTTTTTTTTAGGGCTGATATAATAGGTTTATATTTTTGGTATGGATGCAACTTGGTGGCTTTGTGTGTAACAAAAAATATCTACTGATTCTTTTCATTGGGTTTAGAATCATTTTGAAGTAAAAGAGTACAAATACTCCCGAACGTTGTGCAGCAAACATGTACAAATGTGTTCGTCAAGATATACTCGTAATATGACAATTATTGGTGAAAGTGGTTAGTATATATATACATATATTTGCAACAATTTGTATATATATACAAGACTAAGCAACCGTATTTGTAGTTTATATATATGTTATTAAAATTAAAACATAAATTTTCTCATTTAGGGTATTTGCATGAATGTTGTGTGTATTTTTGTTCATGCGATGAAGAACTGAATTCTCTTGTGCAGTACAATGTGTGGCCTGCAACTCCTACAAAACCACTAACAGCTGTATATATGGAACTACTTTTCACCTTCATAGCTTTGCAATTAGAAGGGAAAATATCACTATTATCTTTTTGTGATGCACTTTCTTGGAAAAGTGGAATTCTTGATCACCAGTTGGTTAGTCGGTTGCAATATTGTGTGTGTGAGTTAAATGTGAGTCAAAGGAACATTTATAATAATTAGAGCTTGTGTAATTTTAATCATTTTTCTAGAGAAAATGTCTTTATCGCTTTTTGAAAACAGATGCAATTGACCAATTTAGACAATTTCGCTATGGCTTACTTAATTTGAAGACAGTAAGTCCGAATTATTCTGGATTTAGGAAATGTGCAGCTTGCCCAAAGGTAGGAATAAGCTTATGTAGCAATTATAAACTTTACTACCAACTTTAGGATCTTGTTAGAATAGTTTATATATATCTAATTGTGAATAAATCTAGAAAAATGGAAGCTTGTTTTATTGTATGGATGCCAATTTTGGGTTGGTCTTGAAAAAATCTTCTTCTAAATCAAAAAGATGCCAATACGGTCAGAGCAGTTGTTTGTTGCAGATACTGAAGTTGTTAATTTTATGGAGAAATACGACGATTCATCAGGGGAAACAAAGAAAGTGAGTAATATATTTAAAATATTTGTACAAAACACTTAACTTTAATCAACAAAAATGTTATTTATGTATGTGACATTATGTGCATATATATATGTATATATATGTGATATATTTTTTAGGATTGCAGTAATTTTCAAGCTGGCAACAACATCCGTTCTAAGCGGAAGACAAATAAGCTCAGTGTTACTGGTGTGTTTGGCATGTCGTGTCGACATGAATATCCAAAATTATTTTTAAATATGTGCCATGGGGAAAGGTGGGTTAAGCATATACTTATTTTTGGTTAAATTGTGTAGATATGTTCATGATTTTTATATGATGGGAAATTTTGTTTTTTTCATATAAGGAAAAATGGTGACTGACATTTTTCAGGTTGGGTTATGCTGTTATGCTGTTAGATAAGATTTTGCAGGAATCTAATGGAAAAGAATTAGATGTGCATATAGTATACGATATAGCATGTGTTTTAAAGCGACACTTAGAGGTTAGTTACAAAAACTTTCAAATATCAAGTGTATGAGAAAGCGGTTCTTTAACAGAAGAGTGATAAAACAATGTTTTATAATACAATTTTTATACAGAAAAAACAAACCATGACGAAGTACAAACATTTCAATTTTGGTATACCTTTGTTTCATTCATATGGTCACAACGGTAATTGCCAGGTAGGTAATTATTATCACTTGTTTAAGTGCTTAAGATCATAATATTGTTACTTCAATGTAATTTATACCTAGATAAAGAACTCCATTCGAAGACTAGAGTCATTTGGTCTCATGGACGGAGAATTAATGGAAAGACTTTGGTCATACTGGCGCTCGTTTTCCAAAATTACTAAAGAGATTACCCCCGCTCATCGCATGGATTTACTGGGTGACGCTTTAATGCATTTTGGATCAATCAAAATGGGCAATATAGGTATACATAGGTAGAATAAGCAAAAGAGGTAAACATGATTAAGTAATGTAGTATTTATAAAAGGTTTATTAATTTAGGAAATACATTGGTAAATCTTTATGAAAAAGCCAATAAAACGATGAAGTCGTGCTGTGATGAACTTGATGCAATATGCTCAAAACTTCAAGGTATGTTACTTAGTGAAGATGTTCTACAACCTTAAGACAGGGAATGCTAAGAAAACTATTCTTTTCTCAGAGTTTTTTTTTTACGCATGTGCATATTTTAAATCGTTATCTTTAAGAATACTTCTGCGTCAAACTTGCGAACGCAGAAAGATATTTAAAAACCTTTTTTTGTTAAAACATCGAGGGCAGAGAATTTTAATTAGAAAAAGTACTTTTTAAAGCCTATATATAATTTGTTTGTCAATTGTATTCTTAGTAAGTATCACAGCAGACGTGTTGAATGCGTGGAAAAGCGAGGAGGATGAAGCGGTAACAAAACAGCCTTCAAATGCGAAAGGTAATTTTTAGTAATTTAAACGGGCGCGCGTAGGCGAGAATAAGCGAGAGTCACTATTGATTTCAAATTGATCTAGATATTGAATGGACTCAGTGCTACTATCGAAAGCTCAAAGAATTTTGGAAAGAAAAGCGCCTGTCACTGATGAGTGAAAAGCTATCAGATCGAGCTTGCCATATTTCTAAAGCAGCAAGGTTTAAAGTTTGCGCTGTTATATTATATAAGAAGTAATATAACATATATATAAGAAATAAAAGATAACCACATCTGCGATTTTTAGGATTGATATCACTCTCAAAAGTCTTGAAAAGAAGCATAACATTCTTGCACGTTGGACCGTTAGCACTCCTGAATATCGATTCGAACATAAAAACGCCTTGCAATTCTCACAAGATGAAGCCATATGCCAACTATACCACGGGGTATCAGAACGAATGATGTTGTTGGTATTAAAAAAGCGCTACGGAGGTACTAATGAACTATTTAATTGTCCTTAGTTCACATTACCATGATTTGATGACTTGTTACTGACTTAACCTTCCATCGTTAATCGTTCAAATTTGATACGTGGTTCTTTTTAAAAAATTTAACCTTCTTAATCTAAGTTTATTACGGCGTAATAGCTCTTACTATAATCAAACTATTTGGGTTTCTCTCTTAGATGGATCTGCAATTGCTAATCGTCTCAGCGCCCAAATAAATAAAGTGTGTAGAGAAATAAAGAATCAGCTGGACGGATTAAATGACATACGGAAGGAGTTAAACGAGAGCTATTCTAACCTCAAATACAGTGAAATATTGGATGTGAACTCAGCTGTCTACCAAAGTATGTCAATCCATGTTAGTGTTTAACTCGTGTGCCGTATTTCGTGACTTTTTAAGTGATTCTTGTTTCCATGTTTTTATAATTTAGTATAATTAGTAAGTTTTACGCACATGTCACGTGCATATTGCAATACTTGTTTTTTAGAAAACGTCAATAATTCCAGAAAATGTGAAGAGAAATTGCGTCCAATTATATTTGAGACAGCAACGAGCGTCTGAAGAGATTGGTCTTGTAAAACATGAAATGTCATGCGTTATAGATTATTGGCAAGAGCAATTTCAAATACTAAAACAATACTTGGAAACATGCGACAAGCCTGCCGAAAAGTTTCTCATCAGTGAAGTTATGGGCCGCGTGAGCGATACTTTAAATCGAAATAAAGCTCTGTTCAATAGTTTCGTTCATATTAAAAATCCACTTGCGAATGATGTGCTAGTGATGTAGGAAGACGACGAAACGATAGATTTCGCGTATTACTCTGAGGACAGTGAAATATACTCAGATTCAAGTGAAAGTGCAGATGGTGAATAAAAGTTATATTGTAAATATATTTATGAAGCTGTGGTTCGATTATATAAAAATACAACGGCAGGGAATAAGGAGTATATAACCAAAAGTGTTGCGCATGGCTTGTACCTGAAACAACCATCTTCCTTAGACTTTTCTAAACAAAACAAATGTATTTAATACCTAAGATATTTTTTTACATATAGTTATAATTTATTTTTGTTTTAAATTTCATGACTAGATATTAAAATTCGTGTACCTTACTTAACTATATAATATAATTGTTGGCGTAACTTCCTTCCCACTTTGTTTCTTCACGAACCTGTTGCCTGTGTAGCGCAAAACGATAATTGTCACAGTAAGAAAGACGTAGAAATGAATCAGCGTCAAGCCAATGTTTTACTCTGGTTAGCCTATGGCCCATACCGAGTAACTCGGAGGCTCTGATACGGCCATTTCGAATACTGACAGAACGAACTTTATAAACAATGCCGAAGTGAATCAGCGTCAAGCCAATGTTTTACTCTGGTTAGCCTATGGCCCATACCGAGTAACTCGGAGGCTCTGATACGGTCATTTCGAATACTGACAGAACGAACTTTATAAACAATGCCGAAGTGAATCAGCGTCAAGCCCATGTTTTACTCTGGTTAGCCTATGGCCCATACCGAGTAACTCGGAGGCTCTGATACGGTCATTTCCAATACTGACAGAACGAACTTTATAAACAATGCCGAAGTGAATCAGCGTCAAGTCAATGTTTTACTCTGGTTAGCCTATGGCCTATACCCATATTCAGAACAGATTTTCATTTTTCATAAAGAACATACAATATTGATAAACTTCTATGATTTCACAAAACCAAAAGAATTTTTGAATAGCCCGCAGAGGAATTTATCTTAAATTAAATTTTACAAAAATGCCCAGACGTTTAGTTGTCCCTGTCTATTTAAAACAAAAGCTGTCTATAGGAGAAGCAACGATGGATATAGTGTATCATATACTAGAGTGAAACATTAGTAATCTGTTGTTTGCAATGCCGGACTCTATGTTACGTTCAAGTCCTTAGTCGTGAATCCGAACGCTGTTTTCACGCCAAAACCTATTCCTATTTTAGTTGAGTATAACGATATGGCCTCCAGCACAGTAACGAAAAGAACACAAAAATCGCAGGAGCAACTTGATATACTAGAAGCTATGTACGACAAGGGAATGACGTGTTACGGAAGAGACAACATTGGTTCTTTGACTTTACTGAGGGAAGCGGTAGAACAAACAGGGCTAACAGAGATCCAAGTCAAGGTTCAGTTTCCGCTCTATCGCCATTTACCAAAAGACGATGAGTCACGAAAATAATTTTACACTTTATCTTTATTTAGAACTGGATTGATCAAAAAAGAAGAAAAAAGCAGGAAAAAACAGAAAAACTCCGTGCACGACCGATGCGAGGATTTGATATATTTCGATCCGAGTATATTTCCTCTCTGACAGGCAATACGAGCTAGTTTTTGTAAAAAATAATAACATTCATTTCACATGTTAAGATATAAGTTTAATTTTGAATTGATATATTTTAGGTACTAACCATGATAGCGCTTTAGCATTAAAAAACGCCAATCGAGCATGGGGTGGAATGTCAGAAATTGAAAAGTAATCGTACTGTGATAAAGCTACAACTTTCAAACTTCCGGAATTCAAAGACATGAGCGCAGAGCAACAACGGCTAAAAATTCAACAGACTCGCCGAAAGATTGAATCCCTGGTAAACATTATTGACTATCAGGAGAGAAATTTCTGTAAATTTATTTTAGCAAAGGTTCTTTAACAATTATTAACGTAATATAACCCAATGTTGAAAACATTCTTCTTAATTACCTTGTTATTCTAGTGCAAAGAAATGTTGTCATTTGGCATAGAAACATTGGTTATTGATGTTGATTGCGAGAGGAATAGAGGTCACACTTCTGTGTACGGCAGCCAACGAGGTGTAGACTTTGTAGAACAGCATCATGATATCGAGTGGGAGTTTTCATGTTTCGCTGCAGGTTTGAAGTTTCCGACAAAAATATGCTTTCCTCCAAACAACGTGAATAAAAATGTTAGCTTTAGCAATTATTCGAAGTAGCTAGTTACCAAGGGAAATATGTCTGCTGTGCTTATTTCGCCTTTCTTTTCCACAGGGAAGCTCTGTCTGTCCTCACATTCCTTGTCATCCGACCTCTTCATTTGGATGAGGGAGGTGTCATTCGAGTCTTCCAAGATGGTAGTTGTACCGAGGTATCACGAAAACGTTCTATCGACTTGAGATCAGAATACTGTAAACGGCCTTATTAAAATACACTGTCATGTGATGTCACGTGACACAAGGGACCGAGTATTGTAAATAAATTTAAATATCGATACCTTAGAAATTATAAATGTCTGAATAAAATATGGAAACGAAATAGAGAGTTGGCCTGCCGAAGTACAGGGATCTTGTGGTACATGCTTTGAATATGAAGTCCAAGCTGTCGTAAACATCTACGAAAAATAGTTTTCACGTAAATTCCTTCTTAATAATACTGCAAAACGCTCACTATAAACTCACGTATTGTCTCTTGATACGGCACGGAATAATAAAAAAATTAGAACGTGACCGTGCGATCGTAACACAGGTGATCATGTGCGAACACTAATTACAATAAAGCTACGGATAATTGTTTTTGCTTGTGAATGTTGTCTCACCCGCAATGATACCTTAATGTTATACATATTGCCACGATGAACACAATTATAGAGTTCCATTAACAGTAGAAACAAACAGATTTAACATAAACAATTAAATTTCAGAGGGAAGAAAAAAATCCATAAATAAGAACCAAATGAGGCTAAATTTGTAAAGTTGTGCTTTTATTATCCAGAACAAAATATGGCTCAAAATATAAAACAGCCAGGCTTGTACGTAAAAAAAGCATGTGAAAGTCGCAAGACCACACTGGTTCATGTCAAAGACTAAGGTGTGGACCTATCCTTTCTATTTAAAACGAGAATGGCATTGATATTTTAGGCGTTTGTTGCTTGCTCACAACTCCAGTAGCTCAAATGGAAGAACTAAATGCACCAAGACCCCTTCCGTAGGATCCTTAATAATAATAAACAATAATAACAAACAATAAAAACTGAAGAACCTATCCTGTGTGTGTAAATAAAAAAAAGAAGAGAAATTAATTTAAAATTGAAAAAAATGTCGCAGAATTTCAATTTTGCTATGACACAAAAAAACCCGTAAAGTACGAGGACTTGCAACGTTCTTTACATGGTAAATCACAGAAAAGTAAAATAAATTTTAAGGTCACTAAAATTTGCCAATGTTACGGTTTAGGATTCTACCGTTAATTTAAAGTCTTCTGAGAAATCTATTTTCCGCGAATTACTTGATTGCAGTTTTGTGCGGAGAGGAAGGGATTAAAATCTTGACTCTAGGGTAAGAATTATGACATTGGCGATTCCGACGACGGGTGACAGGATAATTTCCACCTGGATAATTGCCCCCCCGGATAATTGCCACCCGCCTAATACTCTCTGGATAATTTCCCACCGGTCAATTCCCACCTAGGAAAACTCGCCCTGGATAATTACCACCTGGCTAAGTCCCACCTAGGGCAATTTCCGCACAAAACGCAGAGATTCGTACTGTAACTCTGCCCTGACATATTTGTTCACTTATGTTTCGAACTACTACCATCTAATGCAGTAGCTACTGATACTAACTTTCTCACAACTGTAATTAATTCAATCGAAGGGATGAGCAACAACCATTAGTCCTGATGGATTTCTTGTTAATTTCGAATCAGCAGCAATTAATGCATTAGCTACTAAATGTTCTCCTGCTCGCACAAGTTTCTGATAGTTTTTACCATTTATCTTCGAATTTGTGGAAACATATCAAAAGAGCTTGCTTGCGAGAAAAATATGTTACCGACGTGCGTATTCCTTACACCGTCGTGTGATAGCTGTGTTGCTTTCGTACCACCACAAGATGCTGAAAATGCATATGTTTAAGTGACCGCATTTATTTGGAATACCCAGGAGGTAGATACCCTAAGGATGCTGACGAAGTTCTCGACAACCCAAGGATACATACTGTGGTCGCTATCGTACCAATGCACGGCGTTGACATCTGTAGTTTGCCATATGATTGTTTCACAGAACAGATGATGAGTTACCTGTCCTTTCCAATCGGGCAGATTTTCCCACAGCTGAATTCCTCTGAAACACTCACATTGACTAGATATCTGTAAGGGAAGCAGCCTTTAAAGAATGGGTCAGGATCCTTTAGTAATTGGGCTGCTTATACAAAATGTGATATCCCTCCAAAAGTTTTTCTTGCAACGTGTGAATTGCTTCGCAAATTTTTTAAATTTCTTCACAAAATAAAAAAATACTTGCTGTTTGTTTTTGCCACCTGTCAAATCCGTTTTTCCCTATTCTAATTCAAAGTATATCGGATTTTTCAAGCTTTTGTAAACACTTATCAACTTTAATGTGCAAAAACAGGAAGATATGTGACGAAACATTTATACTACTAACAGAAAATCAAAATAGAACGGTAAAATATTGCTCAAAACGTTCTCAACCACGATTTTAAAATTACCTATGATGCACCAAAAAGGTTATGAGAATTTATTCCGTTTGTCTTATACTACAATTGTACGAATTGTTGCTTCACAGAACAGATGATGAGTTACCTGTCCTTTCCATAACTATAACTTTGTCGGAATGTATACCCCTCCCCATACTTTCAAGGACCAAAAAAGCACAGATGAAATACTTTAAGGGCAGAAATTTCGCGGGCAGAAATTTTCGCGATTTTGGCCCCTTTTCGCGAAAATTTCTGCCCGGGAAGAAATTTAACCTGAAATTCGCGAAAGTTATTTTCGCGAAAAATCAACTTTTTCTAAAAATCGCGAAAGTTTTTCCAAGTTTTAAAAGCCGAAAACTCTTAAATAACGAGGGCTCCGAGGACAAGGGTAGAAATAATTTAGAATCACAACGAAAAAAATAATCAACCCGAAAAATGGCTCTAAAACTCTAACTCTAAAAATAGCTCCAAAGCCCGACTCAATGTGGGGAAATCAGCTAAAAATCGAAAAACGGAAGGGTTTGAATATCTTCGTGTCAGAAATTTCAAATTTCAAGACAAAAAACGAAGAGAAGAGTGAGACAATAATTTGGTGATTTTTTTCTATATAATATTTGATTGTTTTCTTATATCAAGAATTACTCGATAACAATACAATTTTCTTGCTGGACTCTCTTCTTTTTTTTGCCGTTCAAAAACATTTCACGAATATCTCTACTCCCATTTCCAGAATCTTGATCCGAAGTTGACTTTTTCTTTCTCTTGTTTTTCTTCAACAGTGAGGCGGGCATGCTAGTTAATGGAGGAAGTGTCATCACAAAATTGTTTGAAGCATTGTTAACCGCGCATTTATCATGACTTCACACTTGATTTCAAGTCCACCTTGAACTAAATTCATTGTCATTCGCGAAAGTTTTTGTTCCCAAAAATGAAGATTTTGGAAAATTCGCGAAAGTTTTTTCTGTAAAATTTCTTCCAGAAGTAGAATTCGCGAAAATTAACTTCGCAAAATTTCTGCCCTTAAAGTAGCTGGAAAGTTAATAGTAAACACGGTTTTTTGGGGCTTTGTCATGCGGTTAATTAATAAATTCAAGTTTTCAAAAACAAGCAAAATAAAAGTGTCAATAAGTATATTATTAAATTTAATAAATTTCGCGTAATAAAAATAATTTGTAACCATACACCATAATAATATAAATAAAATAAGTAAAAATATCTTCAAAATTTACGTAACACAAACTATCAAATATTATTCAACCATTTAAATTGTTATTTAAGAGCTATATGCACTCTTGGCACATAACGAAAAAAAATGTTCATTTCAACACAACAAACATGGAAATGTTAAACTTTAATCCATGTTTAAAAGTTCCCTTCTTCTTTTATCTGCAAGATTTGCTACCCGATTTAACGTCTCCTCGTCCATTCCTTGCAGCACGTTCTCAACATCTCTGAAGTAATTATAAATTTCACCCTTTCTTAACCGTCTGCCTAAATCGTCTAGCATGTCTAAATATCTTTTAGACAATTGATCTCTTGACCAATTCATATTTGGGTTGTCTTCGTTCATCCAGAACAATTGGTGCTAAAGGAAGTTGTTGTACAGACAATTATTCAGTAACTCAAAGTTTTGATATCATGTGAAGTTTTAATACACACAAGCAACGGTAGTTTTGCAAACATTGTTGAAGTTGGGAAAATATATTAACTGTAGTAAACGCTGCTTTTGTAGATGCGTGGTTTAGGCAATCAGTATCAGAAATGATTGCAGCACAATTTAGGCCAAAGTCCGTAATGGCCCTGGGATTCGTGAAAAATAATCGTACTGACGTCATCAGCAATTAGGATATTTTAAGAGTTTAGATTCTTAAGTTCCAAATTTGCTATCTGTTATGAAAAATGTAGCTTAATATATTTTGTGAGGTCTTTAGATAATTTTTCTCCAGGCGGAGATTGGCTTTATATTTACCTTAAAAATCATTGTTGATATGCCAGATAATTGATGATTGGATTGACCCAACCATGTTTGAAAGTCAGCTTTTAATAACTTGTGGCAAGACTTTCTACAGCCGGAATCTTCTAAATCCATTCCATTCATTAAGGCTCTTCCCGCATATGATACAGATATATACCAAAATTTTAATTTTTTTGGTACGAGGTGCAAACCAACATCAAAGATTGTTTTAATTAGATTAGTGGACAATACTTCTCTTGTCTCCTGTCTTGGCCATTCAAAATCTTTCAAAGTTACTTGATTTGTGGCAACTGATGGTGAAAAATCAACGCTTATGTTATGAGAACCTGGTTGATGGATCACTAAGGTTAAAGCAGGTCCTTGAGCTTTCTTTTGGAGGTCCACATCTAAAGAAGGAATTTTGAAATTTCTATGCAGAGATTTTCCCTAAGAGTTTGTTTACACCAGCTTCATTATTACAATCAACATTATCCTAGTCATGAAAATAGAAACTAACACTCAAAGAAATCCACTGCGCATTTTAAATCCCTATATAACTCTTCTTGTATCTTTCTTGGAATGATTTTTACTCCTTTGGTGGTTTCAACTTCTGCATATCCGCTTGGAATACCAGTGTGATCTTTAGTGTGTATCACTCTCATAGGAACATTCAAGTTTAGAGACTATAAAAAAAAGAAAAGATTTACAAGACAATGTTTTTTAAATAAATACAGTTCTGAGCAATTTCATATTCCCCAACCAAGGTCGTACAAAGGTTTGGAAATTGATCGTGAAAATTTATAGCATGATATTTATTTTAAAATAAACTATTTCATTAATCTTTTATTTGGATATTTTTGAGGGATATGTTCTCAAATTTATGTATTATTTTATATATTATATATTTATATATTATGTATTATTTATTATATATTAGTATATATTACCGCTTGTTTTTTTCGGAAATCGTAGTAAACATGCCCTTTCCGCTTTACGTGAATTTCTTCTAACGAGTACTTCAATGGTACATCAAAATCAAATTCATCAGCTTTGTTAATCTTTGTATTGGTTGCATAACTTCCCGACTTGATGAATTGCTTTTCGAAGATACTTCCATAATAATCCAAACAACCACCCAACTGATCCAAAATTCTCTGCACCACCTGACGAGATTTCCTTCTATCCGTTAATGTCACATTGATGCGAGACACACGCTCACGCAAGTATCCTTTTAAACTTTCCTTACTTTCGCTTTCAGTTTCACTCGTGGCACTATTCTCGTCAGTGTCAATTTGGTCGGTCGCGTAATTGCGATGGACAGATTGGCAATGTTGCAACATGCTAGACTCCCTTTGAAAACTCGTTCTGCAATCAGGACAATCACTCTCCTGGCTGATTCCATGAAAGTTCTCCAAATGTTGCTTGTGCGCAATGCGAGTTTCACTTTTCCGTTGACATTGTGTGCAATTGTAAGCCTAGGTGAAAAAAGAATTTAGCTACAAATTTTACAGATTTTGTTACATCATTGGGGAGCTCCCCCTCCTCTTCACCACCAACTGGTTACACGACCAGTGTTTTTTTTCTACAGAAAACATATTTTAACACCAACACTTTTATGTAGGACTTTAAATGTATATTCAATTGAACTTGGTTGTAACCTCGTTTCCAGGACTTTCTGCAATTCTCTAAATTTAGATTTAAAACGCCTAAACACTTTGACCAATGTTGGGGCCACTCATTTATTTATAACTTCGTAGAAGTATCCGGTTATGAATCTAAATACATTCCTAATATATCTGTCATTTAAATAAATGTTTAAAAACACACCCGCTAATACAAGGTTAAAAAGAATTCCCCGTTCCCTCTATACGGCTTTCTCGCAATGCATTCTGGTAGTTGTATTCAACTTTTCGCGAAAAAACATAAACATGGCTGGCGCAGTAGGGGAAAACGAAACCAATGGTCGCTTACGATTGTTTTTTATATCTGCGTTAATGTCTGCTTTTTAAAAAGTTAACTATGAAAATTTAATAGGGTTCACAATTGCTGCTTCCCCTGGAACATGCCACTTCTGTAACATATCGGTACATGTTCTATCATCTGGCACAGTTTTCAAACATAGTGTCCTGAATTCAACTAGCTGGTATAGGACAGCAGCAACATGTTTACAACACCCTCCACAGAACATTTTGCATAAAAAATATCTCCAGTGTTTTGGCATAAATGAACGTAAACAGTGTATTTGTCCTTTTTCATCGAAGCTGCAACAAAACACTTGACTATAAAACAAAGTCTTTCAACCATAACTTTCGATTTAATTCTCAATTTTTTCACATAATTTTCTTTGAATAACTGATATCCCAATATCTTATGCTTCTCTGCTCCCCTTGGCTCGTTGTCAAAACTTGTTCCAAGCACTAAGTAGGAGTATATCCTTTCCTGAGATATTGGAGGCAGATCAGTAAGATCTGTGCTCCATTCTTTGATACTAGATGGTATATTTTCTTCCAACGTTTCGCATCTTTCTGTGTTTGATATTTCTCTGAAGACTGGCCTTGGACCCACGCTGGAGCTTTGAGAAAAGCTAGAATCCAAGTTTTCAGAAGTTAAGAGAAAGTCGATGTTAGAATTTAAATCAATTAAGTCGTCCATTTTCTTGCTTTGTGCTACCACTTTTCTTATAAAACTACTGACGATCTTATGTTTACATCGTATTGCTGGCGCCCCATTATGGAGATGGACGGGTCTTACTTCAAAAGTAATGCGAGAAATGTAAGCTCTAATTGAGATTTTCATTATCTCCATAAGAAAATGATAGCATTTGATTAAAACACTTATTAACAAATTTTACTCTTTTCGGGAAAGTTTTTCTAAATACAACTACCATAATGTATTGCGGATTTCTCGAATAGAGGGAACGGGGAATTGATTCACGAACCCAGTTAGTCTCGTGTAGCTTCTATAATTATACCCATAGTTGGTTCAAAATGGTAGACCAAATTGTTACTCTTTGTTAAATATACACGAATGTGTACGACGTGTGAAAAACTGTGAAACCGGCGAACCTATTTTGGTCGAAATTGTCGCCTACTTCTTTCTAAGAAGGCATAGTATAAGAATTTGCAGAATCTGTATGACGGGCGAACCGTAGATTTTTCTCGGGCTAACGACTAGCAAATCACAGACGCGATAAAAACACGTTTTATTTTCTGAATTAATTCTTAAATTTTGTTAGTTTTAAGCCGCAGAACTTTCAGTATAAAAATGTAGCAAAAAAAGCTAGAAAACCTGCAGCAAGGTTTTTAAAAATGATATTTACCCAAACATCATCATCATTGTAATCATGAACATTGACTAGATGCTGCATCAGACCTGACCGTCTGTTAAACCACCTATTGCAATCAACACAGCTAGCTTTCTCTACGTTATTATGATAAGCTTCTTCATGCTGAGCACGAGCCACTTTAGTTTCCAGCTCTTTTTCACAATATCTACACTTGTACATCTTTCAATCTAAGAAAGGGTTATGTGAGGTCAAGACGAGTTGTTATTCAAATAAATAAATAAAAAAATAAATAAATAAACACATAATAATGAAAAAAATGATAAAAAAAATGATACTGCAAGGCGATAATGATTTTAAAGATAATGCGATGATATACAGCGATTAATGTCTCAGAATGCTGATGTCAGCAGGTAGGCGATAAAACAATAGACATGCTGTAAACAAACACAAGACAGAACAGTAAGACATGGATGCTTCGTATTACCAACGTAATATAACTTTCCATATGGAATATATTTATGATAAACGAAGTTTAAGAAACTAGTCGTTAGCCCGTGGAAATATCCACGGGTTCGCCCGTCCTTTTTATACCGCATTGCGTGCTTCTCGCTACTTGCGCAGCTAAGCTACCATTTTGCGTGACAGACAGACAGACGGACAGACGTATACGGGTATTATAATATAGATAAATTTTCAACTAACGTTTTGAAATATTTTGTTCATGAGCTAATCAGCTTTTTACAATGTTTGGCATCTTTTAATTTATTTAAAAAAGTTAAGGCCGTATTTTTTATGTAACAAACAATTAATTTTTTGTGTTTCAGCACTGAAGGTTTCTTATTGGGTTTCTATTTTTGCTGTTTGATTCATTTTAAATTAATTCTAATTGAGATTCGAAATGACAATTATCGCTTTAAAAAACAGCGAAAATTTTTTAAAAAGTTTTGTAATAACATAAGTGATATAAGTTTTTACATTTTTGAAGCTAAAAAAGTTCAGTACTGAAAATTTCTTCATTATTTTGATGCTTCAGCATTTAGTTTCTTATAAACGGGTTTCTTATTAAAAAGATACGTGTACGTGACGATACAAGGCTATTAATATAATTATAATTTACTTATGAGTGAATAAAAGGTTATAAGGCAGAGTTTTCATGTTCCTTATAACAGAGCTAGCCAGCCTCGTGGTTCGTTCACCCGTGTCTGCCATTTTTCCTTTTCTTGAGAGGAGTTGTCGTAGGTAACGCGCATTGTTTAATAAAGAAATGTGTGAAAATTTCGCTAAAAAAAAAACAGAGTCATTTTTTGCTTATATATAATCGCATATTATTTTTAAATTTTATTAAGACAATTAATTTTGGACTTTCTGTAACGCTCTTCCATGTTACCTACATGGAAGACCTTTAAAATTTTTAAGATATATGTCTTAAAAGTTTCGCTAATTAGTTATGTCATCATCAACTAGTTCCAGAACATGCACTTGATGTTACGAGCATAATCGCAGTGTACATTTTGAAAACGGTAACCTGATTGGCCAAAAAAACTTTTCAACCCCATATGCCTTGGTAAAACTGTTATATACAACGTTCACTGAGAGCTAGTTCACGATGTTATGCATTATTAAGCTTGGTTGGTTGCCATTTTAGTTTTAAAACGACCTTTCACAACGAAGCATAGCTGCTACTATTTTTAAATTGCATTGAGCACAATTTTTGACGACTTCCTTTGAAGATTTCTAAAAATGAGCTTATCTCACTGTTAGCCGAAAGAAAAATATCAAAAAAAGTGATTTAAAAAAATCAGCAACGATGAGCTAACGAAGAATTCAGCTGTGAGCTAAGCAGGTATTTTTACGTTCTCACTATGGACTAACGATGAGCTAAGCATAGTGAGCATGATGCGCTAAAACCTTAGCCCATAGTGTGACAAAACGGATAGGGGTACAAAGAAAGACTGCGTAAAAAATGCGTGGGAAGAAGTACTTCTAAATACCGTGTTGTACAATTATGTACAACAGCTTTAAAATCTGATTTTCTTCTCCTATTTAGAAAAAAAAATTACCTGAAGGTAAATGTAGCTACATATTTTGGCTCACTACATAATTTTATGCTTGTAATTCATGCTTGTATCCGCTGAAATGGGTCTACAAAGAAGGCGTTTTTCGCAATTTGTACAATCGGGCTATTTCTTTTGAAAAAATTACTTTTTTCTCTTTTCCTAGTCTTTAAAATGGAGGAATAACCCAAATATATACAAGAGAATGGTCAAGTGTTCTGCAAAATAATCACAACCCCTGAAATCACGCTAGATTTTTACCCGCCCAGCAACGACAACACCCTTATTGGAACCGCCCAGAAACTAATAAATTTTTGTTTTGAACTTTTATGTGACCACAACATGTAAAAAATACTTCTCAAACAATTTCAGAACGATCCGAAATACTGGCATATATACTGGCTTTTTAAAAAAATGTTGTACACATTTGCACAACATGGGATGAATAGGGTATCTTTTAAAAAATATAGAAATTTTTAGAAAACCTGCCAAGCTCTTTCATCTGACGTTGTTAAGCTTTAAGTTAATGTATACACTTTTCTTCTTTGTGGGATTTCCGCCCTTTATAATTCTCACAACGAATAATAAAAATAATTTTAAGAATAAAAAAAAAACTCTTATATATGGTGAGAGTATTATCCAATTAACTACTGTTTTTGTCTTCAAAAAATATATAAAACAATAATCACCTATTTCTTTTTCTTTCTGCCTTTCTTTCTTTATTTTTTGTCTCTGAATATCTTCCCCTATCTTTCTTTACTTTTCTTTGTTTGGTGGCATGTGTTCTGAGTCTTTATAGCGCTTATGTACACCGGGAAATTCCCCTGTGCAACGAGGTATATTATAATTGTTTTTATGTCAATGAGTTTGTGTTTTAAATAAAATTGTACTTTCCCCTTTATTGTACTTCCCAAATGGTTTGCTTCGCAACCAAAATAAAAAATTCAGGTTGCGCCATTCTTCTCAGTTATCTACTATTTTACTAGGTCGAGATTAGTTACATGCGGATACTTTCATCTAGATATATGCAGTTACCAACTGGCTAGTTGAGGAAAGGCTAGTTATGTCTAATTTACTGGGAGAAACCCAGTTTATGAAATCAGATAATGCATTTGTGTAACGCTGCGCACATTTCGCTTTACTATTCTAATGCGATTAGGATGAATATCTAGAACCCCCGGTTAAGATACGCCTTTTCACGTGCGAGGATATTCCACATCCATGCCAAAAAAAGTCAGCGTATGTTAGCTTTTTTCATTTTTACCTTTATTTTCAGTATCTGTTGGTTTTATTACCAACTGGTGCTGTTCACTTGCCTGTTGCGGCCTATACTTGCCTCTGCATATTACTTATTGCTAGAATACTGAAAATTTTCACATAAACAAGAAGGCCAAATTACTCTGTCTCTCCTGCCCTGTATTTCCCTATTTGGAATTGTCCTCTCCACTTTCAAACGTATAGGCTATTGT
This sequence comes from Hydractinia echinata, assembly GCA_030067915.1. Classification (NCBI taxonomy): domain Eukaryota; kingdom Metazoa; phylum Cnidaria; class Hydrozoa; order Anthoathecata; family Hydractiniidae; genus Hydractinia; species Hydractinia echinata. The sequence goes on from JASGCC010000117.1 coordinate 491,545, forward strand.
AACTCAAATAATCTTGAATATGTTGTAGAACAAAGAGATTATAAAGCTATAAAACAACATGAAGTAACAATTTCTTATCGTGTCCAGAACTGCCACGAACATTTTCTTTTGAAAATGCAACGATTGTGATAAATTTCACAGATAACGATTGATACATCCTGCTGGCTACGATGGTGACAATAATGAAATTATGGTAAAATTGTCCTCAAACCCAAGTCATATTGGTATCATTTTCTTTCTCAATTCTCAACAGCCCGCGATTTATTTACATTGTTGATTCTCATGCAAGAAAATAAACAGGGAGTAGCATGTTCTAATGGAAAAGCACTGATACTAAAGTTTGAGAACCTGTTATCATTAGTATATTAATAGTCGCCCCTATGCATTATGATATTCAATATGTAAACGTGTTGAGCAATGTCACTGAATCTTTGCAGCAAGTAGTACTCAAAGCTCACAAGTCAGAAAAAACATCCAAACGTATTAAAACCCATCAACGTGTCCAAAAGTATCGCGCTTTTCCTAATACTGACAAGCTTAAAAGAGTGTGTCAAACCACAATTTGATATTGTTAGGTCAAAAATCTTCAAAGGATCACTATGTGTATGTAATGTGCATTCGTCTTCACAAAATAATGCACTGTTGTATTTGAAATTGAATAATTGACAATCTAGAAACAAACCTTAATCCTCTAGATAAGTTTCGACAAGCAGCTGTTGAAAGTTTTACTCAACCTCTAAACTTACCTGACGAGCTCCTTGAAGTCGCACCTGATAGAAACAGAAGCCCTAATAGGGTGTTGAACGATCAAATTGTTGGGTCTGTTACAAAATTCAAATGATGTCGGATGGACAATTTGATAAATCAAAATGAAATAGAATTCCTTCTATATATATTTGGCAATAATGAAACTATCAAAAATTGAACAAGCATATAACGAAGATGCTGTTGTTTCTCCTGGGGTTGCTGCTGGAGTTGATAAGGTTGGAGTTGATGAAGCTGGAGTCGATGAAGCTGCGTTCGATGGCTGAGAAAGCTCTAACTCTGACGTGGAAGGTGTTGCTTGGTGCAATTGATGATCTTGATTAGCTCCATTAGCGGTAAGTTTCTTTCTTAGACGATAAAGCCTTTTCTTCTCAGCCTGTTCTTCCAAACGCTTCTTATTGGCGAAAGGATCTTCGCTGGCTAAGATTCGTTTATATCGTTTATTCCTTGCGTCTTCCTTTCGGCAAACGTCGATACTTTTTGTTTCTATAACGTTTGCATCGTTCTGCATTTGTCAAAATACGATCCGGGTTGGTTCATTGACCCGTCATGGTTAAATGATTAACAGTTTGACAAGTAGACTGGTTGGCAGATTCAGTGAAGCTTGAAAGATCTCCTTTCACCCATGCAAAAACATATAAAAACATTCGAAATTCGAATATTCTCTTTTCAGAACTATCCTACAGTGCAATGTCTTCTTTGTATATAAAATGTTTAAACGGGGAAATGTAGAAAGAAATACGTTGTTATAAGACGTTATTGGAACTTTTAAAGGATTCCAGTTAATATCCAAACAAAAACCCGGCTTTATCAACGCAAAACACAAACATGTCGGACGGACATTTTAACATGTTGGATGGACATCAGCATTTTATTTAGCTTTAACTCGGGCTTTGGAGCTGAACTCCGAGATAATGTTCGCAAACTAAATTAATTGACGGTTATGTTGATAGCTGAATATGCTGATTACTCGAAACTAATTCGACTTAACTCCCCAAAAAAACTACAAAGTTTAGTAATCATGTCGGATGGACAAACTCGTCATACCAAAGAAAATATTTTTGGTAAAAATTTTACCTTAATAATAGACTTTTGTAGTTGAAAATTACTTGGATTCCTCATGACATTTAACAAGTAAATACAGAAAAATTGAATCAGCCCTTGGTCTGATGAGCTAAAATTTCAGTGTCCATCCAACACGATAAAAAAACAAAAACTTATAAAACCAATGAAAATAATCAAATTTATCAACTTTTAGAACTCATATAACTATATATTTTCTGAAAAGGCAAAGAGTAGCTGATTCGAACTAATATAAAATGATGATCGAAGAGGTAAAATATTTTTTAAGTGAAAATGCAACCAATTTTGTAACAGACCCTGTTGAAGAACTGGCTTTTCCAAAAGCCAATTTGGATATCAATTAAAAAGAGATGTCCCTCTAACCCCAGTTAAATATTTTAATCAACGGTTATTAAACTACGCTCAAAGTTTTGCCTCAGTGGCTGACTACATATTATTTGCACAATTCATTTTACAAAACCTGACTTTAAAAAGTCAAATAAATGTTGCTATAAAAAAAGTTTCAGGAAAATTGTGGGCAGGTATATTTGCAAATTACAAAAAAGCTGTCAAATCCTACATTTTTTCTTACACTCTCCTGTACAGGCCTATATTGGGAAGAGCTAATTTTGTTAATATGAGAATTGAATAATCTCAGCCTTACTAAAGATGATATTTAAAATGTGTCATACTTGAAGCGTTGTAAAATAGTGAACAGAAATACAGTTTTTGTTGCAAGACACAGTCACGTGTTTTTTTACTAAGAGGCTTAGTATGTACATCAGCATCCAACCAATTGAAATGCTGGGGCAAGAGGAAAGTCAGGTGGTGGACCCAGACCAGGTCTGCTCTGACCTCATGAGAAAAGAAAACGATTAAGATTCCTTTGGAATTAAGTGACTCCATCTATAGCTTCTATGGTTAAACTTATGTGGTCTAAAATGCTTACCAATGAGAAATTAAAAGGCATACTGGAAATTGCCCACTAATTGCCGCAATGGTAGGTGAAAGGCTTTGTTTTTGCTGATCTAAGTTAGCAGGTAAGCATTACCAAGCATAAATGTTTGGAAGTATGGAAGACCATCACTTCAAATTAGTATATCCTAGACAGTTGAACAGTGGGTTAAAATTGAATTTGTTAGTGACCTAGTCAAATCTTACCACCCTGTGAAGTTATAAGGAAATTCAGCAACTTTTAAAAAAGACGGTTACCAAACAGTTACAAGCAACTGTTTTCTTTCAGGCATGTTTACTTTCACTAAAAATAATAGCTTAAGAATTATAAACCTTAAACCTTAAACAAGTAGTTCTGTCAGATGCCGCCATTTTAAAATTGAAACACTGCAAGATGTTATATGTCATATTAAACCAGGTGTTTGGATGGCAAGTATTGACTTAAAGAGCGCATAATACAGCATCCCTTTTCAGATTGACTTTTAAAAGTTCTTTAGCTTTACCCTTTCGGTTTAGTCCAGCTGTAAGAATCTTCACCAAAGTTCTTAAAGTGCCCTTTAAAGTACTAAAAGGGCATGTATTTTTTGTTATATAGACGACATATTTGTAAGGTGATACTTTGAATTATGCCAAAGAAACATTAAGGCAACTGTTTCACTTCTAAGTAGCTTAGAACTTACTGTACATCTAAACAATTCAGTTCTAGAGCCTACTCAATGTATAGTGTTTTTAGGGTTTGTGTTAAACTCTACTTAGATAACAATAGCCTAACTGAGGAAAGGGTCATAAAATTAAGAGTCTATGTAAGGACGTTTTATGCATGCTTCACCCCCCCCCCCAACAGTGTGGTTTGTGTCCATGGCTATTGGAACATTAAGTTCTTCCTTCGATGCCGTGAAATATGACCTGTTACATTTATACATCTTTGAAAACAGATAAGAACCTAGGACTTAAGCTAGGCCATTCGAATGTTGATGCATAGGTTTTTCTGTCCGAATTTTCTATTAAGGATTTACAGTGGTGGCTAACAGTGGCTCAGTTTAACAGACCTATACAATTGCCTAAAATTGATCCAATTTTATCCTCGGATGCTAGGCACTGATAGAACCTCCTAAATAGGCGGAAATTGGTCTGAGGGAGAATTACCAGAGCAATCAAAACTTGAGTTGTTGGCTGCATTTTTTACACTCAAAGCCTTCTTGAAAATAAGACAATATAGACATGTTCAATTGAGATTGGATAACACCACAGCTGTATCCTACATAAAGGTAGGTGACCTTCACTTCATTGCTTGTAATAAATTAGCTGTTGAAATATGGGGATTTGCTATAACACGCTATGTTTGTGAGCAGCTTGTCACATACCCTGTGTATTAAATACTGCAGCTGATTTTAAATTAAGACAGTTTTAAGATAACATTGAATGGCTCTGGAATGTGGAACAATTTAGCATAATTTCTGACATTTTTTTGAAATTTGATATAGATCTTTTTGCATCCAGACTTAATTCAAAATGTGTGGATTATTTTTCTTTAACGCCTGATCCTGATGCTAAAGCTGTAAATGCATTTGCTCAGACTGGTCGAGTTTTAACTTTTGTGCCTTCCCATCATTCATTGACAAAGTTCTTGCAAAGATTAATATGGATCAAGACACAGTCATTTTTGTAGTACCTTTCCGGTCACCACAGCCTTGGTTTCCTCCAGGGATCAATATGCTATACAGAACACATGTTTTATTTCTCCCTTCGTCTATATTGTTGTTTCTACCGGGGATAAAAAGGCAACATACTCTTCACCAAACCTTGTCGTTGCTCATGCTACCTGTCTCTGGGAATCGTTGCAAGGTGAAGAGCCCCCAGGAGACACATATATTGCACTGGGATTTCGATTGATCTCTTTCAAATGTAAAAGATGTGTTAATATTCCTTACTTAATTATTAAAAGGTGGGTCCGGATACATTGTTTTTTGTATAACTAGAAGTGCTCTTGCTTCAGTTCTTTTAATCAGAGGTTATGGTTCTCTTTTAGGGTATCCATTGATAGTCCTAATAAAGATTTATGCTTTAAGAATATTCTAGCGGGTCAAAAAAGTTTACAGTTTCCATAACATATGTCCTGCATGTAGATTTGACAGACGATGCGATGTTATGTCGCATACCTCAATTGCTTAAATCAACACGCCCTAAAAAGTCTGATAGGACTGTAATGTACAGGGCACTCCCACCTGAACAGATGTATGTCCACTCCAATGTACCAAAGCCTACCTGTTTAAAAGAGACAAGATGATATCTGAGGAAATTGCTCCGTCTTATGTAACGTAGACATATCACGATGGATAAAATCAGCTAAAACCTCAGTCGGTACTGTTTTTTCCCCGGGTTATTGTCGCTCAGACTCTGTAAGCACAGAAAAAAAATTACAGGGGTGCCTCTAGATGTCATTTTAAAGTATGACCCCTGGAATAGGGATTATTATTGTAGAGATGTTATTGGTAGTGTGTCAAGTCTTCATGATCTTGCGTCGCCGGTATCAGTTATGGAAGCGACAAGTCATGAATCTTATTTTGCGTTTTTTACATTAACATACTGTTTGTAACATTATATTGTTAAAGAAGTTTTGTTCAGTTTATTCACATTTTTCTTTAACTTACCCTTCTCACTGTTTTTTCACCTCACTCGCTAGCCGTGTTTATGCTTTAAATATCTCACACTCTGCTTGAGCAAAGGATTGGGAAAAAAAATTGAAGAATTAATCGAGTACTTACGTATGACGATTAATCCAGATTTTATTTTCCGAATCTACCAATCCCTTTTCTATGCCAGCGAGTCACGTTCTGTCTTTAAAGTAGGATTTTTGGTTATCAAGCTTCGCTTTCACGTCTGCTAAATCTAAAAACATGAAAGGCAAAGAAAATAAAAGACAAATGTATTTTTGTACAAAGACGTTAGACAATTTAGATAAAGTGGACGAAAACTTAGCCGAAAACGACGTGGAATTTGAAGAAGGTAAGTAATATATACACAAACAGATTAAATTGATAAGGCTTTCAGATGATTGGGCCTCTACTAACGAATACGAAAGCGATGGTTTAGCTTCCCATTCAGGAGATGAACGCGCTAAAAACAAGAAGATTAGAGCAGCGAATGCGTAAGAATAAAAAAGTCAAAACAACGATACAAAGCATGGGAAGGCCGCACAATGTACTTCCATTTGGCTTAGCAAACACTTGCTACGTTTTTACAAAACTTTTAGAAATTCATTTCAAGAATCGCAGGCTCTCTAATTTCAATGAGTATCGCGATAGGCAACTCAACAAGGTTGTTTGCTAGGCAGATAGATGTACGCTTTTATTGATTCCTGGATAAATTGGTTTGAAACTACTAAAATTCGAACTGTTATATCGGGTTAAAAAATCTACTATTTACAAACGGTTTTTAAACTAAGACACAACTAACGCGAAGGTCCCTTTTCCTTACTTATTCAACTTTGAATTTTGGTTTTAACTGATAATTTTTATATATATTTTACTAATTTTACTAATTTTGACACATACGCACATACACATTAACGCAGGACAAACATTTATAGCAGTTTTCACAACTGAAGTTTTTATCCTGTGTAAACATTTTTAAATAATAATAATAATAACAAAGTGACACGAGCAGCAGTGGGTATTATGACTACGTGATAGAAAAACACGGCAAAATTATTGATAGAGAAGATTGTACCTGTGTAAAAAAACAAAACAATTCTACGTACCGCGAATTATTATCTGTAAAGCTTATTCTTCAATAATTCAAGAACGAGCTCAAAAATGAAGCGTTGTTTGAGGATTCCACGAAAGCAAAATATTTCAGCAGACTTGCTTTCAAAGATAATTGGGGTATAGATTCAGAAACATTTTCTTACATACAAAAGCAATTCGGAAAATTTACGATTGACTGATTCGCAGATGATTTAAACAAGAAATGCGATAGGTTTAATTCAATCTTTTTTGTCCGGGTTTAAAGAGCGTCAACACTTTCACGTGTGATTGGTCTCGAAAGTTCAATCGGTTACGGCCATCTATTAGTTTGATTGGTGACACTATAAAACATATAAAATTGTGCGAAGCTAAAGGCGTACTGTTGGTCCCATTGTGGACATCATTATACTTTTGATCGTTGTTAACTACCGATGGAGAACTTTTTAATCACTTTGTAAAGTCATTTTTACTGCTAGACCAACTTTTCATCAATAACTCTGACTGTAAATCAGGTTTAGCTGATTTTTATCTGTGTCACTTTTATTAGAATTCATAAACTAAACTTATTGTTTTCCTAAAATATGTTGAATTTCATGAAAAGAACTCGCTGTACAGAGCTAGAGAAGTAGAACATATATATCGTAATATAAGTGGACATTGATACTCACCATATAGGTCTAAAGAATGATAGCATACATAAAATTGTTTATACTTGCCACACCAGGGTCAAAGGAACATTATATAAAAATAGTTATTTTTGATATTCTCACCACACAGGGCTGGAGAGGTAATTCTCGTTACACAGGGCGCAATAATTGTAGTAATAGACAGGCCCGGCGGAGCAATTTTGAAAGTGGAGGGGCTAAATTATTCAGTATTAAAGGAGGCCCGACCATGGTTGGGGCCGACGGGCTAGGAAAATTTTTAAACTTCAAACATACTTCAAATTCCGAAATATTGCGCTCGAAAGCCTTCACAAAATGCAGGTGATTATATATAGAAATATAGCAACGCCATATTTTATGTAAGATATATTTTCAAAATAGGCAATAATAACATCGAAGCAAAATAAAGATAATGCAGAGAAAGGCTATAGTATATGATAACTACCAGTCCTCCTTTGTAAATTTTCCGAATACTCGCTTTCTGTTGTCGTCCGATTGAACAAATGCGTTGGCAATTTTAATCAGGTCTAGTTTGTCAGTCCTATCTTTGTGGAAATTGAGAATCGAGATGGAGTTGAAACGAGCTTTAGGGGCCTGATAGATCGCGCTTGTTATAAGTGTGGCATTGTCCAGTAGATCCGTTTTTTATTTGCATTTATTTTAACAAACTAGTGATGGCAGAAACACCAATTAGCTCCGTAAATACGGCTTTTTGCAGTATTCGTTAGGGACATTTAAACGCAGACTTTGGTTCGCCAACCGACAATCCAGCGGTAAAATTAACTTTTGAAGGCGCTGAAAGATTAACAATCAAATCAGGAAGAAACCGAAAAGAACCTTTCACCGCAGAACTAAAAGAATCTGATTTTTCAGTACGATCAATCCAAAAATTTAATGCACATGAGATTTCTGTTAAAAAATACAAAAAATAAGTTAAAGGACGGTATCACTGTTTACATAGGAAAGACCGGAAATTCAACATGCGCATTGTATTGACTTAGAAAATACCTACGTATAAAAAAATTAACTAATCCAGAATCGTTTTTGATCTGTAGACCAGCAAAGACAAAGAAGGGATGCGATAGGATCACCACGAATTTCGCACAATGCCGCCAAAAGAACTTTTTTGGAAAATTGTTTTTTTAAAACAGCAAATAACCAATTTTGTATACATTCATTGAGATCCGGCGGAGCAACCCCAGCTGCAGACTAATAGGAAAGCACGACCGTTGGTCTGTCTCTAGTAACGTTAAAGATGTGTACATAGAGGACAGTAAAATAAGACGCCCCAATATTTCCTAAAACTTAGGTTTGTAGTAGTTTTACATATGCACTTCTCTTTTAACTGTCTCTCTCTCTGTATTATATAGCTGTATTGCCAAACTAAACAGACGATAATACTAAAAATCTCCAATTTTGAATCATCGTTTTCCCCAATTTCCGATGTTACCTAATTGTGAGGAAGAAGTAAAAAGAATTTCTAATTCAATAAGGTCAAACGGAAGTAACTTTATTCGCAACAGACCAAAATAACTGTTTTCAGTTAGTTATATTTTATAAGTTTAGGATGTTCAACGTTTGTAAAGGAGAACCATAAAGAACTGTTTTTTCTCAAAAATTAGATTTTACATATTAGCTACAAGCTGTTGAAGTTTTGCAACAAATAAACGACTGTATACGATATACCGAAATTATTTTCTATATTTAAATATAGGTTTTGTGGGTAAAGATAACATAAAAAACGGTGAAATGATTCATTTTTGTTGATATTGATCCTCATCAACCTGATGACATTTTGCATAAACGTTTGGTAGAGGGTAGTATGCATTATACAGAAATAACTAAATGTTGTAAATTTTTATTTTGTTTCTTTTAACTGTTGATTTTCAGATTTTGTGTAAACGTTTGTGGGATAAAAACGTAGCTATGCGATTGTTCGAAATATCTAGTTTTAAAATTTACTGGTAGTTTTTGTTACTTTAGATGTTATGACGCAAAAAGTTTTTTTCTTCTGCTTTTAAGTTCCCCTTTTGTGATTGTCCATATCTATTATATAATTAGTTTTTGCATAAGTAGATTTTATTACTGGCAAGTTTTTTTTATAATGTCTATACACTTATTGGGGAAGATTGTATGCGATATACCAAAATGTCTGAATTTAAGATTGACCTGTTTAATACTGCGATTTTTGAAATTTTGTGTAAGGCATTATGCAAACTGCGTAAAGAACTTGTAACCAATCTGACACTATTGTTGAAGTTGAAAAATTAAAAGCCATTTTTAGACCTTATAATTTAAAACTTACGGGAAAGAAGGAGGGTTAGTTGCAAGAATGTTGATATAGAAAATAAAGTTCATCCTGTGAAAGGAACTACTGAAAGCTAAAAAAAGGATGAAAGTAAAATTTGACAACAGAACTATACCAGATACCTCATGGATAGCGTGACGAAAAATATATTTTTTGATATTTATTGTTTTATCCTACAGAACTGGGAAGCAAGGATTTGAGTAATTATAAAAATTGCAAAACTTACAGCAACTATAGATCTGGTTGGTTGAGGTCACTTCTTTTCCATGAATTAACAGGCCGCTTGTATATTTAAAGAACAATGTAAAAACTCGCAACAATTAAATGATCCACCACATAAATTGTAAAAAACCTGTGAAAACAAGAAGTTATCATTGGCGTAGTGAATTCTTCAATGTACCACGAAGTTTCTATAAAAAAGAAAAAAAAAGTAAAGCTCGTGATGTCTGTGTCAACATGTGGTCATTGAACCAATGAGTGTGTGGTTTAACTTTCGTCACTCTGAATATTCCAACCCTGAAGTATGGAAGAGATATGGATATTGGGGTCGTAAACAATATAAAAAAGAAGAAACACCTTAATTTAAAGTTAAGTGAGTGTCGTTTGTGTTTGAAATATCGGTACCCATAATTGGTGGACGCCCTGACCGAATAATGACATGTGATTGTTGTTTACCAGTATGTTCCGAAGTAAAATGCTATTTCAGGGTGAACCATATGTCACCAACCGATCCAAATATTAAGCTACCCAACAATTCTGTGGTTTTAAATAGAAATCGCTACTACCACACAGTGTCAAGTGCAAATGACAGTAACTGGTTACAAACGTTGTTATTTTGTTGTTTGTACACCTAATGTTACGTTGGTCGACACTATAGTTCTTAACGAACCCTTGTGGAACGACTTGAAATCTAAATTTGTCACTTATTATAATGATTTTTAGTTAAAGTCAGTATATTATTATACATAATGCTTGTGATTTTTTGCATAGTTGTTTTTTTGCCTGTGTTTTTGACCCTGTTTATCAAATTCTTAAGCAACTCCTTATACACGTCTTTTTATACAAAACACAATGTTTCTTAATTTCACACTAGTATCATAGGTAGGTAGGTATTTTCAACAGCTCGAAATTATTGAGAATAATTAAAGACGTAGATTGATAGATTAACAAAAAACTTATTCAGTGAAATGTCAAAATAAACAGAAACTCCAAGAGAGCCGACACAAAATATTTCATGCACGCAGAGCCTATTAAATCGCTATAACTAACAAAGTAAACATTAAAATCAATCACGTATTTATTTTGTTGCATCTTTGTAAAGAAACCTATTCTTTGAGGAAAGGACATTATAAAACAGAAACAACTAGTCATTTGATTTAAATTTTTGCAAATCGAGAAGAGTTACATAAAGCAGCACATGTCTTTACAATGACACCTGCATGTTGCATCTAGTAATAGGTAAAACAGCTTTTACTAAGATGCGGTAGCACTTTACACGATTAATGTCTACATGCATACACAGATTGGCAATTTCTTTGCTGTTCTTGCACTCTGTTGATTACATTTGGCGTTTAATTCTAGCACCAGGTGGTACATTTAGGCAACGAAATTTGAACTATAGGTCTTTTATAATTTGAAAGCCTCTGTCAGCCATTACTTTGTCATCCGTTCTAACAATTCGTACAACCCACTATCCTTTGTTATGTATCGATCACTAGCACGGCCACCGTAAAAGTCAGATAAAAAACGATATGAAACCAGCAGGTGATTTACTAATTGAAAGTTTTTAGTATTATAGTGATAGTGATCGGACCACCTAGCTGGTTGGTTTGGTAATGATTTGGATCTTGCAATAAATACCTCAGTACAGTCAATAAGGACTCTACATTTAGGGTGTCCAGTTTAAATAAAGGCGTCATTTAAATTGTCTCTTATTGCCTCTCTTGGAAGTCATACAACAAGCGCTCTACCTAGAATTTTGCTCAAAATCTATATCCTTATGGTAAAAGTGATTGAAAAAAGGGCGGGCGAAACTCTGAACCGCGACGTAAAAACACTTTTTTCAATATTAAAGATCTTAACTCTATTGCCTTCTTTTAAAAACAATTAAAATACCGTTATTTCCGTTTTCTAAAATATATGATGAGGCCATCGTTGACGTTATAACGTCATGCATATTTCATTGCATTGCAATAAGCTAACGAATATTTGTACAAAGTTTTGCCAGAATACGGTGTGTGGTTCATTAGAGGGGTGTTTTTATTAACTGCATCTACCGTAAATATTGATGCCACTTGTTTAGATAATTCCATTCTTTCACCCGACTTGGCGTAGGCACATTTGTTTTACAGTAAATTCTACTCTAATAGATGTCAAAGAAAGCTTGCTCTTATGCAATTGACTATCATGTGCGCTAACTTTAATGTGGTTCTCTTTATTAAGCTATCGTTCTCTTTACGTGTTTTTATGAATAACGAAGCTGAAGGACTTGCTAGTTAGTTGCAAGCTTTGAAGAAAATCGGTGTGGAAAAGTTAAAATCCGACATCGTCAGACATTTTTTTTAATTTACAAGATTTATTTAATTCATATGCTTTAATTCTTGTTTGTAGGAGTGCTTTTGTCTTTTAAAATGAAAAAATATCTAGTGACAAATATTTTGTTGCTAATTCAAATTATGTTTATCTACTCCCTCCAATGTCATTCGTATATCAACACTTTAAGACCTTAATGATGATTTTCAAGTCACATGTAAAGATCTTTGATACGTTAAAGCTGACTTTGGCTTAAAATTTTGAGATTGAGATTTGTAATTCATACAAATCTGGTCTTTCTTTGCATTGTTCTTACTGCTATTATAACTTTAATAGTCGTTAACCCGTGGAAAAATCCACGGGATCGCCCGTCCTTTATATATCGCATTTCGTGTTTCCGTAACAGAAAGACAAATAGACGCACGAACAGACAGACGGAATACGGCTATTATTAAAGAGATTCTTTACACTCTCTTCGTTTTGTTGATAGAACGTTTCTTTCCAGGGGATCTTGACTGCATTCGCTTGCTCAATTGTCGATAGGTTCTTACAACATCTATTACCCTACTTTTTGAAATAACTGCCGTCCACAATTCCTGTCTATCTTACTACATCCATGTGATCATCTCCTAATAAGGTTTTTATCTTAATGTGCCCTCTTTTTGTTCCTCTCTAACAGATCTTGGCTACCCTTTCCTCTTAAACTTCTAACACGCCCCTTAAACATACTGCCAACACTGCTTGAATATTTTTTAACATTGTACTAATGTTTGTTCTCTCAGCACAGTTTATTAATGTTAGCTGCAAAAACAAAACTACTTCTGCTGTATGGCTTTCTCTTTACCGACTGGAGATACTGTCATGCATACTGACAAAAACGTGAGCATGCAAAAACGCTGGAACAAATAAATGTGAAAAAATAAAATAAACACGATAACAAAAAAATACAAGACTAACAATGTTGCAATTTAAAACACATCACCTATCACATTCATACCAGACAATTGACACCATTCATTTGACGAAAATCTATAGGTTCCAAGACGATGCATATTTTCATATGAGACACAAACTTTTATAGTTGTATGTAGCTATATATTTTTGGAAATATCTTATGTTTAAAACAGCATCATACAACATACATCTTATCAGTTTGTACACCTGTAATTAAATTCTTATTATTCTTATTTGGAAACTACGTTAGACCTCTAAAGCAGTAAAGCCTTTTGAAAGTAACATATATCTTTGTCCCACCGGACAAGAAAACCCTTTTTAAACACAATTTGGAACGTTTACCAACTAAAAGGGATTAAGAGAAGAAGATTAAAATAGAAATAATAATAAATAAAAACAAAACGAGACTTGTTCAACATTTTAATATTCAACCACAATTAACATATTCTCTAGTTCGTATTGCTTAGATGAGAATAACTTTATTTTCTGTATATCTTAAAGTTAAAAAAAACATTTTCGTCACCTTATTATATATATATCGTGTAATCACATAACTGCGATCACAATATTTTCATTTTTTGTTCACAACATCCATAATATTTGTACTTGCGTAAATATAAATAGAACTTGAAGAAAAAAAGCTTCTGACGGTTCGAAAGCTAATTGACATGTGCTCTTTTTGCATCGTCATTGTAACAACGTCTTTAATCACGTGACTTTTTTATTCGCTTATTGATACAATAAGACCCTATTTACACTGACTGCAATACAAGCGTTTTTTTAATGGAAGATAGATTTTAAAGATTACGACTTTCGCTTTAAACCCTTTCGTTTTTTTTAAGTTCTCTGATCTCAGTTCCTGGCTCACTTAACGAGAATATTCTATAAGTAAGGTCTATCAATTATATCTCACGACTGCAGCAAACATTTCTGATAACAATTTTTTTTGTATTATAAACGTTAATTGCCATATCACAATGTTGTTGTTTTAATCAAAACGAATAACAAATCTCTGATAGCAAATATTATCTTGTATTCCCAACCAAAATTTGGAAGAAACAAAACTCCGTAGCTATATGTGTCTTTGAAACACAATTGTTTGTTTTCGTTGTGAGGTTTCAAGCGTAAAAACCATTTAGTAGCATTATGTAAACTAGCTCACAACCATCAATTTCTTATTTCCAACTTCTAGCTATTCACTGATCAGTCTATAAAAGGTGTTTGTGCGGTTTATTTTGTTATTGATGTCCTCAAGAGCTGTTGGATAAAATGGTGAATGACTGTCAAATGTAGAGAAATCAAATTCAAAATCCAAATCAGATATTTTAGCCTTGCGATAGCTTTTGCAGCGATTAAAGTATATATTTTGATATGAACCTTCACTGATTTGCAGCACCTCTTTTGATTGGTTATTTTTCCCGCTCTTCGTGTTTCTGGCAAATCTTTTTTTTCCTTTCATAGAAAACTTTGTCCCTTTGTTATAACATTTTTTCTGTTTTGTTATGTTTTGTATTGGTTGGAGGATAATTTGCGGATGTTTCATCGAAGGACACTTTTTATGCTGAAATGAAACGAACACAATTAGACAACCAATCAGAAATACGACTGCAATTACCATAGCAACATAAGTTATCTCCTTAATTAGAGCACTCAATAAAGGTTACCTGTTCAATAGAATTTGCATTCAATTGGTTGACACCGATCCATTCTGAACTTATTGAATTTGGTCGATATGGTGCTCTTCGTTTTCTGGAACGCTCTGAACATAATAGAAATATTATTTTTAACAACCCGACGCGTAATATTAGCGTGAACAAACATGAATAACACAGTAAAAACGGTTTTATGATGACAAAAAATCACCAGGGTTCAACATACAAGGAAGAAGATTTTTAAAAGTGTACCTTTTTCTAGTGTTACTGACTCCTTCATAACATGACCACACTCGCAACTGTACAAAAACGACGATTGCTATAATATAGAAAATGTAAGAATTTTTTTAATTATTAAGACAACAACACGTAAATGGATGTCCACCCTACTTAGATTAATTGTGAGTAAGTCTCCCTCAGAGATTCGATTTGTAACTTCTAATAGCCTGTTAAAATCCACCTTAAATTTGCAGTAGCCGAGCCTTTATGGCGTTGACTGATAGGAAAAATTAAAATTAGGTCAACGGCAGGCGACGAATTAGGCCCTTTGTCGTAAGGAAGCAAAAGTTAAAACCAATTTTCTTTTTATTGATTACAATGTTTTTATTTACTACTAGATGGTATTACCTTTTATTTGCGCCCTTCTTACGCCCCTATTTGATTAGGTAAACAATATTTTATAGCTTTTTTCATTGTTGTGGGGTGTTCAGCGCTGTTAACATACATTTGAAATGAAAATAGGATATGAAGAATTTAAGTCCTTGTTGTGATATAACCGCTAGTATGTATTTAATCAACAGTCTAAAAGATGCATTGATGTTAGGGTTTTGAACAAAGGGGATCTGTACTAAAAGAAAGCGACGCTAGTCTGCACGATCTTTTAAAAGGCTGCTTGATCTACTGTGTGAAAGATGCGGAAGAAAGTGTTTTTATGTCTGTTTTCCTTGATAGCTTTTCCGCAATTATAAAAATTACTAATGACAGACATAATCTTAATGTTATTAGCTCACCACATGTTTTCAAAATCGGAAGGAACTCATTATCCTGTATTTGAGCTCGCTTAATGTTTCTTCGGCTCGAATTGTTTATATGGTACATCCTATGTAAAATACCTGTCTCATAAGAATTAAAATGAGTTTGATTCATAAATAAAATTAACACTGTTGTTTTTCGATTTATTTATCGACTAGTAAGTGTTAAGTTTCAGAATTGCTGCGGTGCTTCGGAGTTTAAGGTTTAACAAAATATATTTTTAATTTTTTTATTTCATAAATATAGTACGCTTGTTAATAAAAAAATCAGCAAGACGAAAGAAAACTGAAGTTTTTGATTTAAGAAAAAAGCTTGGCTTCTGTCGTAATTAAACAACACCCCACCCCCTTCTCGACCACGTATTTGACAGTAACGGTATTGTAGTAGGCGGCGAAGTAAAATAGGATATGGTAATTTGCTCGGTGGAATATATCCCGTTGTTGAATATCATCAAAGCTAGACTGCGCAAGTTCAATATTCGATTTTACGCAATTTAATTTTGGCTTTTTTGGAATCGAAATGCATTTTCTTATTTTAATAAACTAAACTTTCTTTCCATATGAATCGATAATTGTTATATAACTATCCAACTATGCAACTACGCCACGATGCTTATTGTTCAAATTTTTGTAACAATGGAAATAAAAAATCCATGTGAAATTGAGAGGATTGTTAATTCATTGGTATGGACCACGCTTGTATCGATGTAACACATCAACACGCCATATATTATGATGGCAGTGAACCAATGATTTGTCTCTCAAAAAGGAAGTTGCTTTAAAAATTATATAATAATTGAGCATTTACGATTCCTGATGTAACTATTAAAGGTATTAAACATACTTTAATTAGCATTTTTTCCTGACTTATGATTTTGTGTTGATATGACGGTACGAAAAAGAAGTTTCATACCCAATCTTATGGCCCGGGTAAACATTGTCAATATATGTTGGCCGACATACTTTATTTAAATTCCCAACTCTTTGCAATACCATGTATGACAGTAACATGGCAGTTCTGTTGGTTAGTTGAAAGGTAATCTAAACAATACTTCAATTCTGTAATCGAGCCTTTTTTTTCAAACATTTCAACATTTTCTCTTTTTTTCTTTTTTTCTTTTTTTAAATAGCAACTCATCTATGTTCTTAAAGCCTTCCTCAATCCTTTGAATTTTTAAGAAAAACCAAAACATGCTGTTATGGTTATATTATTGTTATGGTAAAAACAAATTTAACAACCATTTCTGTCTCGTATCTATTTTTGATAAATTAAAGAAGTCTATCAAAAAAACATTTATTACCTTAGAAAGGGTCCACTAAAATTAGCTACATTTATCAATTCATGTCAAATAATTTTGCGCTAATTTCAAAGAGATATTATTCTTAGGGAATTTTTGCCACTAGCAATGTGCTTCTACTAACAGACTTTGCTGTCGCTACTTACTTCTTATCACTATTCATGCAAACACGCTCTTAAACGTGCAAAGTTGAAATCTTCACGAGGCTTTGTTTCGAAACCAGATTTAAATACTGGATACCAGTCATTAGCTACGTATAATTTCATCCCCGTTAACTAATTGTAATTTTTTAATCTATTGCAGGTTCCGAAAAAAAGGTAAGATTCGACTCTGGGCAGCTTGTACTTTAGTTGTTATTCAAGCTAAGTGTCTACATTCAATTATTATGGTTTTCAAATAACGTGGTCAATACAAGAACACCCAAGTAATTACAAATCTGCATTCGATCATTTGGTTTCTCATAACATTTTCTCGTTACTTTTTGTATTTTTAAAACCTTAAAACCCTTTTTAAATAGGAGTTGTTACATGTTATTGCTTAGCATTTTTACCTACACCACCACGCGATTAGTTAATTCACTTCTATTTTATTTGTTGCTAGCTTTGTGTTAATAAATTATGGTGGAAGTTTCGACGTATTATTGATTCTTATTCTCACAGATGTCTATCAGGGCTCTAAATACTTACAATGAGGTCGAGGGTGTTGATAACGCGATTCTTAAATTTCTAATTATTTTTGGACTGTCGATATTTATGAAAAACAAAACAGAAAAAAAAAAAAAAAGTGCAATTAATTGCAGCACATATTCATAATTATTCATTGCCGTTGTAATAATGACGTTGCATAGCTTTTGTAGTAAACAAAAAAACGTTAGTCAGTGACGTATTTAGTAAGAATAAATGAAACGTGAAAAGACGTCATTGTTCCTCTCGCTGTACTAAAACGTACGTGGCTGTAAGTACCATAGTCATGTACTCCTTTATGCAATTAAAAAGAATTGCTTGTAAATCATTCAGTTATATATTCTGACAAAACCTGATGTGTATGAAAAATTCTACTAAGGAGAAAACTCTATCGATTATATACGTAGATTGAACCTTAGACTTGGACTACGGAAAGTTATAAACATTTTGTTTATCCATTTTGTGTGATGAGAACTATTGAAACTAAATTTAAAGAAGTGTTGCAATTGACTTTTCCCATAAAAAAGATCATTCGTTCATTTTAACATCTTCATTCTAACGAGAGGTTTTTCGGTCTTTTTCAAATCAAAAGTTGTCCAAATCAAGTACACGCTAGGTAGATACGTTAGTCATTGTTTTAATTTGATTTTTTTAATACTGTAAAAGAATTTAGTCAGAACGGAAACCGATTGGTTAGATAGCTCGGTCTCTAAATAGCTCAACAGAAAATAAAGATAAATGTAGCCATAAAGAAATTTTATGAATTAGAATAGAGAAATTAAGGTAGGGCACGAAAAACAAATACACAAATAACGAATGAATGACACTCACCATTTTGTTGCAGGCAATACACAACTGCTTACATTCATCCATCACGAGAAAAAAGTGACGAGATAAGAACTAATAAAGGCTTTGCCTCCAATTTTTTTTCTTTCTCGAATGTTTCTAGATTTGCTTTTGAGTGTAACTCAACCCCTGTTCTACTTTATCTCTTCAAGAAACCTAAACGTCTTTTTATATCACATTACGAAGAGCCAAACAACGGTATTATGACATAACGTCACACAAGAAACAACCCTCCCTGCGGTCTTGTTAGAATAATAACAACAACAGTCACTTTAATGTCAGAACTGTATTGGCTCTCCGGAGGAGAGTCATTCTACGCGACTGGCTTCAATTAAAATGTTTCATAGGATTATGTTATAGAAACCATACTACAACATAATTAATTGTTATTATGCTCTGTGAATCGAAATAATAAAAGCGTTTGTTCAACTAACCCTCGTAAAACATGTTCTAAGTCTCACATACGGAATTTTTCTTTTTTTTTCTTTTGCCTTCACGCGAGGATATGAAAAAGGCCATCTGTGATTTCTTAGGGAGCACGTTTATTAAAAAATTATATTCTCGATACAAGAAGTTTTTCACACACAGAATAAACCTTGGAGCAAATTCAAAGAAACAAAAAATAACAGATATTCAATAGGACAATTTTTCATACACAGAGATAATTTGGACTTTTCGACGATAAATATACTAAAACTTCGTCAAAAAAGTGTTTAAACCTTGCAATGAACAAGATTCTTCTCGACGTAATTTTTCCAAAAAAGGTTCTCAGTTGCTACACCATGTATCATCGTTTTCAATTCCGTTTTGTCGTAATTGTTTCCATAGGTGAAGAGTCAAGCAGAAAGTTAGTAATGGTTCGTTCCCTTATGTCAATCTCACATCGAAACTTGTGTTCTACACATCCTCTTTTCTTATACAAATGGTCTCGGTTATCTGTTGACTCTCTGCTGATGCAAGTTTTTTTTAAGAACAAAGCAATTTTAAAGTTTATAGGTTCAGCAAAAGTTAGTACGTGGGCGAGTTCTTTATTAATTATCCGTAAACACTACGATTTTAATGTTCCGACGTTGATTTAACATTTGATATTTCAACAAGTTCATTTGTAGATTTTCCTACGTTTAATTTTCACAAAAAAAAATATTGTTTGGCATAAATTCACAAATAAAGAAGCAGGTATTTTCATAACTTATAAAATAATTGCAAACGAAAAACAATAAAGTTGATTTTAGAATACCTACAGAATCTTAAAAATGATGAAATCATTAACTTTTTAGTTCCTGTACCGAGGACTACGTTGCACCAATACATGTCAGTGAACGGCGCAGTCAATTTATTAAGCCAGAGAATACTAAATATATAATTTTTGAGAGCTAAGTCTCCAGTGGAAATAGCAAAACGCCATATGTTAACCCTATTTTGTAAGGGAAAATTGCCCGAAGAGAAATAAAGGTTCTAAAATTCCCTTATTAATTTTTGTTAATTATTAACAATTTTATGATATGTAGCTACATGTTCAAAACTTTGTGACGTACAACTTATTAGACATCGCCCAAAACCGACATAGTAAACTCTCTAAAATGGACAAAATGTTATAAACTCCGATCTAAAGCTACGGGGCCACTGGTAACTTTTTTCATCAAAACGCAACACAAAAATGTTGCATTTTGATTGCAACAAAATTTATCAATGGTCCCACATATAATCATATTTTTCATTTAAATAGCAACAACTTGTAATATCTTATTTAAATCAAAAATGGCCTTAAGAAGAAAACAAGCTCTCTGTGTTGCCTTGCTTTTGCTTGATGAAGAAGAGGAAGTTGCAAGGTGAAAACGGGCAAAACGGAGCATCTGGGTAAAACCCTGGCTCCAAAGAAGGTTGGAACTTGAAGTTTACAGCAATCTATTCCAAGAATTAATTGAAACAGACTCCCTGAAGGATTATATCTGAATGGATAGAATTTACTTCGACTTTCTAGTGGAACGTTTATATCCTTATCTATTAAAAGAAGATAATATGTCAGTAAAACGTCAGTAATTTAATCTTTTCGTCATCTGTTAATTTCTGTTTGTCCGTCATAGTGCTTTGATAAACATGCCAAATACACAAATAAAATCAAGGAATGCGCTGCAATATTTGTTTTGCACGTGGGGCCACTAGAAAATCATGCATCAAAAACAAACTTTGTACAAAAAAGACAACAAAAAGTTTAAAAATTTCTTCAACTGTTTCTATCTAGATAGAAACAGTTGAATAAATTTTTAAACTTTTTTTTCTTGCAGAAATCAAGTTTGTTGCAATTTTTCTGAAGTTTAAGGGGTGGGCCACTTGCGTCATTTTCATCAATTAGCAACTTTGTTGCGTTTTGATGAAAAAAGTTGCTAGTGACCCCGTAGCTTAATGATTATGTCAGTAATAGCAATTTCACAAAGTGGTTATGTTGATTCACACATTGTGAGTATCTTTTGTCACGTCTAATCCGTTTGCCCCAATTTTTTACGACTCTGATCTTTCTGTTTTTTGCTAGGACTAATCATTTTGAAGTGCAAAACCGAATAAATATTGGTCAGAAAATTACCAAACGCGATTGAGATATGAAATGGTATTTTCACTTTGCTGATGATACGACGCAAAAATTTCCAACGTCAGCCAAGAAATATGCTGATTGATTCGTTCTGTTCCATCCTACAATTGTGTCATGTTTTACGTCATAGGTATCAATCATCAGAATTTATGGAGGGCGGGCATTAAAGTGCCGATATGTATATATATATATATTTAAAGTGTGCGGTTAGAGAGAAAAATTATTAAATATGTCTTCTGGTTTCCCCATGGTTTAAATGATAAAACGGCGGAAATTGCCCCAAAATTCAAGTTTTCACAATTTTTTGGGAAAATTCGTCTTTCCACTCTTGATCAAATAAGATTTGTGAATAGCCAAAATTCAGATTATTTCACGCTTAATTGATTTATGTTATTTAAACTCGATAAATTCGTTTTGCTCTGGTTGAGCGACGTCACATCTGATAGACTTGCTGTACATAAAATAGAATTCTATAATCATGTTGTATGTCTGAAACTGTCTATTAGAAATATTTGTGTTTCACCCGAAATTAGGAAGTAAAGTGGGTTTGAATCCCACTTTGTCTGTACATTTAGCTAACATTTCTGTAATAGAGTCGGAACATCAATAGATAAGAAAAGTTTAACTTGAATTTCAACAGATTGCAAAACGATCGGCACTTTCGTGGAAATATACAAGCAAACCCCCCCCCCCCCCCCCCCCATCTTTTCGATAAAGTTTTTTGAGAGTAACATTTTTTTAACACTTTAACGGCCACAGGGGGCGAAAAATTTTGACACTTTTTTTAAGAGGATAGAATTAGCTATCCAACGATCCAGCTATTCACAAAAGGAATGTTCAATTCCTTTTACTTTTGGAGATATTTGCAATTGGAATTGAAGTCGAAAAACAAAGGTTTAAAAAAAATTGAAAATTAAAATCTTACGGTCAGAAGGTTGAATTTAGGAATGTTGGTAATTAGAGAAATTTATTGGAGAATTGAAGTTTTCGCAACAGTTTCTGTGTTTCTGTGTTTTTTTCTCGTTTGAGATATTTTGTCTCGAACTTATAAAATCTTAAATCTTGTTACGCAAATGGCTAAGAGCTATTAAGGACAATTTAAATGCTTATAAGACAATAAAATTAATTAAAAGGTTATGACTCTGATATTTCTAATGGATGACTTATTTAAACTTTAAATAAATATTTTTATCTTTTTGTTTCTGTCTGTCTCTATAATTACACAACTTGATGTTGTCTGGCGTCGCATAGAATATTCAAAACATTCTTATTTAAAGCGTTTTGGCCCGTTCGAAAATAACAAAACACCCCAGATGTGGTCGTGTCTCGATTGGCTAAAAACGTTCGAAATAGAAATTATGCGTGACGTCAAAATAATTAAAAGTCACGTGCGCTCAATTGAAAGAAACTTTTTCTTCTGGAGTGGGACAGACCATGTTTTTTAATTTTTAGAAAAACTTGTTACCAAAGCAATATTTATTTTGATTTCAAAGAAAATCTAAACGAAGAGAATGGAAATATGTTATTTTTGCTACAAAACGCCATATTTCCATGTGTGGGTAGACATTATAGCGTTACAAAGCCACTTCTTTTCATTTTATTTTTAAAATGGTAGCAAAACATGACTTAGATCCTACACGACGTTTATTCAAAACGTCTGTACATGACGAAAAAAGGCATTTACTTCCCTTCATCAAAAGTAATGACAATACACCAGCCAATACATGAAATATAATCCTCCTGTTTACTTAAAAAAGCCCTTTGTCATTATCTCCATTAAAAACCATGCTTGCGAAATACAGGCAACACTATATATCTTACAATTGCTTTAACGATAAGAAATTTCTTAAAAATTATATAAACAAATTCCTTTTTCGGTAATTTTTTGTTTCAAACGAGATAAACTGGAGAAATAGAGTTATTAGAAATTGTCTGAGTTTTACTTACTGTTTCTTGTTCGAGACTTTGAAATCATGAGATCTTAACAACGAGGATAATTTGACAAAGAAGTCAGCTGAAGGAAGTTTCAAACTCAATTAAAATTAATTAAAATGATTGAGACAATTTTTATAAGGAGTTATATGTTTAATGGATGTCTAACTTGGATTAAATTAATTTGTTCCAACGTTTCCGTTTGTCTGAAATTGTAATTGTCGTTTTTTGTCTTCTTGAAGGATGGGTGATGTTGTAACTGTGTGACTTTGTTACCGTTAAGATATCAAAATATTGACCAACAGCTAATTTCGTGGGAACCAAGTTTCTGACAACGTAGGGAAATATAAAGTGATTCTCTCAATATTTACAGGGTGCGTTTAGACCAATCTGATACAATGTTTAGCATTCACTTTACTTTTTGTATTATAGAATTTATCCATTTTTGAGGACTACGTTACATTTTTCAAAGCAAAGTATAAAATATAAAATACTTTATTTCTTCATAGAAGCTTTTCGGGTTTTCCTGTCATCAGTGTATAAAGTAAGTCAAATTTTATAAGATGTCATTATATTACAAACAAAAAACACACGATGTTGAGATTCTCAAGTGACTCCATCAAGTAATAGGCAAAAACGTTTTGAGTAAGTTTGATTGTTCAAGTTAGGTTGTTTAATTGCTATCATGAAAGCTTCGAGATTACGTCTTTAATTGAAATTAAATGGTGCAGGTAATAACCCTCTCCATCTGAAGGCATGCCCTTTGTTAGCTTTTAAATGGCTGTTCGGTTTAGAATCGATTTTGATATTTTCAGATTCTCTCCATCGCACTTCACCTCTCCCTCATACAACTTACACGATGGATGAGGGTTTTATCCTTTAACACTTTCAACCCTTTGTACTTTTAAGTAAGCTGGGATTACTTAAAATTATATTGGTGAACACAAGAAGAAAGAAGGAAGTTGGCTAGGATAAAATGAATTCATACCAAACTAAACAACAAAAATCTAGCAAGTTGTGCAGTCCTGATCATGATCACGTTTAGTATCTAAAATCTTAAAACTAGTTTGTTTAACATTCATATGTTACTAAAGGCTTCGTTTCCATTCGACTGCATTTTCCGCTATAGCGCAAAAAGCTCTTGAGCTTTCTGCTCTCGAGCAGAAATCGATTTCCATTGTGCTTCAATTTTCTCACGCGCGAAATTTAAAAAAAAAAAATGGCTGCTGCTGTAAACAAAAGATTAATTTTATTCTATAAACTAAAACTCTTTTGTCTATTATAATTATACGTCGAAGATTAGGTTTTTCCACTGGCTTTTTAAAAATGATACTAAAAAGAAATTGAACAGATAAACAGCTTAACAAAAAAAAAATTGATAAAATTGATCAAGTAAAAATGGAAAATGTCCATACAGCTGATTTTTATGGAAATGTACACGTATTTTTTATAAGAACAATTTTATAAGAACATATAAGAAAGACTGAATTTTTACTGATTTTTTTTCCTAAGAAAACACTACAAACACAGGAAACTTGTTGCGATTTTTGATTTTGGTTCAGAAATATTTGTAATTAAATTTATTGTGTATAAAAAGTAAATTCATTGTTTGTTTCATAGATGTCATGTCATGTCATTATTTTTATATTATTCCCGCCTTTTAAATGAAATAAGAAACCGTGATGAAAGGGACATATTTTAAAACCTTTTGTGATGGGCTTCATAAATTTATCTCGTGAACTATTCATGATTTAGAAATTTATTTTGTTTTATCTTTCAAACATTTTTACATTTATACAGTGTTCACTTTAGCGCCTGTAGTATTGAATTTTTCCTCAGTATTTACAAGTTTAAACAATAACATTTCCTTTGTTTACAAATTGCGCGCCAATTTAATACAATTCCCGATGCTTGTTCGTCCGTAAAATATGAGTTTGCGCAAGTTCTTTTTTAACAGAGTTGGGTGTAAAATTACTTTATAGTTAGAGTTGGTTAGCTAAAAATAAAGAGACAGCAAACCGACCTGGTTTTTCAAACCGTTTGGACAACTGTTCCCAAGCAGTAATACGCTTGTTCTGGTCATGATGAGACCTAGTGGTAGTATTCCATAAACATGGATATGATTCTATATCCAGGATAAAACTTTCAATATCATAATCTTCTTGAGGTCTTATTGCCGCAACATCAACAGTAGTTTGTTCGTTAGAATTGTTTGGTTGTTGCTGCAAAATTTGATGATAGAGCATATTCATTTCAAGTTCATTTTGGTCTGGAGAAACACATGTCTCTTCGTTGTTCGCCATTTTCACATTTATTATTGTTTATGTTTTTTAAATTTTGTTGACGACTGGCAAAATTACGTAATAGTTTAAAATACTTAAATATCATTGGCTATTTGTTGCTAGAGAGAAAAACAACGTCGCCAAAAGTAGAATGAATTCAACTTTGACGCTGAAAACGAGCCTTAATAAGCCTGACCATAGTCATAAGAAAAAGAGATAGTGTGGATAATACGGCCATTTTCGGGCCGAAACACTAAAAACGGCAGAAGTACTCGGCCAAGAGAGGGTGGACCGAATGTAAGGGGTCAGATTTTGTGAAATAGCTGCTTCGAAGGAAGATTACTTCTATGGCGAAGATCTTGATGCAATATTAGATGCAGGCCTATCAATAAAGACTCGCCCAATTCTGAGAAATGAGAAATATCAATTCATCTCACATGGAAATCAATATTACCTTTCTTATTATTTACAGTAACAAAGAACCAAAATAATATAAAAAAAGATAAAATAAAATAGATAAAAAGTCTTTGTGATAAAATTGCGTTTATAAACTTATTCTATTTATTCAGATTGCTCGCCCAGTCTAAATTATTGTAACCTTGGGCAAGCGATTTATTGCTTGGGTGTTATTTTCTTATTGATAGGCTTGAGATGCTATAGATGGTGACATTTTACAGAGTAACGAAGGTTTTGAAGTGGATCTAGCTGCAGTAGTGAATGAAATTCCCGAAGAGGATGCGAAAGTCACATTCAGCTGTAGTTTTTGTACCAAAGTTTGTGTCTCTTGAAGAGGGTTAACACGCCATACCAACGCCAAACATCAAAGCAAAGAAAGAGATAAATCCATGGAATCGAGTAGTGAAAAATCAACTACGAATGTCAAAGAGGCTGAACAATTGCTACATCCTTTGTATTTCCAAAAATACATGGGGGAAGCCGTTGTAAAACTAGCTGGTGATGAGTGCTATCCACAAGAAATCACTGATGAATTCAAGATGTTCAAAGTGACTGCTCTTGACAACGTTTAACCCTCATATGCTTTAGTGAAGGATGTTATAAAATCATTCAATTGTGATAGTATCCATCAATTTACAAAAAATATTTTGGAGACACAGCATCCTTTTGGTTCAACTCTGAGTCGCAACTGTAGCGTTTTGTTAGGGATGGAATTGGCTAATCTTGTTTTGTGTCATCTATCAGGCACAACATTGGAGGACGATGTTTTACAGATGTCAAGTGAGTCACACACCTTCTCAGAGAATGAAATATCAGTGATCTCGTATCTTGGTGGATATGTCTTCAGCACCATGTATCGTCGTATACAATTTTCAACCAAAAAGACCTCACAATCCAAATACCATCAACAGTATCTAGCTATCTTGTTGGCAGGAAAACCTGAGGATGCACAGGATCTACCCCAGAACAAGTTAGTCAATGCTAGGGACTGTGGTGGGTTATGGAAAGTGAAAAAGGTTTTAATGTTTATGACTGCTGAAGAAATTTTTCGTGCTTACATTAAAAAAAGCTGTAGCAAAATTGACAGTAAAGAGATGGTTTTATGTCTGATGAATAACTTCAACGTTAAGTCCAATTTTACCAAAATACTTCAGTATTGCACTGAGCCATTGAAAAAACAACTGTCTTTGAATTTGTTTGAAGCTTTGCTTATGTTGTACATCAGAATTAGGACATTCTCCTATGTCAAGGATAAACTACAACTGTACAAAATAGGATCTGATGCTAAAAAGTCAAAATCATTGCGTACTGAGCTGAAGAAAAAGACATCTTCACTGGATCAAGGTCATTGATATTATAGAATGACAAAAAAACCCAGCTATTTTTATAGCTACACATTTATAAAAATCATTATGATATGGCAAACGAGTATAAGTAAATATTAGTTCAAAGTTCTGCATGAGAGAAATATAAAATGCAATACTTTTTTCTTGTTTAGCATGTTAGGCATTCCCAACATGATTTTTTTATGCATAAACAACTTTTGGCTGAATGTTGTTAATATATTACCAGGGGTAACACGTTATTAAATGAGTGGCTCATTCTTATCGAAAAAATAAGTGGATAATGAAAATACCATATATTTTATGTTCAATGCTTTCATGGATAAAACTTATTTTTCTAAGAAATACCGTCGTCCTTTTTTATTTGAAAAAAACGGATGAATAGTTTTTAACCACCGTGCTCATCTTGATGTCTAAGCCCTTTTTTCAAATTTTTTGAATTACGCTAATGACAGTGGTTAGTTAAATATGGAGATAAATAAAACTGCGAAAAATTGTGGCACAGAAATTCTGCGAGCGCAGAACTCTTACGGCGAGGATAGTTATCTCCTTAATAAAAAGCTGGCCTTTTTCAGAAACTGATTAAAAACAAAATTCGCAGTGTATTTTGCTTCCAATGGTCACATCGAAAGAAACAGACAAAATGAAGATATGTGATATTTCGAATAATATTCATGGGAGACAAGAACTGTCTTTTAATTAAATTATACTTAGTCAGACATGGATATATCTTCTCATTTTTTCAGAGTATGGTTTACTACGAAATATTGTTTTCAAAAATAAACAAAGTAAGAGTTAAATTATACTAACTGCTGTGTGATATTATACTTGACTACAAATTTGAGAACCGCAGCTACCAAATATATGTTTTTTAAATGTGTGGCTATAAAAATAGCCGTTTTATTAGTTTGTGTCTTCTTCAGTGTTTGCTCTTCTTTCTGCATGGTACAGGATCATCACTAAAATCAACTACATCATTATTAATCACATTACCAAAAATAGGTTTAAAACCTTTCTGGTTTCTGATGGTATGGTCATTATAGCCAAAGTCCCTCATTGAAGGATTGTCCTTTCTTGCACCCATAGATCGCTGTTGACCAAAATAATTTTCTAACGGATCTTGACAAAGTCCTTCTGTAAGGACATATTGCACATTGTGGTTTAACAGGTACTGAGTCAACTCAATAACAGAGTAACTGTGATCTTGAGACCCTCGTATATAAACATGTTTGACTTTGCGTTTTAGAGAAATTACCAATTGATAACATATATGGGTGGTCGGTTCAACTGTTGTTGTATTTAATCTTTTCTCCGCAATATTTTTTGCTGAAGGTCATGGTTTGACTGATGTGCTGTAAAAGAGTAAACGCGAACATTATATACTTGACTGATGTGACATGTTTTGTAAGAAGGAATACTTTTCTCTGGGAAATTCAATGTGGGTATGGAACTAGGAATGGGTGTTCTTCTTTTATCATCTAGAAGAAAGTATTATATATGCATTATTGGCACAGTCGTGATTATTGTATGTGAAATATCCTTCTTCTGTAGTTGAAATATCTGAAAGTATGTTGAATCACACTTACGTTGTACTATCTGGCTTTGTAGAAAATGCTTCTCACAAATATACAGATTACGTTTATCTATTTGTGCTCTCAACGTTTATCAATAACACGATCTTTGATGATCACAGCGACTAGCTTGTCTCTCCATGATGCGTTGTACTCGTCATTTGCTTGAGTAATTTTAAAAATAGAAATTCCACTTGTTCTACGAGAGCTAGAGCAACCAAAGACTGAACAATTAGCTCCAAACATAGTTGATTATACCAAAAAATCCAGGCAAAGTTCAGCAAAGTACCTAGCATACGAAGCTTTCCGCCTGTTTTTGATTTTTTGGTCCCCATAAAAGTAGACTGGACACTAGGAAATTTCTGAACGCGTGTCAGATAACGGGGCGGAGCTCAATCACGGCGGTACCCAGACTATCTCTCTTTCTTATGATTATGGCCTGACAAAGCGTTCATCTTTACATATGGAACCCTTATAGTCAAATATTCTTATAGATACAGAATGCTTTGAAGAGAAAAAGTTTTAAAAGAAACCATTCTAGCGTGGTCAACAATGCTTTGCAACATTCCTGTGTTACAATACTATGCTCATCAGGTTCCAAAATGGACCGAAACTTCGGGAAATACTACTGTACAAGTCGACCGAAGTCAAATTTTAAAATCATTTATCATATTTTATTTTTGTCACCCGTTCTCATGATTAATTACAATATTCTGTTACGTTTTGGCACGGAAAACAAGCCTGTTTCTTGATATTTATGATACTTTAAAATATACGAAGAAAATACAAAGGAAAACAAAAGGAATTTGAAGCATTAAAAATATTGATATGCACCGATATGCAGTTCAATTACCGTAAAAGCCATGTACTTCAGGAAAGCACATTGAAGGAGGGTAAAACCTAAACACTCCTGGGCAGAGATTAAATTATTAACTCATGGTTAGTTTATTTATAATTTAGTAATACTAGTTTTTAAACCTGTCTTTAAAACAATCTTTGTAATATTGATGATTGGCGCGGAAACGGCGAAAGCTTCAAATTGTTAACAACGACTGGATATATTTTAACATTTATGTCGTGCAGGGGACGCAGAACGAGACTTTGTGCGGTTAAAAATAATCCGCTGCTAAGACCAAATACTAGTTTTGGATACAGATGGTAATCGCATCGACAATTTCCGCCCCTGATATGAGGTAAAAGATTGTTAAGTGCCATTTAGTTTCATGAGAACCGGCATAAACAGGGAACAATGTCCATAGTAGACCCTCAGGCAGACAATATGTATGATTGCCCACCACGCTCACTATTCCTTTCGGAAGGATTTTGCTTCTTACAAGACTGCAACATTAAAAATGGTTACAGTTAACATTGTTTTATGGTCGAAAGCACTTATAGTGATTTTAAAGCAAATAGGATGTTTTTTATAAAATCAGCTAATAAATAAATAAAGTAATCTACTTGTCAAGCCTAGTTGGCTTAAAGTAATAAAAAGATTAATAATAATAATAATAATAATACCAATAATAATAAACAGGGTTATACTGTTTATTAGAGTACATGGAGTTGAATCGATTCTGTATCCGTTTAAAAGTTAATACTTTAAAGAAATGTTTCCGGGAGGCTGTAGTAAAAAGATTTAATTATTTATTTTATATTATTCTACATTATTAATTCAATATTAAGCAGATATTTAGCAAGGTAAAATCGGATATCCGTAATTATTCAGTCGAGCTTGTGATATTCGACGACGCGCAGCGGAGTCGAATATTAACAAAGCGATTTTAACAAAGCGAAGTATATTAAGAGAGAAATGATAACATTTTTATTTAAATAATTTTAACTCTCCATCTGATTGACTTGCATGTAATTTTATAAAGAAACTATATATATAAACGAAATATAGTGCCGGAGAAACTGTCGAATATCTTGAGCAGATATTCGATATCGGATATCTGCTGAGATATTCGACTCTCGGCTACTGATTGCACGAATATCCAAAAATATTCTGTCAGACGCTCCCGCCTGAGGTGCATGATAATATTCTATATTATTAAGTCTATATTATTTATTCCATTTTATTTGAGCTCAATTCAACCATCATGGCTCTTTAGAATGACGCTAAAAGCTAAGAAAAGCTGGTCTTCAGCCATATTTGTTGACTTTTCACGTCTTGTCAAACAATAGATTTTTACATATACAAACCATCATACATCGCTTTTGGAGAACCATAAAAATTGTGACTTGAAAAGAATGACTATGTATAAAATACCACAACTTTTCGTGGGGCAAGGAACATCACAAAGTTGAATGGAAATGATATATGGAACATATTATTTTTAAATAGCAATTGTTTTGTGCTTGAAACCTATTCCTAGAACATAAGCTATTATTACGTCCTTAAAATGTCTTGAAAGCATGCAAATATTTTATTTCGTGGGAAATTGAATAAAACAAGAAAGACACAATCATTGGATGATAAAAATATATGAAGTCGTTGATAACTATGTTAACACTTTCGATGCAAATTCGTGCAGAAAACATCGGAGCATGCGCATTGGCAATTCTTAATTTTCGCGTCGAATTTTTATTCATGTCTTCCTGTGCGAGAGTAAGTAGAGATATTTAACTCGTATATTAAAAAGCGTAGAAATTGTTGATAAAGCAATAATGAAAAAACAATTCTTAAAAGATGGTAATCCCTTCCATACTGCGCCATGTCTACTGCAAACTTATAATAACATAAATAAAGAAACTGAAAAATGAAACAAAAATAAACAAAATGAGCCGCAAAATCATTGTTGTACGTCATTAAAGCGGGAAAAATTTATATCAATTTTATTTAAAAAAAGCGTCAATAAAATAGACAACAGTAGGCACTGGGCACGTGCGTTTATAGTATGTCAGATTTCTTCGTTGCAGCAATTATCTACGATGAACAACAATAGGGAGCAAGGAGCACAAGTTGTCGTGTACAGAAATTCATCTTGTATTTTTTTGGTTTTAATTGTGAATGAAAGAAGAGCGCTTATTTTGTGGAATTTATCATTCAAATTAATTTCTAGCAATTTTTTTTGTGATTAAAATATTAGTATATAATAAGTTTTAAATAAACTAACCCTATATGGTAGTTAAACACGTATGAAATATTCCCAAATAAATAATTATGATTCATAAAAAGATATAACGGTGATGTTTTTATACGTTCTGGTTTCCCGTGATAAATCATAAGTTCTCCTTAATTTCTACAAGAAAATTATCAGGATCTGAAGTGATGACACTAAAATCATTAAAGAGAGTTAAACTGCAAAGAGACTTCTTTGACAGCAGATAACTGAGCACCTTTAACAAACTTACCAGTCACAGGCAAATTTCCAGATTTTCAATTGCTCTAACTTTCAAATGTCAGTTAATTTTGCCAAAATAGGTAGCATTGCAGTTACTACACTATAATTGATAAACCACATTTGAAAGCAAAGCCTTGGGAAAGCGGTCCGTAAATTTAAAAAGTAATCACAAACAAACCGGTGAGCGAGCTACTCACAAAATTTATGCTGCTTCCATTGTTTCAATAAGCATTTAATTGCAGCCAAAAATTTTAGCTAGGTAATACGTTCTTGAAATAAAAGTAAAATAAACGATATTTAGATGGGAAAGGGTAAAAAGGAAACCTTCAAAGATTGTCTTCCACACATTATTTGACGGAATGATATGCTGTACTCTTCAAAGGAACGGGCTACAATGCGCAAAGGCTTTCTTATTTAAAATACTGAATTAAAATATTGCTATTTCTACGTAGAGCCAGCAACCTCCGTTTCTTCATTAGCTTCGCGTCAAGGACAAGGAAACTCGCTACTTGGGTACCATTTTGCGCACAAACAGACGGAATAAGGGTATTATTAACATAGCGGTAGATTAATAGATGTTTAAAATAGATCAACAGATAAATAACATAAATTATAAATTATAGGCGTTTTTTAAATATTTCCTTTCTTTATATTTCTTTGTACAAACTATGAAATAATCGAAGTTTATATAAATAGAATAAATGCTGCAGCCAGTCAGCTACTTATATTCTCCACAAGTGATTAAGTTCAAATAAGTTCTTTAAATTCATTAGGGTTTAGTAGAATTTGTGAAGGTTGAAATGTTTCACCTTAAATTGATTAACTTTTTACACGCTTCGATAGAATTATTGACACATAAATAATAAATATTTCCATTAAGCATAATTATTTTAGGTCCTTAATGTTAATTTTGACCGCTATCAAACTACGTCATAAAAAGAACACAATGGTAACAAAAGTATTTTGCTTATGTCAGCACGTTTCTGGGACGTTATTGGAAGCTTGATTTTTACACAAAATACTAACCTTCCTCCGGAACAAATAGGGTTAAAAATATTAAAAAATTGTTTGAATATGAAAATAATTATTTTTAGGATTTGCCAAAATTCGTGCACGATAACTGTTCTTCAAAAACACCATACTTATAAAATTTACCCTACTTATTTATAATTAACGATCAGATTTAGCATGACTTAGCATGGTTAATATTATGATAACAATTCCCTATTGAATCAAACATTCGGAGATTTCTTCTTTAATATTCTAAATAATTTACGAGGTTCTGACAAGAGGTACTTTCAACGAAATCTTGAAACATCTAATATTCGAGGTTGATTTTCGACGAGGACGTTCAGTGCACTCTGTAGGCGGGTAAATATGGCAGCGTATAAGTGCAAATCAATCGAAGTACCTATGACCGAGAAAGATTGGGAAGACCTTTGGTTGAATTTGCTGAACGAATTTGAAGAAAAACTAAACACTAAAAGTGAAATTCGTTTAAAGGATTATTTTAAAAGGGAAGTGAAGAAAAATATAAGCGAATGCTTTGCGAACGTCAAGCCAGTAATACGTAGTATGAAAATTTTGAAACATTTCAAGCAGTATGAAGCAAGACAAGTCGTTGAGAGGGTATATAAGAGAAAAAAGAATTACTTCTACATTGGTTTTACTGACGAGATTACAAATGATTTGTTTCATGTCGAGCCAACATCAGAGGATGAAAATTCAAAATGGGAAGCGTACAAATCTCGCAATACTGGATTGAAATTGAACATTTATTACGCACGCTTGACAAAAAATTCCACGTTTAATGAGCTCGTAGAGCGGTTTATCGATAACCCACTATGCTTAAATGACCAACTAATTGAGAAAACTGGAAACGGCATAGGATACATCATTGAATACGAAGCAAAATATCAGCCTCCAGTTGATGACAGACCAAAGAGACCAAAGTCAATGAAGGTGACAGATGCCGACATAGAAGAAAAGGAAGAGGAAGAAAGAGCAGAAGAGGAAGGAGGAAAAGCTATGAAACAAAATACGAAGAGCAATGACGAAAGTATTACCACTCAGGTAAAGAACAACCATGAAGATCTCCCGCAGAAAAATGATAATAAAAATGAGGATGGAAATGTCAAGCATGATGGAGTGGACATTGATGTGGAAACTGACAATACGGACGATAGAGTTGTCAAGGTTCATATGGAAACCTGTGAAATTGAAGATGAATATGTTTTACAGTGGTTACGACGACAAAGTGCGCAAAGAAAGAATGCTGGTCTGCTGCTGTGGGTTGCTAACGAAAACTAGAAACAACAACAAACAAAATATTGACAATTTTTAACATAGTTAAGGTCAAATTACCTTTTTTATCAAAGCAATAGGACACCACAACAACATTAAGAAGTCATGGAAACAAATCAAACATTTCTCACATAAAATATTAATCAATTTTATTTGCGTATCAATCACTGTTCTAATTCATTATTACGGAGCGTCATATCTGCCAAAAAAAGCACCACTACTTTCACTGTTTCTTTATGACGTCCTGCGGATCTGTAGGACGTCCTACGGGTGTCTAGGACGTCCTGCAAACTTCTAGCACGTCCTGCAGCCCTCTAGGACGTCCTACAGGGTGTCTAGGATGACCTACGGGACTCTAGGACGTCCTACGGGGCTCTAGGACGTCCTAAGTGTCTCTAAGACGTCCTAGGAATATCTAGAACGTCCTACAGGTTCTCTAGGACGTCCTAAGGGTCTCTACGGACGTCCTACAGGTTCTCTAGGACGTCCTAGGAATATCTAGGACGTCCTACGGGGCTCTAGGACGTCCTAAGTGTCTCTAAGACGTCCTAGGAATATCTAGAACGTCCTACAGGTTCTCTAGGACGTCCTAAGGGTCTCTACGACGTCCTACAGGTTCTCTAGGACGTCCTAGGAATATCTAGGACGTCCTACGGGGCTCTAGGACGTCCTAAGTGTCTCTAAGACGTCCTAGGAATATCTAGAACGTCCTACAGGTTCTCTAGGACGTCCTAAGGGTCTCTACGACGTCCTACAGGTTCTCTAGGACGTCCTAGGAATATCTAGGACGTCCTACGGGGCTCTAGGACGTCCTAAGGGTCTCTAAGACGTCCTAAGTATATCTAGGACGTCCTACGGGGCCCTAGGACGTCCTAGAGAATAACCACATGGTTTTGTGGCGTCTACGTATAACTAATAATATTAGAAGCAAAGAAGATTTTTTAAGCTTATATTTTTAATACTAATGTCGTATTTGCTCTAATGGCTGCTATTTCGAATAATGACATTGTGACAAATTGATTTTAACAAGATATTGCTTTACTTTGACACGGACGCAGAAAGGACTATATTGATTATGGCAACAGTGTCAGTCGAAGAAGTAAGTAATTGAGGATATAAAATCTTGTGATTTACTTTGTAGCTAGCTGCATAGCTATCAAAACTGAAAAGTTTAGCTAGCTAAACTGTCCTGTCTGATCCCCCACTTTTTTGTTATTTTATAGATCTGCCAATTTCTGATTAAAAGAGGTGTGGACAATCCTACAGTAGATACTTTGAGAACCAACAAGGTATTAGTTACTATTAATTTCTCACCACTTGGTGCACAATAATATATATCCAAACATTTTATTATTATTTCTATTGTCTGTTGTTTCAGATGGATGGTGAAGCTATTAATGCATCCACTGACGAAATGATGAAATCAATGGGTTTGACAGCATTAGGAGATATCCTTGCTGTCAGAGCTTATACAAAACATGGTAAAGCCAAATTATCTGACTGTGAAAAAGATAAAGTTAAGGCTGAATTAGCTGCTGCCATTAGAAATGGTCATGCAATGGAGAAACCAAATAAATATTCATTTACTGTAAATGTTGGTTTGCAGAACTTTAATGAGAGATTAAAAAAATATTCTTATGTGAAATGTACTGGTGGATCCAGAAAACTTTCCTTACCTCGGGACATTACTATGAGTGGTATAAAAGAACAATTGCATAAAACCTTTTTTCCAAAGGATAACAATCCAGTTTTGGGTTCATTGTCACTGTTTGAAACATATGTTGGTAGTTTCTCTGGTGACAAGCTAAGTGATGATTTGACATTAGAGAGTTATGTTAAAGAACATAATCTGAAACATATTCGCATTTATCTCAAAATAAAAAAGAAATCCATTTTGTCCAGTTTGTTCACAAAGTTAAAGAGTAATATCTTTGAGGATGACCAAGACGACGATGTTTTATTTGAAAGTCCTTTCAATACTCATAAAGTTGCTAATATTAATTTAGTTGGTGATGAAGATAATAACCGTCCTATTCTGTTAGGTTCATCCGTAGAACGCAAAAGATTGAGAGATGAAATTGATGAAGCTTATAATACGTCACTAGAGGCCGATAAAAAGAAAAGTGATGTTAAAAACGAAAATAAACAACCACAATCATTGTTAAATGAAACTGAAGAAATAGAGGATATTGTAGCAGTAAAAGAACGTCGGTTAATTGATATTATGAACATAAGAAAGAATCGAGTCATGCCAGAACCTGATCTTAGTGAGGCACATGATACTGCTAAATTTACTCAGGTGTATGATTGGGTTGGAGGACTATCTTTACAGCCAGAACATTTTACCCTAATCAATTTTGATCGACACAAAGTTTCTCCAGATGAAAAAGTATTCTCTGGCATATTTAATGTTAATGAAGAGGAAACACCAACACCTATGACACCAGGTGGAACAGTTGGGTTTCGTGGTTATGCTACAATCACTGTATCAGATGATGATGATGTTGTTCCACCAACTGTTGCTGAACAAAAGAATAATGTGAATGATAATCTTGTTGAAAATAGGAATCTTCAGTCAGAAATGTTGTTGGAATACAAATCTGGTGAATCTAAAAAAGAGTTTGATAGCCTGCAAGACTTTCGTGCAAATGAACTATCAAAGCTAAATAACTCTACTTTGTATTTTGATATTTCCAGAGATAATGTGTACCAAGAGTTAATAGATATTTACAAAAAGCGTGGAACTATTTCACATAAAGCTACATTTAGATTTAGCGGCGAGGAAGCTTATGGCGATGGTGTTACAAAGGATTGTTATGCTGAGTTTTATAAAAAACTTTTTGAGAAAATGGACGGTGTTATGGAAAAAGTACCACTTGATGACTGTGTTGATGAAGAGGAGTTGGAAATAATTGGAAGTATTTGGTTGGTATTTGTATTCCTTTTTCTATCAAATGCTGATATATACTACGGTATCCACGGTTTTCTCCAACTTCCTGAATCTCTTGTCTGACTTTGTCTAATATCGTGGATGTTGATACATCAGCACACTTTCGCTTTAGGCCATATTCCTTTAAAAGGCGATGCAAAGTTCTCATACTTATTGAAATATCGTGGTACCGGCGCAAGAGTTCTAAAATGTCTTTATACTGATATCCACAACGAAAAAAATGAGTGATAATGTCTCTTTTGGAGTTCCCAATACCTGAACTATCCATACCTTTTTCCCAAGTCTAAAGATAAAGAAAATACAAATGATACATTTACTGAATGAAGAAAAGAAACGGGAAAAATCATGAAAAGCCACTCACCACAATCCGTTCCTTGCAAGTCCCTTCTTCTTCAATTCTTTTACATTAGTCAAAATCCACATTCAATGTGGACATAACAGACAAAACGCACTGCCGATAATATCCCCTTTGGTCGAAAGCTAAAATGCTATACTTTAAACCTGGTTCCACGTGACAGGACGTCCTAGAGATCTTAAGGACGTCCTAGAGGTCTGCAGGACGTCCTAGAGGTATTTAGGACGTCCTAGAGACCCGTAGGACGTCCTAGAGATCTTCAGGACGTCCTAGAGGTATTTAGGACGTCCTAGAGGGCTGCAGGACGTCCTAGAGATTTTTAGGACGTGCTAGAAGTTTGCAGGACGTCCTAGACACCCGTAGGACGTCCTACAGATCCGCAGGACGTCATAAAGAAACAGTGAAAGTAGTGGTGCTTTTTTTGGCAGATATGACGCTCCGTACATTATAACGGTTGTTCTTTCACATTATAACATGTCGGCATACAGAAAGTGAGAAGTTGTTCGGCCACAGTGTATAATATAGCCGATATACATCACATATATAATCTGTTTTTGCAAATCATTATGTTATAGGATAGAATTTTTGATTATTTTATTTTATAAATATGTTGGTAAAACATACCTGGGCTCTAAAATATAAAATTAAATATGCATATTTTTACAATTACAACATGGATTACAACATGAAACGAAAGATTCAATTTAGCTAGTTAGTTTTGTCAATATAAGTAGTATTGTAGCCATTATACCTGAAATGGTAAACCATATTTGACAGCCAAATTTTACTTTTTAAGCTGAAACAGTTTGAAATAGGCAAAAAAATATTAAAAAAAAATGAATTTTCAGAAATTTCTGTCCCGCCCTTAACCCTCGTGGTGCGGTCCGTTTGTCAAAAAGCCCAATTTTGATACAACTTTTATTCCAACCTCAATTGACCATAACTCAAGAACAAAAACGAACTAGATCCTCAATCTAGGCTCATCTGATAGAACAAGACCTAAACTTTCATTTTTCATATAAATAATAATGTGATAAAAGACGCGACTCTATTTACGACTGGGCACAAAATGCTGCCGTATGGAAACCGGCCTTTAGGTCATTTGGTTAGATCTTGAAGTGTGCTAATTTTAGCTGACGTACACTCGCTCTGATTTCACATTTTTTTTTACCTTCCTAGTTTTAAAGCGTATTGTTCCATAATGATAAAAATGGCCTTTTGCAAAAAAATATTATGTTCAGAAATGTATGCGTTTTCATCTGATTTCCATGATTTTCAAACTTTTTTTGTTGATGGATCGCCCAAACTTAGGCAGAATACATCTTCTCAAACAATCACAGACATAAATTATTGCATTTTTAAAACTTATGGCGACAAACAATCGAGAAGGCTGTTTCTATGCCCGTAACACAGTAGATCGTTCCGTAATGCAAGTAACACAGTAGATCGTGCCGTAATGCAAATAACACAGTAGATCGTTCCGTAATGCAAGTAACACAGTAGATCGTGCCGTGATGCAAGTAACACAGTAGATCGTGCCGTAATGCAGACTTTGTGGAAAGTGTACCAAGGGCATTTTCCACGTCGGTTACTCGACCTACACGTCTGCCAAAGTACAACTTTTGCAGCATATCGGCCCTTTTGCAAAATTATTATGTCTGGAATTGTAGATATTTAAAATTGCTGATATTATAGACAACCAAACAAAACTTTCTTATCTCTAAATAGGTTCTAAAATAAGACATAAATCCTAGATGCATCATTTGAAGATGAACGAACTTTCAAACTTTAACTAGCGTAAATTCTAAAAATTTACATGTGGTTAAAAAGTCAAAATTGGAAGATAGGCCAAATAGCTTGTGAACACTATCCGGGTATACAACATGAACCACAAATATAATTTGAAGGAGCTTTTTTAGTGCATGATAAACAATTCAAAATTGCAAAGAAATCATGCGAGAGTGCGTACTCATATAGACATCAAATTATCAGTTGTTCGCATCTTTCTCATGCGTGAATACATCATGAATTCATCCTAAGTGTACTTTGACCTTGTTATCACCACGAAGTGCCTTGCGAGATAAATGATAAGGCGAATTGATGGTCATATTCAAATACTTTCATTATTAAAATTGTTATTTCAATGGCTTCTTAAATACTTGAATAGTTTACTTGAATATTATGTAACATAATTCTTTATTCATAAATTCTTATTTTGTACTTCAATCGGGTTGTGCATGGAAACGTACACGAAAAATAATTTAGATAAATTTTTATCTTTAAAACGTGAATCACTTTCTTAATTTTCAAAATTTCATTGGAAATGCTTAGCAATTGCTAAAATGGTGAAGTTAGCGGAAAAGGTAACTTTTAATGTTTGTTAGTTAATCCAATTTTGTTGTTATTAATAATTTTTGTAATATCACAAAGCTTACCTCATACTCGTATATGTTTTGTATGTATTAAGACAAACAGCTTTTTTCTCCTAAATTGAACATTTTTAATAGAGTCAGTTATGTATTTTGTTTTTTATTATTTGCACATTTTTCTTTAGTTACTGTTCTGCTGGATAAGCACAACATTCATTTTTTACCTCGCGTTTGCATTTGAGAAAAACCCAATTCGATATTGGAAAGAACATACACCGATTGATGCAATAACATGGAGAAATGCAACTATTCCTATCAAAGCCATGTTTCAGCATCGTTCATTTACAACTGCTGCAGCTAGTGACGCATTGTCAAGAAAAACAGGAAGGGCGTGCTATCATGACGAATCATCCTCTCAAGATGTGGACACTTCTGTCGAAGGAAAATATTTCAAGATACTGTTTTCAAATCCTAACATTACAAGATTTGCAGTTACACAACCATACAAGTACGTAAGTTAATTCTCATAAGCCGAGAGTAAGTTAAATCTTCATAAATATGTTTATCTAACACAACAGCGATTGTTACCTGTAATACACGAATGGAGAGGTTTTTGAAACTAGTGAGAGTAAGAGAAAAAATATAACAGCGTCAGTAACTTTTGTAGCATTCTTTTTTAAAAGAAAGCTTTCAAAGGATAAATTTAGGCATACAGCAAGTCTGGGAATAACGGATAAGCAAGGAGTTGCAATGATTGTTGGTGCAAGTGTACCAGTCGCCGTCCACGTCTAGGGTTCCTAGGAAGCCACATTAATTATCATTATTTAAACAGAAAAAAGATGAAAAAATTCCATGTTGTGTATTAGAACTTACGAAAATCATAATATTAAGGAAATTCAACTCTACGAGTACAATTTTTAGATTCTTGTCTGTTGTCTATAAATAGCAGTAAGAATCAATTTTACGAATGAATAACACTATCATAAATATTTTAAAGTGAAGACACATTTTTTTTAAAGAGGTTTACCAGCTTCACTTTTCATTGCAGCACTTAATGGCGTTAATAGCAAAATGGCGAAAAAAAGAATTTAATAGTTGTTTGTATAATACATAGCATCTTGATAGCACCAGAGTAGAGTTGTACTAGGATCTGCAGAAAAAGAGATTTAAGTAATACGGCATTTATTATATAATAACTGCATAACAATAAAAAAAGAGAATAAAAACAGGGAATGTCTTTTCTCTCGTTATTGATTTACCTAATTGACCCTAAGTTACACTTCGTCATATTTGGCCGCGAGGATGACGCTTTGTCAAATAATATTGATAGAAAGCGTCACAACCAACGGGAATTGTTATATACTCTGTTTTAATAGGGAGATCGTTTCAATACGTTTTTTTATAGTTCAGATACTCACTCAGTCAGAATTATATTCGACACGACTTGGCACAAAATGGAAGGTGCGAATTACTCAGATCTTGTGCAGACTTTTGAAGAAAATGGTCTCTTTAACATCTCCTTCTTCACCATTGCTGACTTGGAAGATCCAAATTTAAAATGTCCAGAAGAGGAGTATTTTTACGTTTGTGAGTAGACATAATTTTTCTGTTGATTCTTGAATTCTTGTGTCGAAAATAGAAAGCAGGTTGAATGGATTGCATCACTAAAAAGGCTACTCGCAGTACTTTTTAAATTGTTTCGGAATGTTACTAAATGTTTACGTGTTTATACCGAAATATACAATAAAGTACTAGGGGCGCATGTACATTGAGAGAGTGTTGGAAAAAACGCCCTACCCCATGACTTACAGTCTGTAAATGTCTATTTCCTTACATATTTCACTTTAAACTTGCAGTGGCGTTAAATAACAAAAGTTGCGACACTGATGCGACAGGTGACAAACTACGCCCTTTATCGTCAAACAAAAAGATGAAAAACCAATTAAAACGGACACATTATTTCACCACTAAGTGATACTTACCTTTTCAAGTTGTGCGCAAAATATTGCACCTTGAGGGCGTAATATGTACATTTATAATTCTTGCCTTAAGCGTTGGGGCCACGGTTCGACTTTTTCATGCGCGAGGAATGCGATTTTGTCGCATTGCAGGCGCAAGCAGAATTGTGCTGGGCATATTTTTCTCTTTTTTCATGCCATGCAGCAAAATCGAGGAAAAACTTTGATGCACGAAATCAAATTAATTTGATTTCATGCAACACTTTCTTAGTGCTGTCGTCCCCAGGGTTTGTTGCCTATGTCAAAGCCGCTAGCGCTTACTTGACGGCTAAACAAGACCCTGGTACACGTGCTTTTCATAACCAGTATATTGGTTACTATAAATAATTAATGTATTTAAGCCTGGTTCAGACTTACTTGCGTTGCACTTGCGGAAGTGGAGTACGCATGCGCACTTGTTCAAGTTTCCAAAGTGGCGCAAGGCGTTCACATTGGCGCAAGGATTTTGTTAAAGTTTTAGCGACATGGACGAAGACGAAGCTGTAATTTTTTTAAGTTTTATACTTTTTAATATTTGTGTATCTTTTTTTAAATAAAAATGATGTAGAAATATTCTTACAGACGTGACTCATCTAAAATAGAAATATTAAAATGTTGCATCGTGGCGCGTCGTGCACCATGTTAACTAACAAATCAAAAGGGCAGAATTTCATGCAAAATGTAAAGAAACAAACAAAACCAAAAAAAACTGCGGTACTGGGAGAGAGAAACACGAGTGGAAAATTATTTTATCACATTTTCTAACAAAATTTTGAATGTCTTTATTAAATCCTAAGTTCGTGAAAAAAATTACATACTTTTTTGTCAATGTATAGCATTTTCAACGTTTTACACGGTGATTTAATTTAAGTCGACAACTCTCTTTTTACTGTGTTGTGACTATGTTATGGTCTATAAAATATATATCTAGACAGCTGTTCTGACAGACATATCAACGAATCGACATAATTCTTCCTCTTACAGAGATTGTTGCATGCATTTTGCTGCATATGCGGCGCGACAACAAGCTGTTTTATGCAACAAAATCACGTTGCATGCGCATGAAGAAATCGCACCATGGCCTCAGCGCTATTGTTGCAATTAATGATTATTAACTACATCTCCAAGGTGTATAGTGTGAGGCCTGATGGTGAGTAGGTATGTAAATTCACTCAAAAACAAGTTAAAAGTCTCTTTGTCTAAGTAACAATTACACTTGAATATTTACATCCGTCGTTGAAAAGTGCGCAACAATCATTATATAGCCATTTTTGTATTTTCGCTCACGTCAGCACGTTACAACGTGAGTATACATGAAAATGAGACACCCATCTTTGTTACTTTGTCGTACCTGCTGAATAACTTTTAAATGACCATTTGGCCGATCTTTGTCCTGGCAAAGTAAAACTTTTTAATTTTTACACATGTTTTCCTTTAATGAATTTGACTGTCTTTTCAACCATTGAAGAGTTTATTGTTGCAAGAAAATTTAGTAGTGAAGAAATTTTATAGTATTACAAGTTCTCCCAAACCAGTATCCTACAAATTTAGACATAAAAAATATTTGAATTCATATTCCCGCAACGGTGCATTTCAATAAACAGTTGCGCAGAGCCTTCTTATCTTCAATTTTTACGATGGAACCAAGCCTAAGAAAGTCACTACTTGATATCATTATTGTTTCAAAATTATGTTAAAACTGTTTCATTTATTTGAAACTGTTTTTTTAACTTTTAGCACAAAGATGGTGCAGCTCTACAAACACCTACCAAGGTAGCATCATACAGCCTTCGATAGAAAGTGACAGTGAAGGGCGTTGCCGCATTAAATTTGTAGATCAAGTGAAGCATTACATTAGCATGTGGCGCAACAATGTAAATTCCAACGACTTTAAGAAACGTTGTCTAGAAGATTTCTCCCCAGTCGAAGACATCACATGGGCTAATTATCAAGTTAACGTAATAAATGACCTAATATTTCGTTCGTTCGTTCGTTCGTTCGTTCGTTCGTTCGTTCGTTCGTTCGTTCGTTCGTTCGTTCGTTCGTTCGTTCGTTCGTTCGTTCGTTCGTTCGTTCGTTCGTTCGTTCGTTCGTTCGTTCGTTCGTTCGTTCGTTCGTTCGTTCGTTCGTTCGTTCGTTCGTTCGTTCGTTCGTTCGTTCGTTCGTTCGTTCGTTCGTTCGTTCGTTCGTTCGTTCGTTCGTTCGTTCGTTCGTTCGTTCGTTCGTTCGTTCGTTCGTTCGTTCGTTCGTTCGTTCGTTCGTTCGTTCGTTCGTTCGTTCGTTCGTTCGTTCGTTCGTTCGTTCGTTCGTTCGTTCGTTCGTTCGTTCGTTCGTTCGTTCGTTCGTTCGTTCGTTCGTTCGTTCGTTCGTTCGTTCGTTCGTTCGCTACATATATTCTTATTCATAGACGGAGTTATATGACGAATATCCCGGGTATTACAAATGCCACCGAAAATTTGGAGAAAATCTTTCGAACTGTACGGACCCTAAATATAACCAGGTAGTTTTTCTGCATAGTTTTCTTGTCACAGAAAATTGTAAATGATTTTTTTTTAAGTTAAATCAATGCGACTGTTTTGAAAGTGAATTAACCTTTTGACA
Organism: Hydractinia echinata; assembly: GCA_030067915.1. Classification (NCBI taxonomy): domain Eukaryota; kingdom Metazoa; phylum Cnidaria; class Hydrozoa; order Anthoathecata; family Hydractiniidae; genus Hydractinia; species Hydractinia echinata. The sequence goes on from JASGCC010000117.1 coordinate 536,132, forward strand.
TCATCACAATGAGTCAAGTAGTTACAAATATGTCCCCCCCCCTTTAATATTCAGTTTTGTGATTTCTTGACAATTGCCAGACTCGTCAACTTATATTTTGAATCTTTTGACGACAATTTTTAAGCTCATTGGTTAAAAAACATTAGCTATTACGCGCAGCAAGTTCACTGTAGCATCGCTGTTACCGCAAAACAATTAGTTATGAAACATGCTGCACATAAGCCTTGACTGGCTGATATCGAAAAAGATCCTTTTTTAAAGAAAAGATCCTTCTATTTATTGTTTTTGTGCTTAACTTTATCATTTCGTTCAGCCGGTGTATTTTTATGCAGTTCTTACTTATTTCAAATTTTGATTTGGTTTTTGTAGCTCAGTATACTTCATTTCTTAGAACTTTTTCTTAACCAATGCAAAAGGAAATGTGATCAAGATTATCCTTGGAAAGTAAGTACAATTTCACAGGATACATGTCGAATCTTCCGGTTGTTTGTATCTATTGTTGTTGACAAGCTGCAATTGTTTGTCTAGATACTGGTTACTGGTGCGTAGACAAAGTTTAATCTTATTCCCTTTTCCACACTGTATTTTCATTACTTTTCCACACTGTATTTTCATTACTTTTCCACACTGTATTTTCATTACTTTATCCACACTGTATTTTCATTACTTTTCCACACTGTATTTTCATTACTTTTCCACACTGTATTTTCATTACTTTTTATTTGAATTTTAAGGCTCAAATTTGCAAACAATTTTGAGTAAAGCTCCGATTCTATGACTAATTTTTAGTTCCGAGATAATCTCCAATAAAATTAGCATTAGCTAGATAAAAAGAGTTGTGCCAGTGTGGAAATTATTCTTACTCATTCTCTAACTCGAACAATATTCTTTTGTTTTTTAATTTTTCTCGATTTTTTTTCTCGAAAAGTATTTGTCAGATGGCGAATTATTAAAATCAGTTGACTGTTTTTATCACTTTAGAAATAACGACACCATTGATTTCAATATGACCATTGATTTCACCTACTGGACATCTGAGTTTATCAACACCTTCTCAAATACTTTCAAATTGTGTGGTTATGAATTGCCCTTGACTAATATGTCTGTGGAGTTTTTTACAAAGGACGAAATCATTGTGCCAGGTTTGGAGCGTGTTTATATTCGACGTTATATTACTTTCCTTTTTTATACTAATCAAAACAGTTCATCAACAGTTAATCAAAATAGTTCACTATTTTTGTTTTTAACCATTAAAATATACATTATTAGAACTAATTGTTGCACAAGTAGGCAATATTTTGTTTAAAAGTCAATAGGTCTAGTATATATATATATAAATAAACACGAGGCGTCTTAATGTAACGTCTAAATCTTCTATTTGCAACGAGGTACTTTGGTTTTGTTACAGTTAAAAATGTGCTTTTGATCAGATGGGTACCATATTTTTGTAGAAGAAATAGACTGTGTGGACAGAAACTAGAATAGAAGGTGCAGAAGGGCTCCATCCAATATCCATGTATATTTTAAAATAAATATTTTACGACTTCTATTTTTTTAAGATTTCCATACTTAAGTGTTTTTTTACGCCCACGAATATGCTTTCGCCCACGAAAAGGTCAGTTAAACTCGTCTTGCCTCAGAAACTGAATGTCTTGAACGTTTTTAAAATTTTCAATTTCGAAACGCTGACAATAACTGTGCTTTCATCTTCGTTAATTAAATTAGTTGAGAGTTAAAGCAGTGAAAACCTTTGCTTGTTTAGAACGGGGTACACCAATCAGCTTTTGGATATTCATTATTGTAACTGCTGTTCCTGCTTTTGTTTTGTTTGTTTCCATTTTACTTGTGGTGTGCACATGTACAAGGAAAGGATTTCGAACGGAATTATGGGATTTTTTCAAGTGGAAACGATCTCAAAAAAAGCATGAAAAGGAGAAAGCGGAAGAAGTTCGAATGGAAAAAGTCTTAACATCTATGGACAATGGCGCCTTCGAGAAAAGTTAGAACAAACAAACAAACAACAAACAAACAAACAAACAAACAAACAAACAAACAAACAAACAAACAAACAAACAAACAAACAAACAAACAAACAAACAAACAAACAAACAAACAAACAAACAAACAAACAAACAAACAAACAAACAAACAAACAAACAAACAAACAAACAAACAAACAAACAAACAAACAAACAAACAAACAAACAAACAAACAAACAAACAAACAAATTATACAGAAATAATGTGGAAGTGACAAGCAAACAACCTTTTTGTTATAGCTAATAATATATATATAACTTTTTGATAATCTTAGGTTACTAGAAATTACCTTAAGGGCACGAATTTCTTAATTTTTGCTGATATAAATTTTTGCGAAACTAATTTTTGCAATTTAGCCGAAAATCACAAAAATTAGTTTCGCAAAAAGTTTTTCTTCCAAAGTGTAAAGGTTTGAATAATCTTTATGTTTCAATGCTTCAAAAATGTGAATGAAAAGGTTGTAATCACTTTTATCACTTATTTTGATGACACGAGAAGGTTTTTTGTAGTCCAAGAGTTTTCCATTGTCAGAAGTCCATCAGTTCTTTCCGAATTTTGCTCCATAACCTTGATTTCAAAAATGTTAAAAGGTTTATCACTTTCGGGAACACAGTCTAAAGTTTTGCCTCAATTGGTTGCCAATCTTTTTTTGTAATAAAAAATATCGTCGAACAGCCGCATGATATTCAAACAATTAACTAGACCAGCTGAAGGCGGAGAACAAATTAACAGCATCTTCGAAATATTTAATGACATTGATGATTACATGTAAAATTTTATATTAAAGAGTACAGTAACTGTTATTGATGTTTTTTTTCGATTTTTTCAACACTTTTCCCAAAAAAAGCCCCTAAAACCCATTAACCTTGAAACGCATAAACAGATCTCGTACTTTTCGCCAGCATGAGAAATTTGCAAAAATTGCTTTTTGTGGTTGTATTCTCAAAAATTAATTCCGCAAAAATTAATGGTTGCAAAAATTTAAGCTCTTAAGGTAGGTGATTTCGATATTTATAAATGGCATAATTTCACAGCACATTAATCCGAATTTTTTTTAAATTGTGCACACATTTTATTAAATTATACTTGCACTACAACTTATTCTATTCTGTGTTTTTCAGTTTTTTGAGGTTCTTTGTTCGTTGTATCAAGTACGAGAAGAAGATATTTACCTGTCAATAGAAATAGGATCTAGCCTCTGACCTTCTAGCCCCCTGGCCTCTCCTACCATTTTTTACACTGCCTTCTTCGATTTCTTACACTTGGGAACAGTTCAAGAATCGAAATTCCCTTAGAAAGAAAAAAGCTGACGACAAAGTTGTTCTCACTCATGTTGAAATAGCAACTATTACACCAATAAATGTCGCAATCCTAACATTAAATGTCGCAATCCTAACATTAAATGTCGCACTTCAGCAATAAATGACGTTAAGTCAACAATAAACGTCGCAACAGTAAATGCCGCAACTTTATCCTTAAATAACAATAAATGTCGCAAAGTTAAATGTTACAATATATTTGGCAGCTTTTAAATCTAATTTTTGCCCTATCAACAACAAGGTTGCAGGCTCAATTTTTTCCTTGACTTGCTTTAAATGCCACGTAGTTAGATGTCGAAAACTTAACAATAGAAGTACAATAAAAGTACGCAAAGCTTCGCAATAAATATATACTTTTATGAATTTATACACTCGTTTCTTTATTAAGAATATTAACAATAGATGTCGCACTTTTTAAGTTCCTGCGGTAACTGTGACATTCTCATATTTTCAAATCTAACTTTCAGTTTACCTAATACATAATAATGTTCTTATTGATATTCACCAATGGTATCTCCTATTGAGTTGGAATTGTGATGAAATGGTTAAAGATACACGCACAACAAAATCTCCCAATGTTCGTATCTCATATATAACAAAAGAAAGAACAAGCTATATACTAAAAATAAAAACTGTACACTGTACAACGTTCTATAGACATCAAAGTTTAGGCAATTTGATAGACGATATTATTATTATTATTATTATTATTATTATTATTATTATTATTATTATTATTATTATTATTATTATTATTATTATTATTATTATTATTATTATTATTATTATTATTATTATTATTATTATTATTATTATTATTATTATTATTATTATTATTATTATTATTATTATTATTATTATTATTATTATTATTATTATTATTATTATTATTATTATTATTATTATTATTATTATTATTATTATCATTATCATTATTATTATTATTATTATTATTATTATTATTATTATTATTACTTTTATTTACCCAGGATAGCCTCTTCAGTTTCTATAGGACTGTTATCAACAAGGGTCCTACGAAGGGGGTCCTAATGCATTTAAAGCTCCCATTTGAGCTACGGAAGGCGTGGAAGCACAACAGCCGCTCAACTAGACAACCGCCTAAGATATCAATCCTATTCTCATGCTGAACGTTAAGCAGAAAGGATCGATTCACACTTTTATAGTTAAAAACAGAACCCATACAAAATCGTCCTAACATAATTTATGAACACATGCATACCAGCCATAAGTTAAATCATTCAATGTTAACATGGCTGTGTTCCACCATACCAACCTTCCAGTATCAGCTTCAACTTGGTCTGTTTTCTGCATTTATCAAACGATATACAACTCCACCTACCACTGCTCAATTCAAACTACCTAGCAGTCATTCTTATTGTATATTCGATCATTTCCGGTAGTATGCGAAGTCATGTTGCAACGTTGATGTAAGAAAATTTTATTCGATTAGAATAAAAAGTAGATATAGCATGAATAGTATGAATTTCGGAAGATCCAACAGGTAAGAATTTTGTACTGATGCTATTGTCTTCTCAATATCTTCTTTTGTACTCAATTGTTTTCTATCGACATATATTGTCTTGCCACTTGGGCCAATTTGAATATCTTTACCTTGTTTTATCCAATGCTGACATCTTCGTAAAACAGATGTTTTGACCGATCCCCTATAAGCAACTGCTGTTTCGACATACACATGCGAGATAACAAGACATATTATTGTTCATTATAGCACCTGCATTACATTAATATTTAAATACTTAATAGTATCTCAATTAGTGAAATAAATCTGGACCAAAATTCGCGCTCAGGGAGTTTTGCGACATTTATTTTTAAATGAATTTTTTACTGCGACATTTATTGTTGACCATGCGACATTTATTGGTGATAGAGACATTTATTGGTGTGAGAATAAGTGTGAGAATGTTCGTAACTTGGAAATTAACATTTTTACTGTTTTTAAGATGATTCACTTAAATAAGTAACTCTTACGAGTTTTTTGGCGACGGACTGCTGCATGGTATATTTGATAAGAACGTTAACGGTGCAATTTTGGTTAAAAATTGAAGCAGTGGAGAGATCTGGAAACAAAATGAAGATTGGGTTTTTTAGGCGTGAATTATCGTAAGATTTTAGATCAAAAAATGGAACTTTTTTATGTGGAGATGGCTGGTGATGATTGATGGCGAAAGATATAGCTTGTTGTTGTTGCTAGTTTCCGTTGACAGTATTATAACTAGTTATTGATAATGTTACAGAGTTTGATATGCAGGATGTTTCTAATATTTTCAGCAACGTTTTCTGGATAAAGTAGTTTGTTGTTTGCTTTGGGAGTCAAGTGGCTTATTTTCTAAAATTATTTTCATCAGATTGTTTATTGTGTTTATGCTGAGAGGCGTAGTCTTGAACCAAATATTTTCAACATGAATGATAATAACAGATAAACAAACAAGACCAGTACATTTTTAACGCAGTAAAACATTTCGATAGATAAAATTTGAACAACAGAATTGGGCATTTTCGGTGTAACCAATCTGTACTTTTCATGCAATCCACTTTGTCTAGTTTTGGTAATTCCTATGGCATAGGTCAAGTATTCTGTATCATTTTCATCCTTCTGAAAAGTGAAATCATCAATATTCCTGACATGCTGGGTAAACAGTAAGATCATTGTGTTTATAATTGCAATCATTGTGACCGGACTCCTTTAAGGAGAGGGGAGCACAATTGAAATGAAATGGGTCAGGAACGAAATAACTTCCTAGTTTTTCTTGGTATTTCGTGCTGAAGATCGCTTTAATTTCCTGAGCAGATTTTATTGGCTTGATATTATTTTTCAAAGCAGCAAAAACACGAGTAACTAATTCTATTTCCCTTCCAGAAACTTTCAATCCCCTTTTTTAATTCGTCTACATTTATTCCACAGACATGATTGTAATTCATGATAATTACTAATAGCTATAGCGACCATAAACAAACATAAACAACCCGAAATTTTCGACTGCGAAAGTTTATTACTACACTAAAATCGGACTACTTTTCAAAGTTACGGAAAACGTTAGCCGAATTGGTGTATTGATACATGATTTTTTGTTCGTCACGTTAGTGTGACTAAATACAAAGCAATTATACAAATATTGGATTAATTTTAAATTTAAACTAATTTTTACCAATTGTCGCAAATTTGACGACGTCATTAGCGAATATTAGAAATAAATGGATAAATAATTAAGTACTGCATAAAAGACTTCATGAATGAACAAATTCAAGTTCCTCCAGTACAAATATGTACTGGGGAATTTGAAAAAAGTTAAACCAACCTTTCTACCAGTTCATAAGCAAACAGATGGTTTTATTTGCGTCTCTTTTGCCATCACTTATGCTGCAGAAATCTTAGATAAGAAATCACCGGTACAAGCAATCTTCGACGTTAAAAAGATGCAAAACCATTTACTAGCTTGTCTAGAACAAAAAACTCTAAAACCATTAACAAAAATAGAGAAACTGTAAATATATTTTTCGTTACTTTGTTCACTTTTTATGGGTTTGTTCAGATAGTATTTTTTATTAAACGATTCTTCGTTGCTTCTTCAAAAGATATGTATATTAGTTAGAAATAAATGTTACTGTCCATTCTCATATCTATTTCCTTTATATTCACTAGTGAAAATACAATTGCGAAATATTTAGCGTCTTTAACATCCTGTTTTGTCCTATGTGAAAAATCAAACTAATTTGCCCGAAAACTCGGTTATCTTACCACACATTCAGACATTTTTGAATACTTAGACATAAGACAAGATATATTTAGGGCTAAGTTGGAGCCTTGAAGGCTACTGTTGATCATTCTTCTGTCATTAATCCTTAGCGGAATTACAACAAAAAAACTTGTACTTGGAGGAAAGACACTGATTGGCTTATTGAACATGAAGGGATATGGTCAGTTGTTACCTACCCTTGCATTTATAGCTACCTAATATTTCAACCCAACGATATAAACTTGACCGATCTAAATGATTATAAGAACTCCAAGGCCCTCATTTATTTTCGATGTGGTTGGCTTTGAGACAACTTTATCTTATTACAACGGTTATTGTTATAGCTTCTACATACACTCCAGTGGTCTAATGGTATGTTTCTTATGAAGGCACATAAGAGCTCCAGGTTCGAATCCTAATAGAAGTTATACATATAGAAGTTAATGTCTTTTTTTTCGTTTTTTTTTTAGTTACAGTAACTACCTTAGTTATATTCGATTTTTTTCACAGAAGAAATATTTATGCCACCTTATACCGCTTTTTTGTATACTAAGATAAATCTTTAGTCGGTTTAAACACAAAGCAGCGCAAACAAACAAAATGTCATCAACTTCCGAACAGTCAATAATACACTGTAGCTTGTAATGTCTAGTTTTGTTGGAAATTTTAGGAAGATGTTCCAGTACTGCTTTAACAGGTTAGCCCATGAATAAGGTCTGCAATCAACACATGTAAAACCTGTGAGCAATTCTCAAAAAAGTGCGACATTTGGTGTCCGGGCCCTTTACAATGTTATTCTAAGCTATTTAGTATAAAAATGAGTGTAATTCGATTCGATTTATTTAATACTTGCAAAGGTTCAGTGAAAAAAGATGAGTAATTCTTCTGATATTGCTGATCATAGAAAGCTCGTTTAGCGAAAATTGGGTGTCCTGACCTTAAAATTCTGACTTTAAGCATTTTCACGAGAAAGCTTTCTTTAGTTGAGAAAGGGCCACCAAACATTCCAATACATATCAAATATCTTCTCAAGTCTATTCAACATCAAAAGATAAGTCACAGTTCAACATTTTTCTTTGGTTAAAAAATGTCCTGAAAATACACCTAATATACGTTACCAACATTCATGGTCCAGTCAAAACGTTTTTACAAGTGATAAGAACCTTGTTTTTAAGTTAAACGGTGACTCATATGTATGCCAACTTAAAGTTACATTGATTACAAAGTGTCACGCAAGAATTTCGTTTTGACATCCATTGAAAATTATTTTTTTCAATTCCGTAAATAAAATTGTAACATACGTTACGTATGTTCACAGCGGTTAGAGAGGGTTGACGGAATTGATTACGTGGCCTTATCATTTAGTATTAGGTAACCTTTAAATTGAACTAAAACTATAAAATTTTACTTTTGTACTTTTGGAGATATACAAAGTGAAACATGTAAATGTAACATATGTTTGGTAACATACGTTACTGCAAATTCAAATGTTTTCTTTTCGAACGTTTAGTTAAATTTTCGAATGTTTTTTATTGACGATCTTTGTATTTGAAGTTCCGTGTGTGCGCAGTGTAAATATACAAAGAAGAGGGACAGCAGCTGGTTCAAAATATTATTTCCAAGAGGGGATTATCTTTTTTATTTTTTTTTTATTGATATGTTCAGAATTTTGTAACCTCGGTTGTTTGCATGGACCTCACTGCGTTCGGTCCATGACGTCACAACCTCGGTCGCTATTTTCCCGTAGCGCCCGGTTAAACGGTTTATAAATCATTTAGTTCCTGGTAGCCTGATAAAAACATAGAAATTAAGTCTAAGTCTTTCACAAAAAGATTGACATTTGGATGAAGAATAAAATACATGTCTATGTAGAAACCATGTCTTCTGGCAATAGTAACGTTCGATCAACTGGAGGAAAAGAATTCTTTTCGAACACAGTGAAAAAGTTCTTGTAGTTCTATTTTAAGAGTTTTCAAACTTGCCGTTGATGGAATGGTTGTGTTTGTTGGGAAATTAAACGAGCAATTGTTGAAATTAACCAGAAATAAACGAAAAAAATGTAGCTAGCTAGAGACATCACATTGAACTTATTTTTTTAAAGAAATAGTTGAGAGTGGTGTTAGGTGGATTTATTTTATCCTTGTTTGAAGAACTCAAGATGTGAGACACTCGAAAAAGGTGAGTTTTGTGAGCTGCTTTGTCGCTTTTGAGGGAGTCTATATTTTTATGGCCACTGTGTTGCTTAAACAAAACTTCTTGAAGGTATTACTAGCATACTTCGTTTTCAGAGCCTGTTGATGCAGTATGAATTGATCTACTTCATCGTACTCCCAAAACAAAAGCTTAAATCAATTATTTTAAAACATTTTATTTGGATATTTTACAGCGTTCAAATTTCACGAAAGTTTTTTTACTTTTTTGTTTAGATTTTAGCCGGTCGCTACAGGAAAATAGCGCCCGCTCACGTGATCGATATAAGCCAATAAAGACGTCAGATACAAAGAAGACATGATACTGCCAGGTACTAATAGCCAATTATTATACAGTTTTCGTAAATAGAACATTTGATTTTATTGGACAATATCAAGCCCATTTAGATTTATGTTTAACAGGATCATTCTTAAAGCATTTCTGACAATATTTCTTATGTATCAACCACAGAAAAAGTAACGTATGTTGCAAAACATACAGAGAATCATAATCAAATATTTTCATGGATATAAAGTTATAGCTTTGTCTTCTGAACCTTTTCACTACTGTTTCATTAAATATAATATAAAGGGACGAGACTAAAATAGGTTTTAAGTCCAAAAATTTATAATACATCCAGAGTCGCTTTAAAATCATAAAGAGTTTGATTGAGAGTAACATACGTTACAAAGCTTTTTAGATATGCATTGATTTAAAGTTTTCGAGCTGATCTTGATTTTTTATGCTAAATATTCTACTAGTTTGTACCAACTAACCTTGGCTTGAAATAACCGTAGTCTATCAACTTGCTGCTAGTGAAACTGGCATAAAAGGTGCAGTGTAAATTTACGGCCAGAAGTAACGTATGTTACAAATTTACGGTCAGATGTAACGTATGTTACATATTTACGGTCAGATGTAACGTATGTTACAGATTTACGGTCAGATGTAACGTATGTTACAGATTTACGGTCAGATGTTACGTATGTTACATATTTACGGTCAGATGTTACGTATGTTACAGATTTACGGTCAGATGTAACGTATGTTACAGATTTACGGTCAGATGTAACGTATGTTACAGATTTACGTTCAGATGTTACGTATGTTACAGATTTACGGCCAGAAGTAACGTATGTTACAGATTTACGGCCAGAAGTAACGTATGTTACAGATTTTGCTAAAAAATTAATGTCATAAAAGTTAATGCTTTCTTTTAAATATATATTCGGAATCAATCTATAATCCAAATCATTGATAGTTGATTTAAAATATACATAAAACGAGATTTTTATATAGCGATAAGATAATCTATGATTCTCCTTATAGGTAGTTCCAGTAGAGTGAAATAGCAGAAAAGCAAAAGGAATATAGAGAACGAAAAAAGCTCGAAAGTGGGTCATTTCTAGAAAAAGAGAGGAAACCGCAGCATAAATACTAGAAAAGAATTCTGGATTGACTAAAAAACAACTGAAAGAACGGAGAGAGGCAATGAATGAAAGGGTCAAAAGATCACGTGGGACTACAAAAAGGTTAATCGAAAAGATGAATGTCTCAAGCAGCGACACGTGTGATACTAATGGGTCTGTTTCACCATTACTGGTCCCGATGAACGTAAAAAAAAAAGAAACGTAAAAGACGCAGTGACGAAAAGCTTGGCTACAAGATTGCAAAACTCAATCAGGAGAAACGGCGACTCGAGTTAAAATGAGAATCTTTACGAAGAATATTTTGGATGCAAGGCGTCTTGGTGTTATATGGAAAGTGGTCATGGCAAAGGACCATGCGATCCGATAGGTGGAACTGCCAAAACGCAAAGCTGACCAAGCTGTAAAAAATGGAAAGTTTGTGATTCAAGATGCTTCAGATTTTTATGAATGGGCTAAGAATGACTCAACCACCATAACCTATTCATACATATCTGTAGAAGATTATGAGAAATCTGAAAACTTTTTGCATGTTGTTTGTCAGAACGTGTGCAGAGTACCCGGTACGACCGTCAACATGCTGCAAAGGCTGGAAGGAGTTTTCTGTTGTTTAACCACTCAAAATGAAAACACACAAAGAAAAGAAAGATAAAGAAGAAGAGATATCGCATGCAGTCATCGAGCCAAAGCTCAACGATTACGTTGCTGCTGTTTACGACAGGAAAGTGTACATAGGGAAGGTTCAAGTAGTCGAGGACAATGATGCCTACATATATTTCCTACAACACAACGGCACTTTAACTCGCAATAGCAAATTCAAAGAGTACTCCAGAGCCTCTTGCTACAAAACGGGCTCTTGAAATTTGTCCAGAGGCGCTTGATATTGTCATTAAAAAGTTTGAGAACTGGCAAAGACTACGATGATTTCAAGTATGAACAGTAATATATTTTTTTACTGCTATGTAACATACGTTATGGTGATCGATCTGATATTTTCTATAATTTTTAGAATTCTTGGACTATATTTTATACTACAAATAAAATTTTAAGTCCTTTTATCGAATAGGTCAGCAAGTTTTAGTTCAAAGTACGAAAGTAGTTTAATTTCAAGACTATCAGGGCAGACAGACTTTTTGTAACATACGTTACTATTTTTTCCCACGTATTTAGCTTTAAAAATTTCAGGTTCAACATTATTCGACAACTTTTGTTGCTGATCTTGTTAGCATCCTGAGTTCCTGTATGAGAAAGTCCATAACAATATTATGTTACCATTTTTAGTTTATATGAAAACATAATTTTTACAGATCTAGTAAATGTTCATTTGAGTTTATTTTCTGCTGTGCAAGACTTTTTCAGTGTTTTCATGGAAGCGGGGAATCCATTTAGTGCAAAGTAGATAAATCAAAGAATATAAAATTTTAAGACTTTTTTTGTAACATACGTTACTATTTTAGCCTTAACTTTTACCTCAAAAACTAAAATATTTCATTATTTACAATTTTTTTTATAATTTAGTCTTCGTTGTACACCTTCCAGACAACACTATTCGGTAACTTTTATTGATTTATAGTTAATGTTCTGAATTCCATATGGTTAGTTTGTAACCATATATGTTTTACATTGTAAAATATATTGCAATCATAGAATGATGAGTTAATTTTCATTTTTATTATGAAAACCGTGTTACTTTTTATGGTACATTTCCGTTCCCTAACTATTTCTACACTATTCCTAATTGTTTATTGAAGGAAAAGCCTAGTAGTGATAAAAATATCCTAATTTACAAGATGGTAACGTAGGTTACACGTGAAAAATAGGTAGTTGCATCAATGACCTGTAAAACTGAAATGGAAGGGATCTTGTAGTGCATATTTACTGTTTTAAGACCCTGAAATAACATATATTCAGATGCTTTATAATTCTTCATCAAAACGAATTGACATATTTTAAGGTTTTTCAAGTCTGGAATGTCGCACTTTTTTGAGAATGGCTCTGTCCATGATTCAAACGTGTCTGAACACACACCTGGAGATATACCAGATTGTTGCGCCAAATCTTTATTTAAATACGGTTTTTTTAAAAACAAAATGAAATCCTTCCATACATTTCAGCTAGTATAAAAATATATTCGTTGATTGGTATCAATTTTATTCCAGGAAAAAGATGATGTTCAGCCTCAATTTGATATTTTTTATTAACTAGGACCTGACCACAGAATGAATCACATTGTTACCAATACAACCAACACAAGGTTCACAGACTTCATGTATTGGATCAGGTACCTACAGGTAAAAAAAGTAAACAAATACATTGAATACCTGCACATACATTGCGTACCTGCAGTGGACCTAAATCTTCGAACACGTTGGTGAAATGGACCTGATATGGGTTTTATATAAATTGAAGAAGGGGTGGATACAGAAGTTGCTATAATAGAGCATGAAATATTCGTTCAAAGTTTAGTAAAGAAGGTTGAATAAAGCTTAACAGCGCTGAGGGACCAGCTTGAAAAAGACAGATAATGCCCATTTTCAATTGCTGGCCAAAAGTCAAAAACGATGTAACTTTGATAAAATGATGCAATCAAAATGTTTTAAGCTCCAAAATGACATGAAATCAATATAAACCCATAGCTGAAAGACTAAGATACATACATAAAAATCCACAACAAATAACCAGTGTATATATAACAACCAACAACCAACACGTGTGCTATTAGATTTAAAATGGCAGAGAAAATAAGCCAAACTTTCAGTAGAGCATGTGCGGAGGTGTGGACCTGTAAAAGCAAAAGAAGCGCGTTTTGCGTAAAAATGAATAGACGGCGCGCCATCAAAAAAATTTTCGTCTCTAAATGTGCCTTTCAAACACTACCACCTAAAGGTGTGAGTAAATTAGATGCTGCTTTACACTACTTTGAGTATTTTGCATTACTGTTAACACCACGTTCTCTAGTGTCTTGTAAGTCTTCTGTTAAAAGGTGTTCCTAAGGATAAATCTCAGGCTAGATGTTTTAATGAACTTCAGTCCTGCGCAAAATAGAATGAGAAGGTAGAAACGTTCGTTCCCACAGGTAGTTAGTTAAATATTCTATTTCTATACTATGTTACGTAATTTGACCATGTCAATGTTTACAGCGCACTTAGGACTTATTATTGCTGACGTCAGCGTGGCCAGTTTTTCTCAAATCTTAGGCCTTTATGGACCCAGATGTGGACCTATCAGCGCAATTTTAAAGCTGCTTATCGAACTCACGCATCTGAAAAGAACTTCAGGCTGCGAAAAAGTAGCAATTGACGTTGTTTCTTAACCATATAAAATGACCGAAAAACGTTGTATTTATAATGTATATTAAAGGAAGGAATTATTAGAACCGTTAGCTACATATGGTCTTTTTTATCGCAAAATTTTGATTTACGTCGCAAACGAAAAGAAATTAAATGAATCTAATGAAAGTCGCAACAATGTGATAAAGCGTTTTGAAATGAGAAAAAATTCTTGTTAAAGCGAGATCCGGGAGAGCCTTTCGCTTTATCCTGCTTACGAAGTTTTGAAGTAGTTTGCAAAAGTTTTTGGAGTTGTCTTCTTAAAAAAACATAGGGAAATACAAACAAAATTCTTTTTTTTTTAGCTAAAATATGAATTTGTTTGACGAGCTTTTCTATCTTTTATTTGTAACAGGTTTTTTGCCTTTTTTCACACCTTGTCCAATAGAACCATGAAAATATGTTGTCAAAAAATTATACACTTTGTTATCTTTGCTTTTGCGTTCATAAAAATATTACAAACTTCTCATGTATTTGTGGAAACATCTCATGTTTGTATGAAGATGAACATCTGCGTGAAAATTTGGGCACATGAAAGTGATATTGCCCAATTTTGTTTAACGAAACGATGTATTTAAAATTTACACTACAACGCACACTCAGTTTTTCTTAGATTTTTGTTTTCACTTTTTATTAGCAGTATTAATTCAATAAAAAGAATTCATATAGAATTCTTTTTATTGAATTAAACAATTGTTTGGAAGCATACAATTAATATATAAATTTCGCGTACTGATCTATTTCACTGAAAAGGTCATTTTATTTATATAAAAAGGAAATGAACTTAAACATCGTAACAAATTTTATTTTATAGGTAACAGCAAAGTAAAGAAGTTCAAAGATCTCACGTTGTTATATAGTACGGAACTCCTAATGTAAAATTCTTTCATTTTATAAAAACAAGACGTCGCCCTAACTAAAACAACGTGTTGCTTATAAAGATGGAAGCTATCTGGGTGATTTTATGGATATGCCGAATTTTACCATTATTGTTACATTCTGTTGGATTCTATTTACTATATACCAAAAGCACAAACATTAATAGCAGTCAAAGAATTTACATTTTAAACTTAAGCGTTAGCGAAATGATAATGTGTCTGGTTTCGCTGATACGAACGGTAATTCAAGCTTATAAAGGTACAGAGGACGTGTTCTTTCAAATCTTTTATATACTCTTTTACACATATTCAGTGACATATTACGTTTTTATGATATTTTTAACCTTGGATAGATTAGCGGAAATTTACTTAAACATTAAATATTCACTATATTGGTCATCGAAAAAAACAGGCTACCTCGTTGGCGCCACATGGTTAGCAACGACACTTGCTACAATGGCATGTCTGTTGTATTTTCATATTGCGAGAAATGCTGCATACGCAATGATTTCCACCTCATACGTCATATATTTCTCCCCTGTTACTGATTTCATCTTCCTTGCTGTGGCCGCTGTTACGTACAGTTATATTATCCATAAACTACGTTCTCGTTCAAGAATCATGCCAGGAACCACAATAACTCGAAGTGGTACAAGAGATATTGAACAGTCAGGAATAAGTGTTGATAACACTACGCAGAAATCAAGACCGAGATCTGCTAGATTACTGTTGCCTTCCTTACTGATCCTTACGTTCACTTTGACAGTAGTTCTTGTGGATGTCGTGTATTTTTTGATGACAATAAAAGTTGTGCCCAATATTGATACCTTAGTATATGTATTTGGTGTTGCGTTTTATATTGGGCTTATGTTGGACGCAATTTGTTATGTAATGCTAGCCACAACAGTGGGAAGACAGTTCCTAAGGCGAGTCAAAAGGCGAATACTGGGAAGTTAAGGCGAGTTAAAAGGCGAATACTGAGACGTTAATGCGAGTCAAAAGGCGAAAACTGGGAAGTTAAGTCGAGTCAAAAGGCGAATACT
This sequence comes from Hydractinia echinata, assembly GCA_030067915.1. Taxonomy (NCBI): domain Eukaryota; kingdom Metazoa; phylum Cnidaria; class Hydrozoa; order Anthoathecata; family Hydractiniidae; genus Hydractinia; species Hydractinia echinata. Next base: position 552,134 of record JASGCC010000117.1, read on the forward strand.
GCGAAGTTAAGGCGAGTTAAAAGGCGAATACTGAAACGTTAATGCGAGTCAAAAGGCGAATGCTGAGAAGTTAATGGCGTGAGAGACTCTCCAGAAATTGTTTTGTCAGAAACTTTTTGTAGTTCGATATTAGACTTTAATTTCATTGTAAATAATTGTTAACAGTTATAAATATTTCTACCAACTTTAATGTATCTTATCGATCTTGACGCACTGATTATTAGTTAGTTTGTGGAACATAAGACTGAATCTCCACTTGTTTGCATAGCCTTTTATATTTTGATTGGCAGAAAAAAAACATGGGTGTGATAAGGAATCATATTTATGGTTTTACAAAAAAATAATAAAAAAAATAATGTGTTATCTTTTTTTTTCACGACTGACGAAACCGTTTTTGAAAGAAAACAGGATGGCAAAAAAAATTGTTTTCTTCAGGAATAGCTTTCTCTCCCACACATCGCAAGAAAAAAATAATTTTCTTGTTTTTAAGATTTTGATAAAAATACCATAAAGGTAAATCGTGTCCACGGCACTGAAATTCAGCTACAATTTAGTATTCGCTGAGCTATACGCCTTTTTAAAACAGAATACCAAAATTCTTATCAGAGTCATTATCCTTATTTCTCCATTATTGTGAAGTTCTTTATGAAAATGTTTGCGACATAAACATCAACAAACTATATGTGTGCGAATAAACTGTAATTAGTTGCCGTTTATACAACTTACTTTTAATGAAGTAAAATTTCTAACGGGTTATTAAACCCCTCACGTTCATACAGAATGTGAAATTCAGAATGCGCGTGCGCAAAATTCGCGAAATATTTTGTATTTTTTTCAAGATGGTAGACGTCGTCGCATGCCTGACAAACATTGTTTTACAAATTGGATGCTCTAGTGATTCTGAATAAAAACTGACTTTCATGACTACAAAGCGTTTGTTTTAATTTTATAATGTTTGATAACATGTTGGCGAAGACAAAAAAATTGTTGGTGGCTATGGCGAAAAGCAAGAAAACGAAAGAAGAACATTTCATTGTCAAGGACGTATTTTTTTCCGACAGGGGCAAAAGGAGCATATAAAAATGCCTAAAACTAACATTCTAAAGTTTTCCAAGCCTATTCTTAGTTATTTTTATTAATTTCAAGCATTGTATTACCAGAAGAAATCAACGTCCTGGTGCTTACATTTTTTTGCTCTGAAAAATTTGCCTTCAAAGTCAAGATATTTTGGTGACCTGTAGCTAGCTATAAATGGCACTTGAATGATGATGTTATGAGTAGTATAATGAATTGTAAGTAGAATTTTGTTATTACTGACTAACAAAGATTACTGATATGAATGTTTTTTCTTAGTAAACTATATTTTGTGTTTTTTTTTTATCTTTTCAACGCTGGGCCTCTGCTGTAGCAACGCATTGTTATTATGACTAAAGTACTGTGTATAGCTTTACAACTTTGTGCATAAACATGGTAGCCTTAAAGTAAAATACCTAAGGGTAGTCGATAAGGAGTGTATTACACTTTGTTTTGTTTAAAAAATATAGTGTGAATAGAACTATTTTATTGCGTTTAGCTACAATTGTTTATCACCAATTATGACGTGTTATTCTATTCTTACCTAAATTTCGGATTTACGATTCCTAGGAATTGCTAAAACCTCTCCCCCCCCTTTCTTTTAGTGTCGAAAAGATGCTAATACACGAGTTCACAGTTTCACAGTCTTTCTTTTGTTACCACGTCTTATTGAGAATTAAAAAGAAAAACTAATTATTTCTTCAGAAAATGAGAAATATTCATAATGCCTATGGTCAAAGCCTTATTCATGGTGGTTATCCCTCCATTGGGTGATTTTAATAAGTTTGCATGAATAATTTTTATTATTATTATTGTATTCATACTGTCTGATGGAAAATAAATAAATAAATAACTAACTATCAAATTCACTCTGTTTACTTCCTTTTTTTAATACAGAACATAAGTGAACGACTTAAACTGTGAAGAGGTGTATTGTGGAAAAAATGATTTTGTGGAACCTCTTGACCTCTTTTGTGGCAAAAAATTATTGCATTTCATTAATAAGTATTATTATAATAAGTATATTATAATAAGTATATTTTATACAAAAGCTAATGATTTTCACAGAAAATATTCACAGAAAAATTAATTTGTTTTTTGCCAAAACCCCTTGAACAAGAACTTAAAAATTCAAATGAAATGTACACATTAAAAATACTTATTGTCAGAGAGTTTTGTGTAAAAATATGTTAGGATTGAACAGTGAATTTTACAAAAAAAGTATATATGCATACACCTTTTTGTATAAGAAAACCCTTTTTTGACTTCTAAATGTTCTTAGCAAGGTGACTGAATTAGGCTGAAATTTTCTTAATTTTTTTCTTAATTTTTATGGATTACTCCTTGTATGGTTTCAATCGTTTGGGATACTTTTTGTTGCAAACACAACTATGCACATTATATGGTTCTTATTGGAAGACTTATTTAAAGAATTATGTTAATGTGCAGTTTTTATTTCCATTTTTAAAAATAAACAATAGATTCTCATCATAATAAACAATAGAAACTTATCACGTGGTATTTTCTCACCTGAGGAAAAGTTTTCTCGCCCATGCCATATGAACAGAAAGTAAAAATTATATCATGCTGAAATATTTCCCCGCTATCCGAGGAAATATTTGATACTAGTCGATAAGGCCCGTGGAAAAATCCACTTAGGCAGGATAACAGAGAAAAACAACAGTCATATAAATTTTGCTGACGTCAGCAGAGACCTGTCAGAACACAAAATTTTTTTTTGAGAAATGTGTATGCCTGTTGCATTCATCGTATAGATCTTGAAACGCTGATCAAGAAAATGTATAGGATCGTGTAGTTGTGAAAAACGGATGCAGAGATATTAGGGTTTAAAGGTTTTTTTATGACGTCATTAACCCGTCCATTCCGAAACGGATTCAGTGACCCAGGCTTGGAAAACTTAGCCAAATTGGTCCCAGGTAGTCCCTAGTTACCCACGCAGGAGATGACGTCAGTTATTTCCACCCGTTTCCAAGTTATTTAGCCTTAAATTTAAAAGTGCAATGCAATGGCTTCACTAATCTTAATATACTTTCCTTTGACGTCAATATTGTTCTATCGTCAAAGTTTGCTAATTTACAGAACAAATTTATAGGCGATGTTTTATAATTTAATCCACTTTGCAAAAGTCACAGACAGAAGCTCCGTATTATTATAGAGACTAGTAGATTAGGCCCGTGGAAAAATCCACTTAGGCAGAAAAACAATTGAAAAGTTCTGTCATTTGAATTTTGATGACATCAGCAAATGTTTCAGTATATTGAATACTGCCTTTTACCAAAAAAAATAATCTGAAAATGCATAAAAAGAAAGTAAGTCATAATTTAACAAAAACGTTCTTAAAACCTAACACAAAATATCAAATGTCAAATCGCATGAAATCCTCCCAACAAAACTTCAGACAAAATATAAAAAAAAAACGTTGTGCAAGGTGTAAAATCTAGTTGGTAGAAAGTGACAACATTGACAGTCACAACCCAGACAGTTACGACAACAATAATAATAATGTCAGAAATAACACATCTCAAATATGTATACATCTTATTATGTGATTATGTTGAAAACTTTCAATATTTTAATCCGAAGTGTCGAAAAGAAAGGCTTGCAACAGTAAGCACAGATCTATGAAAATAAGTTGTTTACGCATTTTAAACATTGTCTTTTCCCTAAATGCTTATACAACAATACAACCTGAACAATATCAAAAAGCCAAACTTAAACAAACACAAAACACTAAAAAACAAAATGTTAAACTTTGAAAAATCATTTATTCGGTTGCATACCATCCTGTCCTGCAAAAATATGCACAAAATGTAAAAATTAATTGGTTAACAATGTCTAATGATCCATACTGACTTTACCAAACATTTTAAACTGAAATGTCGAAAAAGCAATGAGCAAGGAGTAAATTTCAAATCAACAAAAATTATTATTTTGAAAACATTGTTTACAATAAATGTAGAACACAAAGGTTTTTGAGGAGCAAATCAAAATATGAACAAAAATCAGTTCAATTGGCATGTTCTATATTGTCTTCACCCATAAAATCTTCCACAAAAAGGATATGAAACGCATCAAATTCAACTCAGAAAAAGCAGTCATTTCAGTGCATACAAAAATACAACTTGGAAAGTGTAGAATATCAAATTATTTTTTTAGTATATATACTTGCATACGGTCCTCCCTCACAACAGTTAAACAGTTTCAGTCTGAACATTCAGTAATTTTTTATCATCACCAAATATTTATTCCTGCAATATTTTGTGAAGTTCTTAATAAAAACGTGAAACCGTGGACTTTTCTTCCAGCAAAACTGACATTACTTACAGTTAGTTTAAAGTTTAAAAAGAATTTATAACACAAAATATAAAAAAAATCAACTTACACAACAGCTCACAGTCTAATTGTACAAAATTTGTTCTTTCAATATTTTGCATGTGCTCTTTTTCCATAAAAGTTTACACAGAATTTAAAAAACAGCAGTTTGCAACACAAACAATATAAACAGCAACCATACTATTCTCTGCTGAGAAATTTTAACCACAAATGTCAAACACCCAGGTAAATTTCCCAAATTTTTTTTAAAAAAACTGCGATTTGGAACACATCAAATTTAAATAAAGAAGGATCAGTCATTTCATTATGTTGTACAGAGTCCTCGCCAGTAAGAATTTATACAAAATATAGAAAACACAACTTGCAATGTGTAAAATCTAATTCTTCTTCTGTGTATGGTCCTTCCTCACAAAGTAACATAAATATATAAAAAAAAGTTTCAGTTATAACATCTAAAACAACAAAAATCAGTTCTATCAGTATATGTCATGCCATTGTCTTACACAAAATGTTCACCTTAAAGTTTCACAAGGCACAGCCTGTAAATTAAAAACAACTAAGATCAGGTATTTTGGTCTATTTCATACCATCCCGTCCCAAAGAATTTATATAAAATGTGAAAATTGAGTGGTAAAACAGAAATTTGCAAAATTCCAATTTTTTTTATATGCATATTGTATATGCCTTCTGCAACAATAAGTTAATCCAAAATGTCAAAAAGAAGAAAACAATAGCTTACAAAGAGTATAAAAGCAAAATCAACAAAGTAGCTATCTCTTTTGGTGTATATGCGCAAAAGTTTACACTAAATGTAAAAAACGGTTGTGTTTAGTAATTCTACGTCAACAAACGTCAGTTCTTTTAGCATGCTGATTTATGTCTTTGCCCACAAACTCTTACTCTTACTTAAAAACAGTCCTTAAACTATTCTTAAATATTATGTAATACTTTTTTAAAAGTTGTTGTGGCTTGTTAATTTAAGCTTAAAATGTCAAGTGAAATAAGTTACAGCCACATTCTTAGCAAAGACCACTAAGATAACTACGGTAGCTCTTACATGTAAAAAGCAACATAAAACTCACAAGTTAGCTAGGTACTTGGAATGTTAAGTTTGAAGCTAACATAAGCTAGCTACAGCAGCTAATAGCTGGTCAGTTGAATATAAACTGGAGACTTAGCTAGGTATAAAGAACATGGCTACATATTTATAAATTCCGAGCTAGCTAGCTATTAGGTTGTTGTTGGTGTGGTTGGCTTTATGATGCTAGCTAACAAACATGTCTCGCATCAATAATATCATCAAAACTAAAAAAAACATAAACAAACCTTTGAAACCTTGCTATACTTCATTTACATACCATGCCCTTTTTCAAATGTTTTTGCAGATTTATTTTGAAGGCAAGAGAAGACAAATGCTTAAAAAGGACAGCCATCTTTTTTGCAAACACAATTTCCGTTACTTTGTGCTAGAACTTCATTTAACAAACCACACAAAACTCGCAGCTTTTCACGACAAAGAAGACATATATTTTACGGCAACATCAAAGATTTTTTTCGGCAACATCAAAGGAAAATGAACTCATCCACTTTGCCTGTTACGGACAGACACAGTCTCTGTATTATTATAAGAGATGAACAGCCCCTAAATATGACATTTTGCACTTAACAGCAAAAGCGTGGCAGTAATCATTGTTCAAAGCATTCATAAGGCTTTATTTGGTTTATTTTTTCACAGTTTAATTAACAGCCAGCTAACTAAATATAAAACCGAAACTGCCACTTAGGCTCTTGGAGTGCTCTTAAAACATGCTATTATTTCATCCAAATTTAAGACTTGTATTCTTTGGCCAAAAATTAACCCATATGCTATTAAAATGAAGATAATGCAATTGTGTGGCCACCTATATCAATCTGCTATATCTTAAGGTTTTGCTGCATTTTTTTCCCTGTCCTAGCATTTATGGCTAGCTACCCAATGGCCTGATACACTGTATCTAGGTGGTCTTGATCTACCACACTTTCATACTTAGATTTTGCAAATCAGAGTGAAATCAAAAGAACTGTTAAATGTAATAATGAGATTAATTTAACCTTTTTTGATTATCTAAGACTTATAGAACTTTTTGCATGTCGATCTGTCGGCCATGTTTGTTGATATTCAAGGAGGCTAGCTAGCCAAACACCCTTACCGTGGAAAATGCTTAAAAACTTTTAGTAAAAAAATGTAAGCAAAATAAGGTTTTTTGCAGCGGAAAGACAAATCCCGTAGCTTTTCAAAATATATATACTTTACTGGGTAAAAAACTTTAGTTCTCTCTCAAATTTTGGTAGAATATAGGAATTCTGCAAATTTGTCGGATAAAAAAACCCTTTCGTTTACGTTGCCACAACAAAAGCAAACCCGTCGTTTTCAGTATTTATACGAAGCCTTGGCCACACTTATTATAATAAAATACAAAGTAAACAATATTTTAGCACCATGCCTTGTAATTTAGCATGTTAAGTCAGGTATGTCGAGATTATGACGTCATCATCGCCACGGAATTTTTGCGTTTTGAGATTTCAAAAGTTAGCGCATCCGCAGACTGAATTTCCCGTGTACAGGCGGAACTGAATGACCGTGCCCTCCCAGCGGAGTAGATTTAAAAATGATGTCGAAAATTTCTCACTTCTCTATAGATAAGCAAGAAAAGTAAGCTGGATTCTTATATCTTTTACAACTTCTTATTAAAAGCCTTATTTTTACTACATTTCAAATTACTGAAGTTGAAGTTCTTTCACTACTCCGTCCAAGCTATCGGAAATTACCCGCATTTGCTTGTACTGTGAGCGTTTTTTCGAAAATTTTCAAATGATGAAAACCATTAATCAGAAATTATTTCTCAACTTTTGGTCGCATGAAACATTTATATAGGATAGTGTTAGAAATGGTGTTCGTTAAAGGGCGATTAATTTTTCACGTCTCTACCTAGAAAAAACTTATGGCATTTGTCAATCCACTATAATATCACAAGCATTAATCAACTAATTTTATGCATCTTAAACGTTTGAAACGGGTTTTCTTAATAAAAAGTTCACATCCCAACGTTCTGGCCTGTTTTCGAGTTCGAAAATATACAATGACAGGATGACGTTATCCAAATGTTGTGCATCCCAATTGTCCTTCAATGTGCTAACAAACGTTTGTGCCAAGTTTTGTGGCAATACAATGTCTCCTTCATCACTTTTGAAGGAGGGGGATTCCCCCCTCTTCCCGTCTTCCAGTCCAAAAAAACCCGGGTCTGAATAGCGTTAAGTAATATTATATTTACACATTTTTAAAAGTAAAAAGACAAGATATTCATCAGCTTCAATTTATCTATTTAATGTTCGCTGAAGCAAATAAAATATCATCTCATATTTGTCTAAGAAAATGCATTTTCCTTCATTCGCAGTACACCCCCGGAAATTGTTTACATTAGGCTTCACTTTCTTTGGGAAACGTCATACTTTAAGGCTACGTTTCCAGTTCTCGTGTCACTCCCTTTTGACACCGTCGTCTCTATTTCCTCCTGTTTGAGTAAGGTCGTTATTAATAGCTTAATAAGTGTCATTAAAACTTCTTCAGTAACATATTTTTTTACATTTTACATAGTAGAGCTTAAAATTATATTAACACGTGTGAGAGTTTGTGAAAATCCTCTCGTGTACCTTTTTGTGAGACAAATTTATTTTAATCATCATCGTGCTCATCTAAATTTTCGTCATCAGGGTTTTTATATTTACTATCATTGCTGTTCTCTGCTGAATGATGTTGTCCAATATTAACGTACTCGTGGTGCTTTTCGTTCGCATTGAATTTTGTCGTTTTTTCGTTGCTTCTATTTACCAACACTTCACCACCAACGACATCCAGTATCGTGTTGTTAGATTCTTTCATCGCTTCACTCATCTGTTCATCTCCGCAATCGTCCGGAGTTAACATAAGGTACGCATTATCGTTTCCCTCATAATCATATTCGAGTTGGTTTTTTGCGCTCTCTATCTCGGAGGTAGCAGCTTCTCTGTCTTCTGCAAATTCTTCAGAATTTAATGACAGATGTGCGCTTTTTTCATCTGCGTGAATGACTTCATCATACGATGATTTACCCTCAGACGAATAGTCGCTACAAAATAGTACAGAAAGTAATTCAATACTTTGATAAATCGAATAAATATAAACAGTTATACGCAACATCGTTCCCAGCGCCTGTTGTCTCTTTTCTATAACCGGGACAGCGAGAAGAACATGGCTCTGGCTCGTGACCTTCAAATGCACAGTTTTTCTAGGCGTAATATTTAATGAGATTTGTTTCAATGAACCAAAATTTTATATATACCCTTGCAGAGCTATGCGAGCTCGGCGTTTTATGTCACATATATGTGCGGGGAGTTTATTTTCATTTCTGTCATACGCAGCAGATAAACTGTTTGCATATTGCTCTTGATCTTTTTCCTAATGTATAAATATACAATCATGTTATTAAGCTGCTGTTTACTTGAAATTCAAGCAGTTTAGTTATGTGTATTTTACTGAAATGGTTGGCTAGCAAAAACTGGATTTGCAAAACTTGGGGAAACTTGTTGGAAATTGGTAAATGATTTGCCCACCTGATTATAACACTTCGTTGGTTCTCTAAGGTGCAAAAATGGCTACATAATTTTCAAATAGTAATGTGCCTGACTGAAAGGCACCTAAGCAGAAATTTAACAGAATTTTTATTCATTTATTTGAACCCGTGTTCCTTGCCGTATTAGTACCCAGACTACTTTTGAGGGCATTAAATTTGAAACAACGCGGGAACTTTCTTCAACTAAGGCTTCATTCACAAGTAAATTCGTTTGTTTTGGTGAAAATGCCTGGGGAAAATTGCTCGATTTATGGGTGTAATGTTTCCAGAAAGACCCCAAATACGTCTATATTTGGTGTTCCGAAAGGAAACGACGAATATAGTAGTTCATGACGTGAGAAACTCATCCATGTGATAACCAAAGATCGTGTTGTAGACCAGAAGTTAAAAGTGCAGATTGAGAAGAGAACATTACACATATGTGAACGTCATTTTGCAGAAGATTGCTTACTTCAACGTAAGTACAAATTCTTTTCCCCACAACATAATTTTGCAACGTATAAATACAAAACAATTTGGAATTATTATTTAAACACAAATATGCATATTCTACATATTCTATGTTCAACTTTTAGATGATACTAAGAGAACGTTGAAACCTGGCTCAACCCCAACATTGAACTTGCCACAGAAAAGTGTTGCTTCTTCAACAAGGTAAAATACATTAACAATCTTTAGATAGACAACTCATTGTGTCAAGTGTGAGACCTATTTTGTTTATTTCATGTTGTGCATTTTTTTCATAAGAATTATAGCTACTTCCTTACTATTTTAGCACTGGTCCAAAGCTAATATGTTTATATCCTGGCAGACCTATGAAGGAATAAAAATATCTACACATTCTGTGATTGAGCTGGTAAAATACCTACTTAACAATGTTCTTACTGAAAGATTGTCTCAAGACCGACTAGAGGTAATGTAGATTTAAATTTTGTTAAATTATAAATTGTTTTTCCAAAAAACCTGGTTTCTAGCAACTATTTGTTACAAATTTTAATGGACTAATATATAACAAACAGCTTTATTTGTTTTATTTAGAACTATTTTGGTCGCCAACGCTCCATGGGTGCCAGAAAAGACAACCCCACTGTTCGAGATTTTGGATATAACGATAATTCCATTAGAAACCAGAAGATATTTAGACCAATACAAGGTGGAAATGTTAACACTGATGCTGCTGTGGAAATCAATGACGAGCCTTTACCATGCAGAAAGAAGGTTAAACATAACTGAAACGAAAACAATAAAACAACTATTTTTATAGCCACACATTTTAAAAAACATTATTCTTGCTTTACTTACTGTAACAGGAAAGTATACATTTTTTCTATTTGTTTACTTAAACTGTCTGAAAATTGAAAAAAAATGCTTATATAATTGACTTTTTAAGCTTTACACAAATTATTAGAAAAATCATGCAGTTTCATTTAAAAAAAAAATATGCTAGTAAGCTAGATTCAATATAAAATTTGGAAAAAAATATTCAACAAGCAGTTGAGCCAAGATAATATTTTTATGAATTTGTAGCTATAAAAATATCTGTTTTGATTTGGTAGAGCTCAGCGAATACTGTTACAACACTGGCATTTTCATCAGTTGTGATACAATCTCTTTACCGTCAACTTTACTGGAGTATTTGTTTGTTGCTGCTCTAAAATAAACTTCAGTAGTAGTAAATATAACGTATAAAGTTCTTTGAAACTCTCCACAACCAACCACGATTACGAGCATCAACAAGTTTATGTTCTTTCAAACTTTGCTGTTCTTCTGATAACTTGCCAGCTAACAATATTTCTAGGCATTGTTGATGGTAAAGGTTGCATTGATTGTTTGACTCTGAAAAACGTATGCGGTGATAAAACGTACTAACCACATACCCACTCAGGTAACCGATGATGCTCATTTCTTTGTCAGAAAACTCTACACTGTGATCTTTTAGTGTAACAACATCATTCTCAATTTTAGCACCTGATAAATGGGCAAGAACATGGTTAGCTATTTCAAAGCCAAGCAGCAAGCTACAATTTCTATCAAGATTTGCACCAAAAGGATTACTTGACTCTGATATCATCTTGTAAAACAAGGGATAAACCTTTTCAGCGTCACCACAAAAACACTGGATGACATCTCGAATAAGTGCATAAGCTGGCAAAACATCATTTAATGTACCAATTGTGAAAGATTGAAATTCACTCATAACCGATTGTGGGTAACATTCATCCTTTCCCAGTTTTGCAACACTCCTTTCTATATAATTTTTAAGGTAAAGGGGATGGAGCCGTTCTTCTGCTGTTTCTTCTTTTTTCTCTTTGCGCCCAGGTGCCAATACTTTCTCTGAGTGTCGAAAGTTGGTATGTCGTGATAGCGCTCTTTTTGTGAGGCATAATTTTTGACAGTGCTGACATGAAAAACCGGTTTGAGCTGCTGTAGGCATAGTCTCGATGTCTTTAGTCACTTCATCGCTAATTTCTGGCTCAGTTTCTGTGATATCTTCGTCAATCAACTGCAAAATCAAATGAAAAAGTCTCCTGAAAGGTAATCTTCCTGTCTGGCAGCCATTTTATCTTGATTTGATGCTCTCACGCTCCGGCCACCCCTCGTCAGACGAGTTCATAACAAAATCGGCCATTTCGGGCCGATTTACTAGACTATCTATGTTTCTTATGACTATGCAAAATGTCATGAGAAAGTGAAGACAATATGCCTCTTTATAGTTTAAATTGTTCGCTCATTTTCTGTATCCAAAAAAATAAGGGCATTATGAATATTTCTCATTTTCTGAATAAGTAATGTCCCACAGCATGAAAATTTAGTATTTTATTAGCAGTAACCCTACTTAAAACATATGTGAAGAAATTGTAACTTCTTTTCAAAAATGTTCACAAAAACATTATTTCACATTTCTTCATGGTCAATTCGTAACAGTTTTCTTCCTTTTCCCATTTCTTAATAAGACGATCGTAATAAAATAATTATTTATTTAAACAATGGTTAACGGAAACTGTGAAGTCGTATACAGTTGCTAAATGTAACTGCTTGTAGTTGCATTTAGCAACTGCTATAAAGTCCAAAAAGCTGGAGGAAACCTTACATGTGAATGAAATAGAATGGCTTCAGGCGTCTTCTCATCTTTGCTTTTTCATTTTGTGGCCTTGACATTCCCAAAAACGAACACACGTTCGATATACAAAAACAAAGGTTTTTTTATTAAAACTTTATGAAAAAGTTTAATCGAAAACGTTGAATAGGTTTTAAAATTAAAATTGAAAGTCTAAAGTATTGTGTGTGCCCTCTAATTTCCACAAAACCCAATTTTTTACAGCTAATCAAAATTCTGCTGCTGTTTAAAGAATGCTTTTGTTTGACACACAAAATTGCCAAACCAACAGTAAAGAATAATTCAGTATTCTCATCATAAGAGCAACCAATTACAAAATTATATCTGAGCAAAAAGATATTTGTTGTGAATAAATTTTTCGTTTACTGGCATAATTAACTGGCATAATTTTAGGTTGAACCTTATCTGCTCTATTTAGGTTGGAATTGCTTTAATATTTTCCGAACTTTCTTAGTCAAAATTAATATGCTGTCAAAAACAGTTTATCGGCGTCTCTGAAAAGAGATAAATTCTGGATCTGAGAGAGCATGATGATAATGAAACTATTTTTTTGCTCAATTTCATCAAACCAGTCTAAAAAAAAAGTCAATATTTTAATATTTACTGAAATTATGGGACTTCTAACTGAGAAGGACACTATACCTGGTTTGGACTTATTTTGTGAATTTTTTATGTTTACTGCCTTGTACATATTAGTATTAGCTAAACCTTGAGATAATATCATAGTGGTGAGTTGTTTAATATCTACAGGCATTCAATTTCACTACATGCTTTTACAACTGCTGATAAGAATAGGGTTAACATTATGTGTCAAGGCAAGAGTTTTTTTGCAGTTTTATTTTGTGAGGATCTGATTTGGTAGAAGAGCATCTGACATTATCGGAAAAGTAATATTAGTGAAAAGTGGTATTACATTTAGAACATTAACACTATCTTTAGTGGATCCTGGATTTGGTTGAGTGCTCAATCAAAGTGTGGCTTAAAATATGACTACAGTTGGATTTGTCTGAAATAAATCATTTTACCAAAAATGTTTTTACCTTTTTTATTATTTGCTCAAAGTTTTTACTCTTCCTGAAAATGCCTACATATAAATTCATCATGCCTCGTGCAAAATTATTTTTTATCAGTTTGCTCTAAAAGTACTCCATAACAAGTTTCAAGTCAATAAATTTGTAGAGTACTTACCAAAGTTATTGCACTTTTAATTTTCTTGAATTAGGCCGGATAAATGTACATGCAATGATAAAATGGCTATTGACAGTTAACCTACTGGATTTTAATATTTTTATAGTAAAACATGTGATATACATTTTATAAAACATTTTTGACATTTTGTGAAAAATTGTTTTGTCTATAATGGCTGTAGCACAATTGACATGTGTAGTGAGCGACAATAAGTTTCTCAGCTAGTAATTTTATGTAATGTCATTCTCTGCATATTAAGCTGCAAATTAAAGCTCGCAATTGGAAACAAGTTGATTTACTTTCCATTTTGTTTTATTTTGATATTTTGCTAGTAAGTGTAGCTAGCTAGCTACTTACTTTTCTAGTTATTGGACTTTGCCAGCTATTAAGATATTTCCACGTAAGCAGTATCACTTTATCTTGCACTCTCATTGCTTAGTAATGGTTTTTATTAAATTTTTCACTTTCACAAAAAAACACGCTACAGCTCCTCCGCCATTTAAGCTTTGTTCTGTTCGTCCCAGACTCGCTACCTCGCTAAAATATTTTTGTAACGCAATAATTATGCGGCACATCCGCGCCAATCAGGTTTCATATCGGATCAGCCTCCTCCAGAGCCATATTTGTATCGCTTTCCCGATGTCAGAAAAGATACAAGATACTCTGGGGACGAGGTTGAGTTATACGTGTTTTTATGCTCACAAGAACGTCAGATATGAGGATAATTTTAGAAAGCAAACGTTCGCAGGGTAAAAGCAAAAAATACGAAAATTAAATCCCTAAATATACTTACGCGGCGAAGAATGAACTTAAGTTACGCATTCCCATAGATATTATATTTACTAACTAGCAGTTTCAATAAGCTTGTAGCACATTAATACTTACCTTTCTTTCAGATCATTGCTTGGCGCTGGCGTTACCTTAACAGATTTTTGATTGTTAAGTACTCGTTTCTATAAAAAATATTCATAAAAAAGTCGCCTTAACTTTTTTTTTTTTTTGTTTTGTTTGTTTGTTACTCGTCTTTTTTGTATACAAAGTCATAATAATTAATATCGTTCAGGATTGATGCAAATAAGAAAAAAATCATGTGCAAGAAACATGAACTAAAATGAAATAGAATAGCAAAATAACTAAAAAACACTTTTACTTCTTTTACCGGGTCCATGCTGCGTTTAATAAAGCAGTAGCAAGATATCAATTTACCTTTTTCACCAGAAGTCGATCTAAATCGTTTCTTATTTGATTGAATGATGGTCTTGAATCTGCTGAGAGTGACCAACATTCTAACATAATGTCGTAAATTTCTTTTGCGCATGCCACTGGTTGTGACATGCGTGAACCTTGTTTCAAGTAGGCTAACAAATCTTTACTCTCGTGGACGTCTGGGTATGGAAGAGCACCAAGAGAGTAAATTTCCCAGAGCAAAACACCAAACGACCAACTAAAGAATAAAAAGCAGAAATTGCAATCGAATAAAAAAGAGAAAACAATTGAACATAATCTTATTGTCTGATCCTGGTTGCATACTTTTTGACCGGTGTTAAAACATAGTTTATTGCGCTTTGTGCTATTTCTCCTTGCCTGTCTCGAATGCCATGTAAAAACGAGAGTATATCATAAATCTGGATGACTTTGGACTCATATCACCTGAATGCCGCAAAAATTTTAAATCAGACGAGTTAATATAAAGACATCATGAAAAGATATACATTTTTAATTTGTCACCCACCCATCCATACAATCACCTCAGAGTGTCAGAAAAAGCGCTGACTAAGTATAGTGTATATTTTAAACATCAATCAGTATTTTTCAAAATAAATGGATACCAAGTAGGAATACTATGCGTGCCGACCTGCTTGCCTTTTAACTATCATAATAACTGGCCAGCTATGTTTAATGCTACCGTGGAGGGGCAGGGGCAAGGGAATGGGGTAAGGAGATGGAAGAGACCTCAATTTACATATATATGAATGAGATACATTAAAGGTACGTTTCTGTTGGACTGCAGAACGTGCGCACTTTAGTGAAGTTGCACTATGGCGAAAAATGCGGTCAAATGGAATGAATCCTTATTAAGATTAAAAGTTGCATTCATTCTTCTTTTTTATGAGATAAAAAAATAAAAAAAATACATACACATCACTTTTGGTAGTGAATTTCTTCTCTGAAATACTTTCCGGCGCCATCCATTTGATCGGTAATTTATCAACATATTCTCTCTTATAGTTATCGTTATCAGGTGCGTTCTTCAACAGTCCGAGATCAGCGACTTTTGCATGCATCTCCTTGGTTAGCAATACAGTCCTAGCACCAAGATCACGGTGGACGTACTAAAATAATGTTTAATCATTCAGAGACACGGGATTTTAGAATTAAAATTTACATTCACTTCATATAAAGTTCTAACAGTATTTGTTTGGATTTTCTATTAACAAAATTGTTCCTTATTTAATTTTATTAAACGTGAAAAATAACTTCCGTGGCAAACATGAAGTAGAACGGATCGGTTCACAAATCTTCGACTTGGAATGTATTGACCAATTTTATAAATTATTAAATTATTTCCTGCTAAGAAGACGGCATTTTTGCTTTTAAAATTCGCGCAACATGATTGGTTGGAACTTACGTCATAGCATGCAATATTCCCCGGGATTACCCGCTTCTAACGCAAAGTTTACAAATGGTAACATGAATTGTAAACAAACTCGGCAAAAGTTTACAAAACAGAAAACAGTGCTTTCTACACAAAAGTTTTTGTAACTACTAGTGAATGATATCATACTTAAGTTTACGTATTGTGCTTTTCTGTGGGAAATAAATTAAATACAATTTGCAATTAAAGCATATTTACAAAATTCTATTATACCAAAACTTGAGAACAAAATAGTTTTGCGTAAAATATTGTTATGCTAAACATCAGATTTCAATACCAACAAACACGTGAGTGTGGAGGGAGAAAAGTGATGCTAGGTTTAAAACCGAACTCGATATGACTAAACAAATGGCACTTCATATAAAAATTTAAGCAGATCACTACGTCCAATGAGTTTGACACTTTGCCAAGGAAGAGAAAAAGATTTGCGAATAATCTATGAAATAGACTTTTACCTTTCTCTCCTTAAGAAAGCTCATACCATCTGCTACTTGTACTGCAATCCATGTGACTTGATAACAATTAAATTCTTCTTTGCCATTGCGATGCCATGTGGGTTCAAAATAATCTCTATTCAAGCGCAAGTATTTAGCTAAACTTCCCTTTTCACAGTATTCTGTTAATACCAAAACATTATCAGCTTTGGTGCACGCTCCAAGCAAATTCACAATGTTTCTATGTTCGCCAATATGAATTAGAAGCTTAAGCTCGTTAGCCAAATCTTTGTGATCCTTTTCTGTAGCATTTTCTAAAACGCAACATGTACATCAGCTGATTTATTTCCTTTAAAACATAAGAAAAAGCTATTCACCTTTTAAATAAAAATAAACTATATTTCAACCCTGATCCAAAACCGCCAATTTATAAAAGAAAGGCAGTTTGCGCAGAATTCTTTGTTTAAAAAAAAATCACCTCCTTTACCTATAAAATGATATCCAACGGAACTTTTTCAACAAATTACAAATTTTTATACAAATTAGTATAAAAAATACATTCGAAAAGAGTGTGGAAGGAAATACAGCTGCTCTTACAAGCTATTTTGTCTTTCAGCTTTCAGCAAAAATGAATGACAAGAATATCAAGCAGAAAATTTTGTAATGTCGACTGTTTTGCCTGTCAAAATTATGTCGTGCCAAAATTAACTACTTACTTATGTCAATACTAATGGCTTATAAGCCGTTTAGCCGGGCGCTACGGGAATATAGCGACTAAGGTTGTGACGCCATGCAAACAACCGAGGTTGCTGTTTTCCCACGTAGCAGTTTATAAGCCATTTTGTACCTGGTAGCCTGATAAAAACAAAGGAATTGAAGTGATCTATAGCCGAAGTAGATCTAAGTCACAAAAATTTGGCATTTGAATGAAAATAAATACAATATGTTTATGTATGTAGAAACCATGTCTTTGGACAGTATAAGCGTTCGATCAATCGAAGGAAAAGAATTTCTTTTCGAACACAAAGTTCTATTCTCAAAGTTCTTAAATTTGCCGTTGGTGGAGTGGTTGTGTTGTGTTGGTTGTGAAATTAAACGAGTTAAACTTGTTTTTTTAAAGAAATAGCTGATGATGATTTTTCGTGAGTGGTGTTTAGTGGATTTCTTTTATCCTTGTTTGAAGAACTCAAGTTGTAAAACATTTGGAAACGGTGAGTTTTGTTAGCAGTTTTGTAGATTTTGAGGAAGTCTCTATTGATCTATTTCATCGTACTGTCAAAAGCTTAAATCAATTAGTTCAAAACTTGGATCTTATTTTGAGGTTTGACGGCTTCAAATTTAACAACAGTTTGTTTACTTTTTGTGTGTACATTTTAGCCAGTCGCTACAGAAAAATAGCGCCTGCTCACGTGATCGATTTAAGCCAATAAAAACGTCAGATATAAAGAAGACATCACACTGCCAGATACTAACGAAGATTATTACCCGGGGTTTAAATATTGCTCGAACTTGCATTCAGCATTGGAAAATAATGTTAGAAGTAAAACAGAAAGAAAACAAAAGAGCGAACACAGGGGCCGTCTATTTATAAAGAACATGTCTCATGTAGAACATTCGTTCGAACGATTAAATGGGATTGTGAATTTGCATACAGCTACCAAATCAACTTTTAAAGTGTTTCGCAAAACTTTCCTTTGTCATCCAAACCTCTGTGATTTCCTTTGAAACCTTTGAGATTTTTCCTTTAACTTTTTAATTTCCACCTAAACAGCAACCTATAAATTCTCTTCTCTGCAGTTTTTCAACCATCTCAGTGTAATAGCGGAACAATTTTGAATTAGAGTTGATTTAAAATTGTTAGATTGGTTAGCTAGTTCAATAAATAATACCCCCTTCCTTTGTAAATCTCTTTTTATGGATCAGATGTCAAGTTTTCTTGTAAATTACCTTTCAGGATTTTAGCAATAACAATATTCTTCTGGTGAATTCCAGTTACTTTTCTTGACCCCATTTTCTCACTTCTGTCTTTTCGTGGGTGAAATTTCTCCATACCCTTAGCTGACGCTATCCATACTTGTCCAAATTCTCCTTCTCCTATGACTTTAATCAAAGAGATGTTTGTCCTCGGAAATTCATATTTTGAATCATAGCCTAAATTGCTACTTTGTTCTCGAATGCTGCGGCCAAAATCAACCTAAAATTCATAATTAATGTAATCTCTCGTTAGAGCTAACCACATGCGAAGACATTTTTTGTCGTCCAAGACGTTTTTTCTACTGGTAGCTGTTTATTATTGTAGATGTGTAACGCTTTATTTGTAAAACTTCGCGTCGGCTAAGATCAAGAACTTTTCAATACAGTTTGAATTTCGATGTCAAATTTCAGTTAAAAGAAAAAGAAGTTACCGGTTGTTTTAATTGTGACTGTAAGTATTTATTTTTATTTTTATTTTTTCTTCGATAATAACATGCAGCTAACACAGATGTTATGAAAACCAACGAAGAAACAGTTGCCATTATGATGATTGTGTAATCTTGGGAACTTTTAGGTGGCTCTAGACGTAAAAATAAAAATAAAAACAATAAATAATGCTTCTACTGCATCTTATTTGATACTCATTTTATAATGACCCCCCATTTTATCGAAATTTGAGAATGAGACCCACCTCCTGATTTTATTATCACCCCCCATAATAAGTTTTTTCGATATCACAAAGCAGCATCTTTTTATATAATCAAAACACAACTCTCTCTTGGAACAAATCTCAAGAACAAATACTATTTACAAATAACAAATATCAACAAAATGTCAGCACAGTTTATTCCTTAAACATGTTATCTTTATTTTTAGTTGTTTCACTAGTGTTAGTCTAGTTATATTTTACAGAAAATTTTCGTAATACCTCCTTAGGTCATTATATTATGACCCCCCCACCTTAAGAAATTTTCTCCGGAGTACCCACCCCACCCCCCCCCCCTCCCTGCTTATTCGACCCCCCCTACACTTAAGCACAAAAGAGTAGTTGTTATCGTGGAAATTTGATTTCCTAATTTTTTTATTTCTAAAAAGATCCAAGCGTCATAAATTTTACGCTGAAAAGAAAATTTGTAACTGCTAAAGGTTGGGTAGGTAACTGCGAATAATATGGACAGTGAAAGTCTTAATAATGAAGCCTTTTACTTTTAGATATACAGAAACTTACCAGAAAATGTATAAAAAATTATTCTTGCGGGACTAAGTTGGCCGTTTGCTGTTGAAAGAACGATTGTAAGCTCGTGATTTGAGCCGGTTGAGGCATTGAATAAATACTGCTTTTCATAGATAGATTTTATGAAAGTCTGGTTGTATACGTGATGACGATCCTTGCTCCAATGTGTAATTATGGTTTTTGATGCAGTATCATTTCCAAATAGTTTTGTGGGTGTTGTCCAATGTAACACAATTTGATCACCATCTTGTGTTATGTAAACATCATTAACTGGTTCTAGGTTAGCAAGAAAAAAATAAAACATTGACGTTTATTGTACGCTATCGCTAATATTTTGACCAAACACTCTTGAAGTTGAAAATCATCTACTTATAGTCCCAATTAACTGAAGTAATAACAAATAAGAAAACTTTTCATTTTTATCTTCATAAATTTAACCCTATTCGTGCTGGGGGGATCAGCCCCCCCCCTCCTAAACTTTTTTTAATAACTTTTTATGTGTTTATAGTTACACCTTCAAATTTTGTGACTTTTCCTAACTTTTATTTAGCTTTATTTTCCAAAAAAATTTTTAGGGGTATTATGCCGAAGTGTTGCCATGACAAAACTTTTTTTATGTTGAGTAAAATTTTTACCAAAAAATTTTTACTAAAAAATTTTTTTTACATGTTTTTAAAAGCTTCATGTGACTTCTTAGTTTATATTGTTATATGATTTTGTGTTTCTATTATTATTGTTACTAAATTCATCGCAATAATACAACAATTCACAAAATTCAAAGTTAGAGCTTTTTTTCTCTATGTCACCGAATTTGATGACGTCATCACCGAAAATGCTGACGTCATCAATTTTTTTTTCATCAAATTGTTTATTAATACCTGGACAACACTTGTGGTAAGTTTCAGGTCCAACGGACAACAATTGTAGAAATTACACAGGGGGGTCGAATCAGCCCCCCCCCCCCAGCACTGAGGAGCCCCTAAAAGGCCCAGCAGGAATAGGGTTAAAATAACCCTACATATTTCTTCAGCATTATTCACGAAAAAATGATTCATGAGGCGTACCAAATTTGACAGGAGAAACTTCGATCAAAGCAGGAAGGCTACCACTAGTGTCCATTAGTTCAATTCTGTAAACATTCGTTTGGTAGAGATTTTCAAATTCATAGCTTGTGACTTCCTTGCATTGAAAACGAACCCATCTGACTTGCCATTGGCCAATGATGTTCATTGCAATGATAGCTGTGCTGTTTCCTTCTATTTTCCATCTGATACGAACAAAATCGTAGCCAATCATTAACTCAGAGATTTTCTTAAGTTTATTATTCAGCCACTTCTCTAAAAAAATAAAGTTTTTGTTGTAGTACAGTGTTTCAAAGTATGAAAAATTTTGCAATGTGTTGAATCCTCTTTCTCGCAAATCTCTCTATTTTAAGCTTCACAAACGCGCACGTTAGTCCCTTTTCGCCACATTCAAGTTAATTTCCTGTCTTTATCTCGCACTTATGCTGTATCAAACAAATATCCCGGTCCTTTGTAAGTTGTTCATCTACACTTTATTTAATTTTTTGATATTTGTTTATTTGGATTATTTATTTTAATGGCGGGCACGCCCATGATGGAACACTCATTGCAGAAAATGCTGACATTTTAAAAATTAGTGCCTTCATGGACGGAGGTAGCAAGGCACTTTGTGTTTTTACTTTTTTGTGTATTTATTTGTTACAAATTTATTCTTTCCTTTTAAATCCAATCTAAATCATCAGTTTTTATACTTTTGGTTTTTAATAAATGGGTGCGTGGGACGCTTACCCTAATTATGAATGTCAGCCACGGTTGAATCAACTGGCTCTTCATGACAGCCTTTCACATGTTATATCTTAACTGGGACATTAAGTCATAAAGTACGGAACATTTTTGGCCAATGTAGGAAAAGTTGCTACTTTCCAAAATTATGACAAAATGAATAATTACAACCCATGCATGTCAAACGTTTGTCAAAAAGAATTATTTTTGTAAATAACTTTTTGGACATTTCGAGGGAAACTATTATTTAGAAATGACTATGACACACAAGAAGTATATTGTCAACCTTTTCATCAATATTAATATGTTTTCACATTTTTAGTAAATGTAGCTCTCAAAGGTTAAAAATAATTCAGTTCGGCTGTAGTAGCTTATACTAAAGTTACATAAAGCAAGGCAGGAAAGTTCATTTTTTAACAAGGTTGATTTTTTTTAAATTTCATCTGTCGCGTCTGCCTATAATACCTGACAACTTTTTCAAAGAAATGAATGAAAACACGGAAGTAGAGATTATCAAGTTTATTTCTTCAAAGGGCAAAAATATAAAAAAAATTTGATTCCTACATTACTTATGCTTTTTATAATTTTTTTTTTCATTAGATTTGCATTCTAGTAAAATTCTTGAGGATAATTTTTAAAACACCTGAAGTAGAAAAATGACTTAATTTCTTCTAGCTTAGGCCCTCTCCAATTGGGAATATTGAAACCCTGTTTCTGAGTGAAAGATGGTGTACAAACAGACCTAATACATACCCCGCGTGCTATTAATGATTTGAATGACATATTTTCCCAATCCATCTGCATTTGTGTGGTCTGTAAGATAGGTAGTCAGGTCGTAGTCATATTTTGATGTTATATTTATCTTACAACATGGATACTCCGAAAACATCACTAATGTGCTAGGACTATCTAGTTTTTTGTAGTTTAAAATCAAAAAAGTTTGATTGTGTTCGTTATAAGCGATCACTGTTTGAAATGTATGTCTGTGTAAAGGAAACTGATGTCTTGGTACGTCAACATAGGTTACAATAACAACATTATCGATATCCACATTTAAATGATAGACATTTTTTATATCCTGTTTTGCTTGACCAGTGATAACTTTATCTTTTGTTTGTCTGTAGTAGATTACACCACTGAAGCTGGTATCAAAATCCATGTAATACGAAGCGATGATTGAATATGGATATTGAACATAGTGGGTATATTCCACGGAAGATTGAATAGCATAATCCATTGATATCAAGCCATTTGATGTGATCTTAAAGGTAAAAACAAATTATAGAAAGGTATATTTTGAATGTTCAAAAATTCTTATAAGGTAACAATTGACTTTCCATAGTTCAGGATGTTCGAAGTGAATGTGAATTTTGCTGTATTTTATTCCAAATTGCTAAATCAATGACAGGTATGTTTTGACACGTGTCACTACGTTTATTTAACACCGATTAAGGTCTTAAATTTTGAAGTATTCTACGCTTAAGTATAATTATGTAATTTCATTACATAAATATGCTTGTCTCAAAAATGTTTGTTAACTTTTTAAAAATGTTGCAAATAGCTTGATGTCGCACCGTCTTACTGACGCATAAATACTTCAGATATCACTACTGAAGTTTCAGGTACGATTTTAACTTTTGCTAATTGTTAATTATATACTTACATATATTTTTTCAACTTGTTTTGTCTTAAGTGGAAGAGGTGTATTCAATAAGATCGATTCAGCGACATTATCACCTCTCTCCAGCTCCCTGTCGCCTTCCGCAATGCCATATGGATAGAAAGCTATGATTCGAAAATAAATTAAATATTTGGACAACAGTTTTAACTACATGAACTTTTGGAGCTTTTTGCGCACCAGATGGTACCTGATGAGAAATGTAACATTCAGTTTTAACTACATGAACTTTTGGAGCTTTTTGCGCACGAGATGGTACCTGATGAGAAATGTAACATTCAGTTTTAACTACATGAACTGTTGGAGCTTTTTGCGCACGAGATGGTACCTGATGAGAAATGTAACATTCAGTTTTAACTACATGAACTTTTGGAGGTTTTTGCGCACGAGATGGTACCTGATGAGAAATGTAACATTCAGTTTTAACTACATGAACTTTTGGAGGTTTTTGCGCACGAGATGGTACCTGATGAGAAATGTAACATTCAGTTTTAACTACATGAACTTTTGGAGGTTTTTGCGCACGAGATGGTACCTGATGAGAAATGTAACATTCAGTTTTAACTACATGAACTTTTGGAGCTTTTTTGCGCACGAGATGGTACCTGATGAGAAATGTAACATTCAGTTTTAACTACATGAACTTTTGGAGGTTTTTTGCGCACAAGATGGTACCTGATGAGAAATGTAACATTCAGTTTTAACTACATGAGCTTTTGGATGTTTTTGCGCACGAGATCGTACCTGATGAGAAATGTAACATTCAGTTTTAACTACATGAACTTTTGGAGGTTTTTGCGCACGAGATCGTACCTGATGAGAAATGTAACATTCAGTTTTAACTACATGAACTTTTGGAGCTTTTTTGCGCCCGAGATGGTACCTGATGAGAAATGTAACATTCAGTTTTAACTACATGAGCTTTTGGAGGTTTTTGCGCACGAGATCGTACCTGATGAGAAATGTAACATTCAGTTTTAACTACATGAACTTTTGGAAGTTTTTGCGCACGAGATGGTACCTGATGAGAAATGTAACATTCAGTTTTAACTACATGAACTTTTGGAGGTTTTTGCGCACGAGATGGTACCTGATGAGAAATGTAACATTCAGTTTTAACTACATGAACTTTTGGAGCTTTTTTGCGCACGAGATGGTACCTGATGAGAAATGTAACATTCAGTTTTAACTACATGAACTTTTGGAGGTTTTTTGCGCACAAGATGGTACCTGATGAGAAATGTAACATTCAGTTTTAACTACATGAGCTTTTGGATGTTTTTGCGCACGAGATCGTACCTGATGAGAAATGTAACATTCAGTTTTAACTACATGAACTTTTGGAGGTTTTTGCGCACGAGATCGTACCTGATGAGAAATGTAACATTCAGTTTTAACTACATGAACTTTTGGAGCTTTTTTGCGCCCGAGATGGTACCTGATGAGAAATGTAACATTCAGTTTTAACTACATGAGCTTTTGGAGGTTTTTGCGCACGAGATCGTACCTGATGAGAAATGTAACATTCAGTTTTAACTACATGAACTTTTGGAAGTTTTTGCGCACGAGATGGTACCTGATGAGAAATGTAACATTCAGTTTTAACTACATGAACTTTTGGAGGTTTTTGCGCACGAGATGGTACCTGATGAGAAATGTAACATTCAGTTTTAACTACATGAACTTTTGGAGGTTTTGCGCACGAGATCGTACCTGATGAGAAATGTAACATTTACGCACGAGATCGTACCTGATGAGAAATGTAACATTTGCGCACGAGATCGTACCTGATGAGAAGTGTAACATTTGCGCACAAGATCGTATCTGATGAGAAATGTAACATTTGCGCAAGAGATGGTACCTGATGAGAAATGTAACATTCAGTTTTAACTACATGAACTTTTGGAGGTTTTTGCGCACGAGATGGTACCTGATGAGAAATGTAACATTCAGTTTTAACTACATGAACTTTTGGAGGTTTTTGCGCACGAGATGGTACCCGATGAGAAATGTAACATTCAGTTTTAACTACATGAACTTTTGGAGGTTTCGCGCACGAGATCGTACCTGATGAGAAATGTAACATTTCCTCACGCCTCAATTTTAAGAATTAATTTAATAAAAAAAAATAAGTATTAAATTTGGTAATGTAAACGAGATTAACACAGTTTCATGACATTTTGCTGTGTAACTCTAAACTTTCAATAGTCATCGATAGCAATTGAAAACGTTAGCTTCCGTTTTTTTTATCAGTTAGTTTAAGATTCTTTATTACTGCAAGTTCAAGGTATGAAGGATGCTGGGGCGTTTTATAAACCTTGGTTTGAGCGATTAATGATGTGAAACAAACAAAGACAGTGACCTAGAGAATATCCTATCTCAGTACATTAACATCAAGGGTACAGTGGAAGAATTATTTCGTTGAACATTTTTTCAACAAGTGATTGCAGAAGAACAAATTTTGTTACACATTGCTATCCTTCATCGTGGACTTGTTAGTTAAAAATCCCTACCTGCTCTTGTGCAATTAAACGAAGTCAAGGGAAACACATGTCTTCCTGGGATTCCTATATTTGATGTATTAACTAACGCTTGACTGAATTCTGCTTTAGAGAACCTTCTTTTTCCACAATGGGCCTCCTCATACCCTACAGAAATGGCGCGACCACCGAGCTCTTTATAATTCAAGATCGCATACGTTTCCCTTTCATCTGATGCAACCACTGCTTGAAAAGTAAACTGGGTGCCGTCGACTTTTTTAAGAACAGCAAATGTTGCTATAAGAAGATGTTTAGCTGAAAAGCTTCCTGACGAATAGTTCGAAATGTCTTTGCTAGCAGCTGACAATAAATTAGGTTTAATAGAGTACTCGGATATGGTCTTTCTTTTGTCAATAAAATAGTCAGATAAGTTATTCATTTCCAAGTCACGTAAACGATAAACATCTAATATTCTCTTCTCAGATGTCGGTCGAGATTTGCTATTTGAACGTATCTCTAAATAGCCATCTCCAATCTAAATCAATAATGAAGATTAATACCTGTTTCCGCACCAAGCTATTGTTCTGTTTGCAAAAGGAGGAGCATTTTAGCGTACCATAACTCCCTTTTGCTTCTACTTACTAGTTAAAAATACTTGCTTTTAAACAAGCCTTGCTGTTTGTTATAAATAGCGAAAAAACATTTTTCCACAAATTATATATCGCTATTTTACCCTTCTTTCTGCCTGTCCGTTTATACCTCGTAAAAAGATAATATAGAAACTTCGATGCAAGCTGTTCAGAATATGAACGATCAAGAAGGCAACGAAAGCCCATTATTAGTACTAATATTAAGTACAAATACGTTGACATCAGATAAATCCAATCAATTTAACTTACTATCATACTAGTAGCAGGTGTTGAAAACAACAAAAAAGGTTTGTGCCACGCGAATTTCACTTCTGCTTGATTTTTGTCGTCTTGGTACGTTCTTGTGTCATAAGGATACAATACTGTATAAAAATATTGAATACATGTATCCCGAAATTATTTACTCAAATTTCCAAAAAGATCTCTAACTTGAAGAGAAATAATGCAATCAAAAAAATAGAATAAAACTAACACAAACTGAATTTTGTTAGTTACACTTTTTTACAGCTATTTGACATGCAATGTCAATTAGTTCTACCGATAGTTAATTTAGAGATGTCGAACTGAAAAATTAAAGTTGAGAAACAAGTCTTACTAAGTTCTTTTCGTGCACATGTGGAATGGTCTAAGATTGCAAATGGTTGACTGCTATCATTAAGACATGCCAATGAAAAGGAACAGCTTTTGTAATACCCAACGGTATTAATTGTAAGATTCGTTTTGGGGCATTGATGTATCAAAATAACTGTGGAACGGCCATGCAATGCAAAAATGACTTGAAGGGGAAACCCAATCTCCTGTATATTATATGAAACCATTAAAATCTTCGTAGGTTGAAAATCAACGTTGATTTGGATAGTATTAATTGCATCTTTAATAAAATAAAGAAGATTCAGGCTACAGCTTTCAGTGTATGTCATTCCTGTTACCGTGAGATTGTGAAAACGTTCAAAACCTTGATGCCGATTTAGTATATTTCCAAAAATCGTTATCTAAATCAAATGAATACATTCATGTAACAAAACGGTTTCACAAAGTTTCTTTTTATAACTTTTTATAAAAAAGTAATGTTTTGCTGGAGTTTGTGTATGAAAGAAGGACGCGCATGCGCGATTCGGTTGAAAAAGGTAAGGACCAGAATAAAAACATTTTAATTGATGCTGTCGCTGTAAGGAAATAAAAAGAGACTATATATTTAAAAGTGAATTTTCATGTTTTTAATCAAATGCAAAATCTAATATGGCAAAGTGGGAAATATTTTGCAATTTTTATCGACCGCGACAATTTCTGCACAACAACGTTAAACACAGAACCGAAATGACAGATTAGAAACATTTTAAATTACTTACGTAAAGTTTCTCAGTAACATTTCCGTAAACTTTTCTCAGAATTTGCATTTTTATATCTTCTTTAAAATTTTTCAGTCTTGTAAATCTCTGCAAGTCGACGTTTTTTAACATAAACAAGTTGGCCGCGCCGTGTACAGGAGAGCATTCTAAGATATTAAGCACAAAAAATTTTAACAAATGGAAGAAGAACAGGATGACATTTGGGCCAGTATGTGAGAATAATTATTCCAAGTTTATACTACTCGCTATATTTTACATGTTGCAAGGAAAATAGAGATATCAAATTAATTTTCGCAAAAACGATAGAAGCAGTACCTCTCACAGGCATTATCACATCACAACAACAACAAATATTACAAACTCACCTGTTTTGCATTCGTCTCTTCCACTGGAATGAAATATATATCTACCAAGCTTGTTCGTGTTTGTGTTACTCGTTAGATACACTGCATTTCCGTAGTTGTAAAGTAACCTAACATCTATCGTAGTGCATTGCAGAAGGATTGCAGCTTCGTAAATTTCCCCAAACGTGTTTAAATAATCGTATGTTAAAAAAAGGTAACTTTGTTTTAACCCATCATGAGCGATTACTATTTGATATGTGCTGTTATGGGTAGGAAATTTATTAACGTGTACATCCTTAAATGTTAAAATGATTGCGCGGCTCATATTTGGCGCATGCGAGTAAACCAGCTGGATGTCAGAATTTATTTCTGAAATTAGCGCTGTTTCGTTTGTTTCTCTGTAGTAAATGCTATCAGCAATTGAAAGTGATATGGAATCGGAATTGAAAAAAGGGAAGATTAAAATATTTGAACCATCTCGGTGTAACAGGAGCACAGCACATCCACTCTAAGACAAAAAATGTGTTCACTAAAGCATAGAAGGTAGAGACATAAAAACATAACAAACATAAAAAACTGGATGCAATAATAAATTATAATAGCCGGGAGACCCGGCGTTGCACGCCGGTATAAGCCACAAGTAAAAGTGTTACCCAGCGTTGAAAACCCTGTGGAGCAACTAATAAGAACCGTAAACTGTGCCACACATTCAGGTGGAGCACTCTAGTACAGGTATGCAATATGTCATAAATCTAGTGAAGCGCACAGAGCATTATGGTGTTTCAGGTATAATAAATTTTTCAAAAAATAACTTTGCTGAACATTTCCTTAGTCTACATTGCGTTGTCACCCCATCATAGTAAAAATGGTTGACCAAGCTTTGTTATATATTTTTTGGAAAATGATTGTGGTGAAAGTTAATGTCACTCCAATGTCGCACATTCATGTAGGTACAAAATATACCTTTTTCCCAAACGTTTTCACAACTTCGGTTAAACAGAAACACAGAAAACAGGCGGTTGTTAACACTGGACTGAGCGCTTAATACAGGTAAACCGTGTTGCACATGCGTTTATGCTTAATACCTTTTCAGCACAGTTTACAACCCTTTGTTACGCTGTCATAGCAAAAAAATAGTCAATATTATTTTATTTTGCAGAATAAGTTTCAGTAAACCTTAACAAATTATTCATGACACCAGACTGTGCGCTTAGTACAGGTAAAAGGTGTCACAAATGCGTATAGGCGTAATAGCATTTTCCCAAAAAAACTTATTGCAATTTCAATTTCAATAAAAAACACACAAAACAGACCGTTGTTAATACCAGGTTGAACGCGTATTACAGGTAAACCGTGTCACACATGAGTAATAGGCGTAATACCATTTTTCAAAAAACTTTATCACAACGGTTTAATTAAAAACACAGGAAACAGCCCATCATTACTCTGTCAGCTAAAAAAAATTACTTTGCGGATTAAGTTTTCATGACAGTAATAAAATGTGTAGTTACCTAACTATATTTAGCATCATAAAAATTATTGAATAAGAAATTTGTTGTAGCTAGGTAAAAACTGCATTTGGCTACTTTCACTTTTGAGCCAGATGTAGCTCAAAGAAGAGCTAGCTACATACAATAAATATCGATATACCAAACTGAATAAAAACTTTAAAAGAATGGGAATAAATACAGCTAGCTATAGCTAGCTAGCTAGCTTCAGCAGAATACTGCTCGAAATCTACGTTCCTAGCTAAAATCCTAAAATTGGTTTGTTTAGGATTTATACATGGCTAGAGAACGTGATAATATATTTACATGAGAATGCGTTAACCCTGACATTCTTTTGCAAGGATTTACAAAATAAAAAGGGGTGAGACGTTAAGGTTTAGGTAAGTGCTTCAAAGAAAATGGGGAAAGATTGAGAACAGATTAAGTGTGTAAAACGTAAAACCAATGTCAAACCAATCCGTCCTCGTGGTCTCGTGGTTGCGATATTCTGATGAACTCGTGAAAGCCCCAGCCTAAAATTAAACGCCAAGTTGCGCAAACACGTGAAACAAATAAGGTTTCTGATTGTTTAATGAAGTTAAAGTCCGCCGCAAAAGGGTTGACAGGCTTATTAATCCGGATTAATAGTCCGGATTAATGGTCCGGAATAATGGTCGGTGTGGCTAGGTCGAAAATATGGACTTTTTGCAGTGGCGAATTTCGTGGTAAAAAGGGACGTGACTTTAAAAAGATGTATAAAAAGGCTGGTAGGACGATGAAAAGGTTACGAAAAAAACAAATACTATGATTGTTTTAGCATTGTTCAGGCGTGGTTAGAGGGTAGCAGCTATGCGCAGCTAAGCTACCATTTTCTGTGACAGACAGACGGACGGACAGACGTATACGGGCATTATAATATAGATGAACTAATATACTAATATATATATACTAGTCGATAAGGCCCGTGGAAAAATCCACTTAGGCAAAAGGCCAATGAAAAATAGGTTGCTTTAGATGTTTTGCTGACGTCAGTAGTGCATATAAAAAAAAAAATGTTCTTAAAATCTTACATCAAATGTGAAATCGCATTAAATCCTCCACACAAATCTTACACAAAATAAAAAAGAACAGCTTGCAAGGTGTAAAATATAGTTGATAAAAAGTTACAACAACGACACTCACAACATCGACACTCACAACATCAATACTCACAAAACCGACAGTAAGAACACCGATAGTTACAACACCGACAGTCACAACACGGATAATAACAATCTCAGAAATAACGCATCTCAAATATGTACATCTTATAAGTGATTATGTTGAAAACCCTCAGTATTTTATTCTGAAATGTCAAAAAGGAGGCCTGCAAGAGTTAGCACAAATCAACAAATATAAGTTATTTTACACATTTTAAATATTGTCTTTCCCTTAAAAGCTTATACAAAAATATGAAAAAGCCATAGTTTCGAAAACATCAAATTTAAATATAGAAAAATCAGTCATTTCGGTTGGATACCATCCTCTGCCACAAAAATTTACACAAAATGTAAAACAGATCGGTTTTTTGAGAAACACATCTAAATCAACAAAAATAAGTTCATTCAGCATGTCGTATATTACCATTACCCATTAATCTTCTACAAAAAGGTTATGAAACACATCAAAATTTTAAAAAATCAGTGATTTCAGTGCATACAGTCCTCGCGTTTAGATTACAAAATATAAAAAACAAAAACAGTTTCAGTCAGAACATTAAGTATATAATTTTTTTATCATCAGCAAACATTTATCCCTACAAAATTTTGTAAAATTCTCAAGAAAAACAAAAACGTGAAACCATGGAATTTTCTTCCAGCAAAAATTACATCACATACAGTTAGTTCTCCCAAACAATAGTTTATAATACGAAATATAAAGACAAAGTTGTTTATATAGTCTGAAGATGTACTTAGTGTACGAAAAGCTTAACAAATAAATACTTTTTAACTTTCAAACTCACTTTATTTTTTCTTAATTAGTAAACGATTAATTACTAAACGATGGCTGTTATTTTTACCGATAAAGACATCAGCTTTACAACAGCTTACAGTGAAGTCTGATTGTACAAAGATTTGTTCTTTCAGTATATATATTGCATGTGGTCTATTTCCAAAAAGATTACACAAAATTTCAAAAACAGCATTTTGAAACACGAACAATATGAACTGACAAATTTTTTTAACCCATGTATAAACCCACGTATATAAATTTCCAATCAAATGTCAAAAACCGCTGTAAAAAAACCTGACATTTTACATGTAGGCTGACAAAAGTTTAACAGGATGAGGAAACAAAACGATAAAAAATAACTTAACACACACACTTTAAATTCTATAAAATTTGTTCCACTTGTCATATTGTGGTCCCCTTGTAAAGTTTACAGGAAATGTGAAAAAATTATTCTAAATGGGCATAAAAATGTGTCACAGTATCCTAAAAGTTTAAGAAAGATTTTGTAGCTAGCTTGTTACATCATAATTCGTGTTCAAAAAAGAAGAGAAGTTTGACTACTATAAGGTAGCTATAAATACCTAAAAACAGAGGAATAATAACAACATACCGAAAATACTTTTAAAATTAAAAATACTTTTTAAAAGTTGTTGTGGCTTGTTAACTTAAGCTTAAAATGTCAAGTGAAATTTAAGTTACAGTCACATTCTTAGCAAAGACCACTAAGATAACTACGGTAGCTAGCTTACATGTAAAAAGCAACATAAAACTGAAGCTAACATAAGCTAGCTACAGCAGCTAATAGCTGGTCAGTTGAATATAACCTGGAGACTTAGCTAGGTATAAAGAACATGGCTACATATTTATAAATTCCGAGCTAGCTAGCTTAGGTTGTTGTTGGTGTGGTTGGCTTTATGATGCTAGCTAACAAACATGTCTCGCATCAATAATATCATCAAAACTAAAAAAAACATAAACAAACCTTTGAAACCTTGTTATACTTCATTTACATACCATGCCCTCTTTCAAATGTTTTTGTAGATTTATTTTGAAGGCAAGAGGAAGACAAATGCTTAAAAAGAACAGCCATCTTTTTTGCAAACACAATTTCCGTTACTTTGTGCTAGAACTTCATTTAACAAACCACAAAAAACTCGTAGCTTTTCACGACAAAGAAGACATATATTTTACGGCAACATCAAAGATTTTTTTCGGCAACATCAAAGGAAAATGAGCACATCCACTTTGCCTGTTACGGACAGACACAGTCTCTGTATTATTATAAGAGATAATAATATATGTTTAAGAAATCTTCTTGGTGTAAAACGAGCGAATTTTCGCATGTTGGCAAAACAAAGAAAAACAGTCAGTTATTTCTGAGCAATTGCATGAATTCGAAAAGACAAAAGGAGTAGGTGCAACATGTATACACAATACATGTGCTAGCATGCGATGAAAGATAAAATTTTTAAATGTTCTAGTTACAAGCATACACGAGATATATTGAGAAAAGGCGGCAAAATTTTCTGCGCAATAAATTATGTAGGTCATTTCTATACTAGGTACACGCAAATTGAACTTGCCAATGTTTGAAGTGGCCTTAGGACTTCAGATCTTAGGTTATTTGGCTAGATCCCAATTCTCAAAGTGTGATGATTGTTGCTGACGTCAGCGCCGCTATTTTTCTCAAATCTGTGGACCTATGTTAGCCCGGAAGATTATTCTGTAGAGCGACCGTGTTAGAAAGTGCGATTAGGGCAATTCAACGCTGCTTACCCAACCTGCTCATCTGTGACAGTAGCATATCCGCAACCTACCAGCTATGAGGAATTCCTGAGTTAATGATTTTTTTCAATTTTGTGAATTGGTCGAGAAAGTATTATTGTACTTGTAGAGATTGTAGCTTTCTTATCGTTCGTTTTGACAAAGAAATGTAACGTTGATGTGCATAAGAAACAAACAAAGAAAGCACATACTACTTTTTGTCAGGTGCGTCTAAGGACGAAGATTTATTAATTCTTAATAAATAGGTAGGATATTTTAAAGAATCCCATTGAAATTTTGAAACGTATTTCGCAAGATTGTGTGTTCTAAGAAACATTTTGTTGTGTACGGCTGCACTTGTGTTTAATTGGATATCGAAGACATACTTACTGGTAATATTCTAGGAGGTAATTGTTGAATTTATCACTTACCGTTTGGGTAACAACTACCATGTTGGTAAAGAGAGAGGGCTGACGAAAATGAACAGTACGTATGCAAGATTCACATTTCTCCAGCATTACATCGGCAGAAGAATTTCCATAGGGATATAGTTCTAAACAGAAAAATAAAGATAGACAGTGAAATAGCAAAATCTGTTTCCTGATACGAACGTCTATTCGTTTCAATACGGTGTCTTTTCTTTGAATTAAAGAAAACATGCACTGCTATAAAGTCATGATGATCTCGGCTTGTTGATGTCTAACAGGGATTCCTAAATTAGATAATGAGCATTGTCACGTGTGAGAGTTGAAAAATCAAAAATAGCATGTTTTTTACAAAACATGAGACGGAACACAGGGAATAGAATCATGTAATATAACTATTACACGGAAATAAACATCAAGAAATAAATTGTCTGCACCAAATAGAAATATCTTGTTAGGCATCCCGCCAGATCTATCTACATGTTTTGTCTGTTTAAAGTTATTTCATGAAGTACCACATTTTATACCCAAATTCCAACCGAAATTTATTTTTGTTATATATTGAAGGTAAAAAAACAGATTGGAATAAGTACAAAGAAACAGTACAATTTTAAAAAGGTCTCAAGTTAAGTCTAAAAACAAACCCCAACATTTGTTAGAGTGTAAAAAATAATTTTTTATACCATACCTGCTTTTGCACAGCGAGTTGTCAATAACAGGATGTGTCTTCCGGGCATTCCAATGTTTGA
The DNA here is from genome assembly GCA_030067915.1 of Hydractinia echinata. Classification (NCBI taxonomy): domain Eukaryota; kingdom Metazoa; phylum Cnidaria; class Hydrozoa; order Anthoathecata; family Hydractiniidae; genus Hydractinia; species Hydractinia echinata. Next base: position 586,538 of record JASGCC010000117.1, read on the forward strand.
CGTATGAGCTAAGGACTTGCTCATAGTACCGTTATAATACAAATGGTGTCCGCATGCGCGTTCGGAAAATCCAACGGTTGCACCATTACTTTCAAGTCGGTAGTAATTCAATATGGCGTAAGTTTGATTTCCATCTGTTGCAAAGACAGCTTGGAACGTGTGTGCTCTTGACTGATACTTCACACCAATATAGTTCACAACAATGATTTGATTGGCAAAAAATGATTTCAAAGAGTATCGTAATATGTCCCTATTTGCTGCTTTTAGAAGATGAGATTGATTCATGTGGTAAGAATTTATGATTCCGTCTTTGAATGGTGTTTCCATGTTATAAACAGCCATCACCGTATCCTTGCCATTTATGGATGGTTTACCAACTGATATAGAGGATACTGATATTACAACCGTTTTCATTTACCTTTGGAACAAAAATGTTTAGGCTTTTGTATATTAAAACTCTTTCTACATTATTAGAAAGCAAAGAGATAATATTTTACTTACGAATATATGATCCGAAGGTTTTGAAAACATTAAGAAAGGTAACGATAGCGTATGTTTTTTCTGTTTATGTCTGTCTTCTTCTCCTTCCGTTGGATAAAGTACTGAAAATGAAAGAAAGAGTAACGCTAAGTGAAATCTAGAAGAAAGGACAAACAGATGGAGAAACAACATCTTGTACGTCTCTTTGTTATATTTCTCTTGTTAATATAATTTTGAAGTTTGTCATTTCCCGCGCATAGTTATTCAAAATTTGACACACGGCGCTCTGATTGGCTGCTAAAAAACAATTATCGTCGCGCTATGATTGATTTTTCAATTTTAATTAATTTTTTCAGGCGTAAATAAATATGGCGCGTCCAGGAAGCAACCTACAAAACAGTTTATTGAGAGAATATTTGACCTCAAAATAGTTAATAGTCTAATTTAACGCGACCGAAAAAATAATTATTTTAAGGGGTCGCGCTTATAATTAATTGTTCTATTTTAAAAAATTTGTTTACCCTAAAAGTTATGATAAAATTCCACCGTCGTCGCACTAAATTAGGGGGAAAAAAATAACAATATTTTTTTTTAATACTATAATTTGTTTTTTTCTTTCTTTTCTGTTTTCTTATCAATCCAAAAACGTCTGTCAACATATCAACACATCAACTTTTGTAGTGATAGGATGTAATTTTCTTACTTCAGTGTAATGAACACAAGTCACATACATGTCACTGGTTAGTTATGTAAAAAAGGTTTAAATTTGCTACAAAATTACTAATATCTGACAAAATCTTGAAGCATCAACCATAAAATTTCACAACAAGATAAGATAATCACTTCTTTGCAGTCGTAACTAACTTGTTTGTATTTCATGAATCAGCGGACAACACGTGATTTGTTTGTTGATGCACCAACGCACAATTTATTTAGAAGGTTTAAGAGCTGAAATAAGCTCAATAAAGGTCAATTGGACATCAAATTAGAAGTCTTTCACGCGCCCTGTTTGTTAGGAGAAAGTCACTTTGATCATATTTTGAACAGAAAAGACTCGTGCGAGTCCAGATTGAATTTGTTTTAAAAAACAATACAGAATTTGAATAGATATGAATAAATACGAAAGAGGATTTTCTCCTTCTGTTTCTCTATTCTTGTAAGTGCAATTGATAATTTTGCAGAATTATTTATGTTTGGGAAGTTGAAACTTTATTTTTCAAAAAAACGAGAATCATTTTTAATTCTTTATTACTGTTTCGTGTCAGCAGCTGCTTTTTTGTATGTGATAGAATGATTACTTTTGAAATATAAGAATTAACAAAAAACACGAATAAAGTTAAAATAAAACTTGTCAAAAAGGCCGTAGCAACGTGAAAACAGCAACGTAAAAACAGCTAGCAAAAAAAATACGTAAAAACTGATAGAATATTCTTTAATTAAGGAATTAGGATATGATTATGTCTTGCTTTAGATTTGTTTAGTGATTTTGTTGCTTAAAAATCGTAGTTATTCTGTTTCTTTTGTAGGGCAGAATTTTTGAATCGAAACAAAACGTATCGTTATCACTCTTTGCTTTGTATCTTAAAAACAAAACTAAATGACATAATGGACGATGATTAACACAAATGAAAAAACGGAAACGAATTCTTAACCTTACCTGGTCTTTCTTCACAAATCGTATGTTGTAGTCTGACGTATTTCTTCACCTTTCCACAGACTAGTTCAAAGGGGCAGTAATTGGCATAACCAACTACAGATAACTGCAAACTGCCACCTGATCCTGTGACGAAGTTACAAGGAGATGCGACAATATAAGTGATTTGATCATTTATGGCAAAAGTGATATCGAATTCATTCAACGTGAAGATATCATCTTCAATGTTGTACTTTACTTTTTTTACGCTATCCGCTGTAAAATTTTTATCGAAAAAATTATCTTGAATATCTTTATTCATGGAGGACAGGACTGAAGACTCGCATGTCTTGTTAAAGGTAACATTTCGTATCTTTATGTCATGAGTTCTTGCTCTAGAATTTACATTACTGTTGTGACGCAATCCAAAGATATTAACCTAAAAAATAATTTTGACGTTAAACCTATTTAAACCAGGAGAGGCAGGGCGAATTCCGCATCTCTTTTTTAATAACGAATTTTTGCTATGCTGCTTGATTACGATACTCACTGAGCTTGTCAAATTTTTAGGTCCCATACCTGCAGCCTAAAATATTGGTCATTAACCGAAACTACCCCCTAAATTTATAATCGGGAAAATATAATGTCTTTATTTAGGATTATCGTTAAAATTTGAATCTCACAACACAACTTTATTTTATCAATGGGAAGTTTCGGCAAGTGATTAATCGGATTTCGAGATTTTTTAGAATGTGCCTGAAAATCGGATTGGCGGGCAATTGTTGCCACTTTTTTATATGATTTATGTAAAAGCCAGAAAAGATGTTAAATAACTTTTATTCAGCCTTGAGGGACTTTAACCAGACTGATAAAATTCGTTGAAGAACTAAATTAATTGAATTTTAAATAGATGTGGTATTTTAGACAAATTTCAAGCTTTCGATGACGTCTTTATTTTATTTCTGACGTAGTAAAGTTTCAATCAACATTCGATTACATGGAATCTCAACAAGATCGTCATAGGTATTGAACATCCAGGAGAAGTTTTCTTATTCAATGATAAACAAGAAAATGTGACCTAGAAAACTTATTTTCGTAGTAATCGAGGCAAGATACGTATGCGCCTCATAGTGCTTGAATACAACTTTTCACTCACAAGCCAATTCTATTCGTACAGTTCAAACGACCAGCCCACCCTCCCCTGTAAATTGATGTAATTACTCAAAAAGTGATATTAAAACTGGCTGAGTGGCATAGAATCTTTTACCTATCTATACGGTTTCTTCTGGAAAAATGGACGACGTCAATCCTGTTCTGTTCAGGATAACCGGAAGTTTTTATCCTAGAGTCGGTATAAAAATCAAATGTGTAATCTCAGCAAGGTAATATGTCTTAAAATCTCTACATCACAGGCGACTTCAAAGTGAAACTTAAACAGAAAAAATAATACCGAGTTAAGATTTCTTAAAAATTGTGTTACTATTAAGTGGTATAGAAGGAACGTTCGTACGAAAATGGTGTTGCAACCTGAGTTGCGTTGTAATTATATGATACCTGTAATTCGGGGCAAAATGAGACAGCGAGGAAGATAAGACACTTTCATGAAAACGCTTATAAAGCTCTTGCGGCGGAGCGCACAATCTCGGACTAGTTTTTAAAAGACATGGCCAGACCTATTAAATATAAATATGAGGTGTGTTGCGTACTTACGATGTTTTCTTCCTCTAATTGATCTGTGATATATCATATAAAGATTAAAAGGTCTATTAAGGTGAGTTTTTCAGTTTATTACACGAAGTGAATGCGGGGAAGATGTGACCTGTGTTGCCTAACATTTCTCTGGTAAAACTGGAAATATAGGACGATACATTTATATGTTTTTATCTTCTGCTTAGATGGTTCGAAATTATGTTAGGAAAACAAACAGAGCATCATGGGATGTTAAAAGTATGGAAATGGCCATGAAAGCAGTAAAAAACAAGGAAATGTCTACCCGAAAAGCCTCAAACTCTTTTGATGTACCGAAAGACGCGCTACATAGACGTGTTACAAACAAGTTGAAAACCATTGAAAGTCAAAGTCGTATACATAAAAAAAACGATGTTTAGTTAAATCTGGCAAGCATGCAAGTAAACCTAAATATCACATTCTTTTGCTGACATCTTGCCAGTCCCTCAAGTAAATACCAAACAAAGCAAGAGGAAAGGGGAACAATCCAAAATTTTAACAGGCTTAATATATCTATATAATAATACGCCAGTTCTGTGTCTCTGTAACAGGCAAAGTGGATGTGTTGTTTTTTCTAAAGAAACAGCCGCGGTAACATGTCACTTTTGCTAAACTTTTATTTTTATTCTGTCTTTTGTGTGCTTTTTCAAATTGATTTAAAATTTTTGTTTTAAAAAAGTCATGGTTAATTTATTTTATTGTTCTAATAAAAACCTTTGTGTAATGATGTAAACTTTATTACACAAAAGTCACGGGTAATTAATTTTTATTATTCCCTTAAGCACGTGTCTATTGACTACTGTTATATGAAAAACATATTGGTTTTATTTATTCCCCGGTTGAATGGAATTAACAACAAAACGTTTTGACGAAAAGAACAATGAATTTCGCTGTTTGGCTAAAACAAATCATGTGATAAAATAAAGTGATTTCATTAGTTAGGAATTTTATTGCATGCGAATTTAAATTTACCGTGACGGGAGCTTTGTTATAAATTGTTATACGAGTAAAGTCACAGGCAATTAACGTTGTTATTATAGTTGTCAATTTCGTTCAAAAGTTTTAATTGTTTGCGTCTTTAAAATGAAACTGACAACAAATGATTTTGTGATCAGAATAAATTTTAAATGTTTTTGAGTGGATATCTCCACGGGATTTCGTTTAAAACGTTTCTTTTTCAGCCTTCTTAATAAAATTATCAACAAACCTTTTTGTGATAAGAAGCACAATAAATTTAAGTGGATTATTCCACGGGTTTAAATAACTAGTCTATATAATAATACGCCAGTTCTGTGTCTCTGTAACAGGCAAAGTGGATGTGTTGTTTTTTCTAAAGAAACAGCCGCGGTAACATGTCACTTTTGCTAAACTTTTATTTTTATTCTGTCTTTTGTGTGCTTTTTCAAATTGATTTAAAATTTTTGTTTTTAAAAAAGTCATGGTTAATTTATTTTATTGTTCTCATAAAAACCTTTGTGTAATGATGTAAACTTTATTACACAAAAGTCACGGTAATTAATTTTTATTATTCCCTTAAGCACGTGTCTATTGTCTACTGTTATATGAAAAACATATTGGTTTTATTTATTCCCGCTTGAATGGAATTAACAACAAAACGTTTTGACGAAAAGAACAATGAATTTCGCTGTTTGGCTAAAACAATCATGTGATAAAATAAAGTGATTTCATTAGTTCGGAATTTTATTGTATGCGAATTTAAACTTACCGTGACGGGAGCTTTGTTATTATAAATTGTTATACGAGTAAAGTCACAGGCAATTAACGTTGTTATTATAGTTGTCAATTTCGTTCAAAAGTTTTAATTGTTTGCGTCTTTAAAATGAAACTGACAACAAATGATTTTGTGATAAGAAACATAGAATAAATTTTAAATGTTTTTGAGTGGTTATTTCCACGGGATTTCGTTTAAAACGTTTCTTTTTCAGCCTTCTTAATAAAGTTATCAACAAACCTTTTTGTGATAAGAAGCACAATAAATTTAAGTGGATTATTCCACGGGTTTAAATAACTAGTCTATATAATAATACGCTAAGTGTCTCTGTGTGTCTGTAACAGGCAAAGTGGATTATATTTTTTACAATTTTCTTTAAAAGCGTCTATAATGTATCCCCTATAACAATGTTCTGTATTTTATAAACGTTTTGTTGACGATTTTGATTGGCTAAAACAAATCATGTGATAAAATAAAGTGACTTCATTAGTTGGGAATTTTATTACATGCGAATTTAAATTTACCGTGACGGGAGATTTGTTATAAATTGTTATACGAGTAAAGTCACAGGCAATTAACGTTGTTATTATAGTTGTCAATTTCGTTCAAAAGTTTTAATTCATTGTTCGTACTTTTTATTGAAATTGACAACAAAGCACTTTCCTCCAGGGGTTTTCGTTTAAAACGTTTCAGCCTTCTTAATGAAATTGCTAACAAACATTTTTGTGATAAGAAGCACAATAAATTTTAAAAAGACAATTAGTGGATTATTCCACGGGTTTAAATAACTAGTCTATATAATAATACGCCAGTTCCGTGTCTCTGTGACAGGCAAAGTGGATGTGTTGTTTTTTCTAAAGAAACAGCCGCGGTAACATGTCACTTTTGCTAAACTTTTATTTTTATTCTGTCTTTTGTGTGCTTTTTCAAATTGATTTAAAATTTTTGTTTTAAAAAAGTCACGGTTAATTTATTTTATTGTTCTCATAAAGACCTTTGTGTAATGATGTAAACTTTATTACACAAAAGTCACGGGTAATTAATTTTTATTATTCCCTTAAGCACGTGTCTATTGTCTACTGTTATATGAAAAACATATTGGTTTTATTTATTCCCGGTTGAATGGAATTAACAACAAAACGTTTTGACGAAAAGAACAATGAATTTCGCTGTTTGGCTAAAACAAATCATGTGATAAAATAAAGTGATTTCATTAGTTAGGAACTTTATTGCATGCGAATTTAAATTTACCGTGACGGGAGCTTTGTTATAAATTGTTATACGAGTAAAGTCACAGGCAATTAACGTTGTTATTATAGTTGTCAATCAAAAGTTTTAATTGTTAGCGTCTTTAAAATGAAACTGACAACAAATGATTTTGTGATAAGAAACATAGAATAAATTTTAAATGTTTTTGAGTGGATATCTCCACGGGATTTCGTTTAAAACGTTTCTTTTTCAGCCTTCTTAATAAAATTATCAACAAACCTTTTTGTGATAAGAAGCACAATAAATTTAAGTGGATTATTCCACGGGTTTAAATAACTAGTCTATATAATAATACGCCAGTTCTGTGTCTCTGTAACAGGCAAAGTGGATGTGTTGTTTTTTCTAAAGAAACAGCCGCGGTAACATGTCACTTTTGCTAAACTTTTATTTTTATTCTGTCTTTTGTGTGCTTTTTCAAATTGATTTAAAATTTTTGTTTTAAAAAAGTCATGGTTAATTTATTTTATTGTTCTCATAAAAACCTTTGTGTAATGATGTAAACTTTATTACACAAAAGTCACGGTAATTAATTTTTATTATTCCCTTAACCCTATTCGGTCCGGGGGGGGGCGGATTCCGCCCCCCCTGACGGTTTTTTATAAATAACTCCTTATTGCTATGTTATATGGCTATGAAACTTATTGACTTTCAATATTTATCTATTAGACACCTGCATGCCAAATTTTTAGGTCCCATACCTTTCAGAGGCTTTGATATTGGCCATTACTCGAAACTACCCCTAAAAATCTCTATGAAATCCTTATAATGGGTAAAATTTAATAACTCCTGTTAGGATTATCCTTAGAACTTGAAACTTGCAACACAACTTTGTTTTATTGAGAAGAATCATTTTGCATAATTTGGACACGTGATTAATCCGATTTCCCGATTTTGTCGGATTTTACCCGAAAATCGGAAAAAACCGGATTTTCGGGCAACTTTTGGCAATTTTTTATGCGATACACGTAAAAACCGGAAAATATGTTAAATAACTTTTATTTAGCTTTCAGAAACTTCAAACAGAATGCAAAAATTCGATCTGGAACAAAAGTAATTAAATTTTAAGCAGATAGTGTCATTTTTAACAAATTTGAAGCTTCTGATGACGTCACAGAAAATGTGCTGACGCAAGCAAAAATTTATTGCTGCCATTTTGTTCCTTTTATGACGTACTATAAGTGTGCCAAGTTTGATTCAATTTGCACAACCCTATGAAAAGTTATTGAGGGGGGGCGGATTCCGCCCCCCCCCGGTCATAATATGTTCGAAAAACCCCGGACCGAATAGGGTTAAGCACGTGTCTATTGTCTACTGTTATATGAAAAACATATTGGTTTTACTTATTCCCGCTTGAATGGAATTAACAACAAAACGTTTTGACGAAAAGAACAATGAATTTCGCTGTTTGGCTAAAACAATCATGTGATAAAATAAAGTGATTTCATTAGTTCGGAATTTTATTGTATGCGAATTTAAACTTACCGTGACGGGAGCTTTGTTATTATAAATTGTTATACGAGTAAAGTCACAGGCAATTAACGTTGTTATTATAGTTGTCAATTTCGTTCAAAAGTTTTAATTGTTTGCGTCTTTAAAATGAAACTGACAACAAATGATTTTGTGATAAGAAACATAGAATAAATTTTAAATGTTTTTGAGTGGTTATTTCCACGGGATTTCGTTTAAAACGTTTCTTTTTCAGCCTTCTTAATAAAGTTATCAACAAACCTTTTTGTGATAAGAAGCACAATAAATTTAAGTGGATTATTCCACGGGTTTAAATAACTAGTCTATATAATAATACGCTAAGTGTCTCTGTGTGTCTGTAACAGGCAAAGTGGATTATATTTTTTACAATTTTCTTTAAAAGCGTCTATAATGTATCCCCTATAACAATGTTCTGTATTTTATAAACGTTTTGTTGACGATTTTGATTGGCTAAAACAAATCATGTGATAAAATAAAGTGACTTCATTAGTTGGGAATTTTATTACATGCGAATTTAAATTTACCGTGACGGGAGATTTGTTATAAATTGTTATACGAGTAAAGTCACAGGCAATTAACGTTGTTATTATAGTTGTCAATTTCGTTCAAAAGTTTTAATTCATTGTTCGTACTTTTTATTGAAATTGACAACAAAGCACTTTCCTCCAGGGGTTTTCGTTTAAAACGTTTCAGCCTTCTTAATGAAATTGCTAACAAACATTTTTGTGATAAGAAGCACAATAAATTTTAAAAAGACAATTAGTGGATTATTCCACGGGTTTAAATAACTAGTCTATATAATAATACGCCAGTTCCGTGTCTCTGTGACAGGCAAAGTGGATGTGTTGTTTTTTCTAAAGAAACAGCCGCGGTAACATGTCACTTTTGCTAAACTTTTATTTTTATTCTGTCTTTTGTGTGCTTTTTCAAATTGATTTAAAATTTTTGTTTTAAAAAAGTCACGGTTAATTTATTTTATTGTTCTCATAAAGACCTTTGTGTAATGATGTAAACTTTATTACACAAAAGTCACGGGTAATTAATTTTTATTATTCCCTTAAGCACGTGTCTATTGTCTACTGTTATATGAAAAACATATTGGTTTTATTTATTCCCGGTTGAATGGAATTAACAACAAAACGTTTTGACGAAAAGAACAATGAATTTCGCTGTTTGGCTAAAACAAATCATGTGATAAAATAAAGTGATTTCATTAGTTAGGAACTTTATTGCATGCGAATTTAAATTTACCGTGACGGGAGCTTTGTTATAAATTGTTATACGAGTAAAGTCACAGGCAATTAACGTTGTTATTATAGTTGTCAATCAAAAGTTTTAATTGTTAGCGTCTTTAAAATGAAACTGACAACAAATGATTTTGTGATAAGAAACATAGAATAAATTTTAAATGTTTTTGAGTGGATATCTCCACGGGACTTCGTTTAAAACGTTTCTTTTTCAGCCTTCTTAATAAAATTATCAACAAACCTTTTTGTGATAAGAAGCACAATAAATTTAAGTGGATTATTCCACGGGTTTAAATAACTAGTCTATATAATAATACGCCAGTTCTGTGTCTCTGTAACAGGCAAAGTGGATGTGTTGTTTTTTCTAAAAGAAACAGCCGCGGTAACATGTCACTTTTGCTAAACTTTTATTTTTATTCTGTCTTTTGTGTGCTCTTTCAAATTGATTTAAAATTTTTGTTTTAAAAAAATCATGGTTAATTTATTTTATTGTTCTCATAAAAACCTTTGTGTAATGATGTAAACTTTATTACACAAAAGTCACGGGTAATTAATTTTTATTATTCCCTTAAGCACGTGTCTATTGTCTACTGTTATATGAAAAACATATTGGTTTTATTTATTCCCGCTTGAATGGAATTAACAACAAAACGTTTTGACGTAAAAAACAATGAATTTCGCTGTTTGGCTAAAACAAATCATGTGATAAAATAAAGTGATTTCATTAGTTAGGAATTTTATTGCATGCGAATTTAAATTTACCGTGACGGGAGCTTTGTTATAAATTGTTATACGAGTAAAGTCACAGGCAATTAACGTTGTTATTATAGTTGTCAATTTCGTTCAAAAGTTTTAATTGTTTGCGTCTTTAAAATGAAACTGACAACAAATGATTTTGTGATCAGAATAAATTTTAAATGTTTTTGAGTGGATATCTCCACGGGATTTCGTTTAAAACGTTTCTTTTTCAGCCTTCTTAATAAAATTATCAACAAACCTTTTTGTGATAAGAAGCACAATAAATTTAAGTGGATTATTCCACGGGTTTAAATAACTAGTCTATATAATAATACGCCAGTTCTGTGTCTCTGTAACAGGCAAAGTGGATGTGTTGTTTTTTCTAAAGAAACAGCCGCGGTAACATGTCACTTTTGCTAAACTTTTATTTTTATTCTGTCTTTTGTGTGCTTTTTCAAATTGATTTAAAATTTTTGTTTTAAAAAAGTCATGGTTAATTTATTTTATTGTTCTCATAAAAACCTTTGTGTAATGATGTAAACTTTATTACACAAAAGTCACGGTAATTAATTTTTATTATTCCCTTAAGCACGTGTCTATTGTCTACTGTTATATGAAAAACATATTGGTTTTATTTATTCCCGCTTGAATGGAATTAACAACAAAACGTTTTGACGAAAAGAACAATGAATTTCGCTGTTTGGCTAAAACAATCATGTGATAAAATAAAGTGATTTCATTAGTTCGGAATTTTATTGTATGCGAATTTAAACTTACCGTGACGGGAGCTTTGTTATTATAAATTGTTATACGAGTAAAGTCACAGGCAATTAACGTTGTTATTATAGTTGTCAATTTCGTTCAAAAGTTTTAATTGTTTGCGTCTTTAAAATGAAACTGACAACAAATGATTTTGTGATAAGAAACATAGAATAAATTTTAAATGTTTTTGAGTGGTTATTTCCACGGGATTTCGTTTAAAACGTTTCTTTTTCAGCCTTCTTAATAAAGTTATCAACAAACCTTTTTGTGATAAGAAGCACAATAAATTTAAGTGGATTATTCCACGGGTTTAAATAACTAGTCTATATAATAATACGCTAAGTGTCTCTGTGTGTCTGTAACAGGCAAAGTGGATTATATTTTTTACAATTTTCTTTAAAAGCGTCTATAATGTATCCCCTATAACAATGTTCTGTATTTTATAAACGTTTTGTTGACGATTTTGATTGGCTAAAACAAATCATGTGATAAAATAAAGTGACTTCATTAGTTGGGAATTTTATTACATGCGAATTTAAATTTACCGTGACGGGAGATTTGTTATAAATTGTTATACGAGTAAAGTCACAGGCAATTAACGTTGTTATTATAGTTGTCAATTTCGTTCAAAAGTTTTAATTCATTGTTCGTACTTTTTACTGAAATTGACAACAAAGCACTTTCCTCCAGGGGTTTTCGTTTAAAACGTTTCAGCCTTCTTAATGAAATTGCTAACAAACATTTTTGTGATAAGAAGCACAATAAATTTTAAAAAGACAATTAGTGGATTATTCCACGGGTTTAAATAACTAGTCTATATAATAATACGCCAGTTCCGTGTCTCTGTGACAGGCAAAGTGGATGTGTTGTTTTTTCTAAAGAAACAGCCGCGGTAACATGTCACTTTTGCTAAACTTTTATTTTTATTCTGTCTTTTGTGTGCTTTTTCAAATTGATTTAAAATTTTTGTTTTAAAAAAGTCACGGTTAATTTATTTTATTGTTCTCATAAAGACCTTTGTGTAATGATGTAAACTTTATTACACAAAAGTCACGGGTAATTAATTTTTATTATTCCCTCAAGCACGTGTCTATTGTCTACTGTTATATGAAAAACATATTGGTTTTATTTATTCCCGGTTGAATGGAATTAACAACAAAACGTTTTGACGAAAAGAACAATGAATTTCGCTGTTTGGCTAAAACAAATCATGTGATAAAATAAAGTGATTTCATTAGTTAGGAACTTTATTGCATGCGAATTTAAATTTACCGTGACGGGAGCTTTGTTATAAATTGTTATACGAGTAAAGTCACAGGCAATTAACGTTGTTATTATAGTTGTCAATCAAAAGTTTTAATTGTTAGCGTCTTTAAAATGAAACTGACAACAAATGATTTTGTGATAAGAAACATAGAATAAATTTTAAATGTTTTTGAGTGGATATCTCCACGGGATTTCGTTTAAAACGTTTCTTTTTCAGCCTTCTTAATAAAATTATCAACAAACCTTTTTGTGATAAGAAGCACAATAAATTTAAGTGGATTATTCCACGGGTTTAAATAACTAGTCTATATAATAATACGCCAGTTCTGTGTCTCTGTAACAGGCAAAGTGGATGTGTTGTTTTTTCTAAAGAAACAGCCGCGGTAACATGTCACTTTTGCTAAACTTTTATTTTTATTCTGTCTTTTGTGTGCTTTTTCAAATTGATTTAAAATTTTTGTTTTAAAAAAGTCATGGTTAATTTATTTTATTGTTCTCATAAAAACCTTTGTGTAATGATGTAAACTTTATTACACAAAAGTCACGGTAATTAATTTTTATTATTCCCTTAAGCACGTGTCTATTGTCTACTGTTATATGAAAAACATATTGGTTTTATTTATTCCCGCTTGAATGGAATTAACAACAAAACGTTTTGACGAAAAGAACAATGAATTTCGCTGTTTGGCTAAAACAATCATGTGATAAAATAAAGTGATTTCATTAGTTCGGAATTTTATTGTATGCGAATTTAAACTTACCGTGACGGGAGCTTTGTTATTATAAATTGTTATACGAGTAAAGTCACAGGCAATTAACGTTGTTATTATAGTTGTCAATTTCGTTCAAAAGTTTTAATTGTTTGCGTCTTTAAAATGAAACTGACAACAAATGATTTTGTGATAAGAAACATAGAATAAATTTTAAATGTTTTTGAGTGGTTATTTCCACGGGATTTCGTTTAAAACGTTTCTTTTTCAGCCTTCTTAATAAAGTTATCAACAAACCTTTTTGTGATAAGAAGCACAATAAATTTAAGTGGATTATTCCACGGGTTTAAATAACTAGTCTATATAATAATACGCTAAGTGTCTCTGTGTGTCTGTAACAGGCAAAGTGGATTATATTTTTTACAATTTTCTTTAAAAGCGTCTATAATGTATCCCCTATAACAATGTTCTGTATTTTATAAACGTTTTGTTGACGATTTTGATTGGCTAAAACAAATCATGTGATAAAATAAAGTGACTTCATTAGTTGGGAATTTTATTACATGCGAATTTAAATTTACCGTGACGGGAGATTTGTTATAAATTGTTATACGAGTAAAGTCACAGGCAATTAACGTTGTTATTATAGTTGTCAATTTCGTTCAAAAGTTTTAATTCATTGTTCGTACTTTTTATTGAAATTGACAACAAAGCACTTTCCTCCAGGGGTTTTCGTTTAAAACGTTTCAGCCTTCTTAATGAAATTGCTAACAAACATTTTTGTGATAAGAAGCACAATAAATTTTAAAAAGACAATTAGTGGATTATTCCACGGGTTTAAATAACTAGTCTATATAATAATACGCCAGTTCCGTGTCTCTGTGACAGGCAAAGTGGATGTGTTGTTTTTTCTAAAGAAACAGCCGCGGTAACATGTCACTTTTGCTAAACTTTTATTTTTATTCTGTCTTTTGTGTGCTTTTTCAAATTGATTTAAAATTTTTGTTTTAAAAAAGTCACGGTTAATTTATTTTATTGTTCTCATAAAGACCTTTGTGTAATGATGTAAACTTTATTACACAAAAGTCACGGGTAATTAATTTTTATTATTCCCTTAAGCACGTGTCTATTGTCTACTGTTATATGAAAAACATATTGGTTTTATTTATTCCCGGTTGAATGGAATTAACAACAAAACGTTTTGACGAAAAGAACAATGAATTTCGCTGTTTGGCTAAAACAAATCATGTGATAAAATAAAGTGATTTCATTAGTTAGGAACTTTATTGCATGCGAATTTAAATTTACCGTGACGGGAGCTTTGTTATAAATTGTTATACGAGTAAAGTCACAGGCAATTAACGTTGTTATTATAGTTGTCAATCAAAAGTTTTAATTGTTAGCGTCTTTAAAATGAAACTGACAACAAATGATTTTGTGATAAGAAACATAGAATAAATTTTAAATGTTTTTGAGTGGATATCTCCACGGGATTTCGTTTAAAACGTTTCTTTTTCAGCCTTCTTAATAAAATTATCAACAAACCTTTTTGTGATAAGAAGCACAATAAATTTAAGTGGATTATTCCACGGGTTTAAATAACTAGTCTATATAATAATACGCCAGTTCTGTGTCTCTGTAACAGGCAAAGTGGATGTGTTGTTTTTTCTAAAGAAACAGCCGCGGTAACATGTCACTTTTGCTAAACTTTTATTTTTATTCTGTCTTTTGTGTGCTTTTTCAAATTGATTTAAAATTTTTGTTTTAAAAAAATCATGGTTAATTTATTTTATTGTTCTCATAAAAACCTTTGTGTAATGATGTAAACTTTATTACACAAAAGTCACGGGTAATTAATTTTTATTATTCCCTTAAGCACGTGTCTATTGTCTACTGTTATATGAAAAACATATTGGTTTTATTTATTCCCGCTTGAATGGAATTAACAACAAAACGTTTTGACGTAAAAAACAATGAATTTCGCTGTTTGGCTAAAACAAATCATGTGATAAAATAAAGTGATTTCATTAGTTAGGAATTTTATTGCATGCGAATTTAAATTTACCGTGACGGGCGCTTTGTTATAAATTGTTATACGAGTAAAGTCACAGGCAATTAACGTTGTTATTATAGTTGTCAATTTCGTTCAAAAGTTTTAATTGTTTGCGTCTTAAAAATGAAACTGACAACAAATGATTTTGTGATCAGAAACATAGAATAAATTTTAAATGTTTTTGAGTGGATATCTCCACGAGATTTCGTTTAAAAGGAACGAATAAAATAAATTTAGGTGGATTATTCCACGGGTTTAAATAACTAGTAAGAAATATTACGAGAGCAGAATGAAAACAGAGCAGAGAAGAACAAAATAGTTACAAAAGCACCCCAAAATAGTAGCAGTGTTGTACAAAAGAAAAATCAAAGAAAGAAAAACGTTTAAAAGACATCAGTACCGAATTATCTGGTCAGAAAAATGAGAAAATCTGGCTTTTAAACCTGGCGAAAATGACAATGATGATTGGAAATGTGAAGTGTGTTGAGGTAGTGGGCGAGTTGGTGAGAAATGGGTGAGCTGTATAAGGTGTACCATTTATCCACCTGATGGCTGGGTATGTGACCTTTGCAAGCAGGGTTAAAAACCATGGTATATATATGCTGCTTACCATGTTGCAACTTTTGCAATGATCACGTATCCATTGCTACAATCTTATTTTTCAGAACAGGCTTACAACTCAACTACAGTATGTTCAACTTTAAAAAACTTTTGCGCATTTTTAAAACCGCAAAATTTTCTTCCAGCGAAAATGTTATCCATTAAAGCAGTGTAAAGAGAACTGTATTGAGGTCTTGGAGGCTCAATTCTAATTATTTTCATTTTTTTTCATTTAAAGGAGAGGCGAACTGCGCACGGCACGGCTGCGGAATAAAAGTTCATGATGACTGTGTGATTTTAAAGACCAGACCGACTGCCATAGTCAGCTATATAATAAATCAATTTACATGTTATGCAGCTATCATAACAAAAAACGTCCTAAAAAAGACTAAGAATGTTTTATATCGAAAATATTCGTAGGGTTATAAAAATTTAATGTTTTTCACATAAAAACGGTAAATTTTCACTTAAAACTTTTCAGAACCACATCAACACAGACTAGACCCAAAATAAAAAAAGTCTGTTAAAGATACCAGTTTTTTTGCGAGTGCTGAATTTTTTTTATAATTCAGTATTTCTACGCATTTGCCAAACCGGTGGCTAAATTAAATTGTGATGGTCACGAGTCAATACGCACAAAATAATGAATAAAAAAAAGTTAAAGATCAAAACAGCAAAAAATGTTGAACAACTTGTGAAGAACATTTTTATTATTTCATACTACTGAACGTACTGAACAAATTGATATTTCACTTTGTGAGTACAGATAAAGAAATTAAAAATTTGTGAAAAAAAAAGATGAAGCCACCATATTGCGCGTTCGATTTGTTGTTAAATGGTTCCCGGTCTGTATATTTATTCAAATTTGGCGCCATCTCATCATAACAAACTTATCGTTCGAAGCTCGTAGTATGTTGTGGAAAAGGGACTCAAAACATGAAAAAAATATTGTTGTTGGTCATGATAGATATTTCTTAAGTTCAGAGAAGTTTAAACGAAGGTTATAAAATACTGTTCCCAGTGGGCACATAACGTTATTATAACGTTAAATTAACGTTTTATTTTGGTTCTAACGTTATATAACCAAATTTTAACGTTATATTAACGTTACTGTATGTAACGTTTGTATAATAACGTTAACTCAACGTTATTTTTTAAACATAATATAAATGTTCAACCGCATGACGTTATATTAACGTTAAAATAACGTTTCAAATTTTATAAAATAGTTGCAAATTTATGCGTAATAAAATTACTTAAAAGAAACGTTGCTTTAACGTTAAAATAACGTTACTATTGCAACGTTTTAAAAGAGTTTAACTATAACGTTATATAAATATTTTAGTAACGTTTGCGTTGAAAGACAGCAGAAAATCTTGAACCGAGCGCAAAGTTAGTAACGTTGTTTCAACGTTTAATAACGTCAGTATTTAACGGTTTAACACTAACGTTATAATCTTATATAATAATACGGAGTGTATGTGACGGTCATAGTGGATATCGTCATTTTCCTTTGATGTCGCCGAAATTTTCTTTGAATTCGCCGAAAAAAGTATGTCTCAAATGTTAAATTTTATGACGTTACGGCGCGACGTCAATAACACTACTTTAACGTCAATATCCTATATTAAATTAATGAAGCCATTACAGTGCACTTAAAACTTTGAGGCCAAATAACTTGGAAACGAGGTGGTGACGTCAATGATTTTTCACCACCTAGGACCAATTTGGGTAATTTTCCCAAACCTGGGTCCCCGAATTCGTTTCGGAATGGACGGGTTGATGACGTCATCAAAAATCATTTAAACCACCATATCTCCGTAACCGTTTGTCAAAAGTACATGATCCTATACATTTTCTTGATCAGCGTTTAAAGACCTATACGTTGAAGGCAATAGGTATAAAAATTTCTAAAACATAATTTTGTGTAATTTCGCGGGTCTTTGCTGACGTCAGCATAATTTTTAAATCCTCATATCTCATTAACAGTTCATCAAAAGCACATGATCATATACATTCTCTTCATCAGCGTGTCGAGCTCTACACAATAGAGACAACGGATAAACTGAATTTCGTCAATTTGTTTTTGCATATGCACTGCTGACATCAGCAAAAGGTCTAAAATAACCAATTTTTACATTGTCCTCCTGCCTAAGTGGATTTCTCCACGGGTCTTATCGACTAGTAACATTATAATAACGTTTGCGTTGAAAGACAACGACCGGCGTTGAAAGACAGCAGACAATTTTGAACCGAGCGCAAAGTTAGTAACGTTGTTTCAACGTTTAAATAACGTCAGTATTTAACTGTTTAACACTAACCTTATAATAACATTATAATAACGTTTGCGTTGAAAGACAACGACTGGCGTTGAAAGACACCGGCCAGATTGTCCATAAGTTTTAGCAACAATGAAATAACGTTCAGGTAAGGTGCTCATCTGACTCATCTACGATTTTATTTCTGCCTTTGCTGTTTGAATTCTGGTTGAGAAAATCGGATAAAAATTATCACACGAAAGACCTTTTTGTCATGGTAACAGTTATATTCGTTCTAAAAATTAATCTCTCCGAAGGAGAGACAATTAAATTCGATGGAGTGCAAAATTTTAATTATGGCCAGTCGCAGTTGAAGCTTTGTTAAAAAAGTAATGATAAATGTTGCATGGCTAGTGTGACCACGCCATAAATTGGCGCGCGAGAGTTAACGAACTTTTTATCACAACAAACTCAAACGCTGTCTGCACACATGTCAGTTACTGCTCTTATCAGGTAAGAATTGGGATATTATTTGTTTGTATTTTACAAATTTGTGTATTTATCTATCTTTTGTATGTATTTTCTTGCAGCCAAATGATTTCTCTGTTTTTGTTTACCTAGGTTAGCTAGTTAGGTTTTATGAAAGTAAAGTAAATTGCTTTACCAAGGAGTTTGGCAGATTTGAAACGTGGGAAAGCAACTGAATTGCGTCAATTTTTGCTTTATACAGGTCCTATTGTTTTTGCGTAGTGTGTTAGATGATCGTAGGCACTTTGTGTTGGGATGAGGATATATTGTTGGATGAAGAAGTTTTATTAACATATTTTAAGTTATGATGGTAACAGTCTTTTAAGGTGGTTCGTACAGGAATACAAATGGCGCTACATTTGTCTTATATAACATATATACATTCATTGATCCACTTGAAAGATCATATTATCAACCATCAAATGTCTTTTCTTGAAATATCAGCTTTTCCATTTCAGTTCTTGGTATTTTGACAAAGCTTTAGACCTATAAACGTGGTTGTTATTTAAAAATGTTTATTGATGCATCTTTACATATGGTTGCACTTCTTTATGACGTTTTACCACTGTTCTAGTATAATTATGACCAAGAGTTGATGGTATTATATTTTAGAAAAATCATGCACAAGACCGCCAAAGTATGATGCAAAATTGCCAGCATCTGCAAAGAGGAAGAGAGCACAATCTCCAAACAAATCATGTAAAAGAAATGCAGAGGTAGGAACCTCTTATATACGTTAATGATTTGTTTGACAAGAAACCTTGCACTGGCAAGGATTAAATAGTCTGTTTTAAGGATTAAATAGTCTGTTTTATCAATGTTCTTATTAAATTTAAGGTGCCCATAAGTGAAATTTTAGCCGAAAGTAGCTTTGCTAGTAAGTTTAATTATGTAGCTTGACTTGTTGTTAACTAAATATAGATTACATTTGTTCATAGGCTTATGACTATCAAGTCAAGCTGATACTCGAAGTGAAGTAGGATCAGTAATCATGATGCACATTAAACATGGAGCAGATCGAGCAAACGGACGGGGGTGGTAGAAAAACCCAACAGTAAATACAGACATTTTATGTACATATTTCAAGACAATTTTTAACCATATTTTATATGTATATTTAAAAGCATTTTTTAACTCATTTTTTGTACATATTTAAAGATAATATATTTTATTTTCAGAATTTCTTTTTCACAGTCCTCTATTTCCCAAAATAACGTTTTGCAAATAACGTGGCATACGAACGTTTCAGAAGGTTATATCAACGGTGATTTAACGTAATGATAACGTTAAAATAATGTTTTTTATAACGTTAAAATAACGTTGCGTACGAAAAGGTTATATTAACGTTTATATAACGTAATGATAACGCTAAAATAACGTTTCTATATAACGTTAAAATAACGTCGCATTAGGAACGTCGCTAAAGGTTATATCAATGCTAAAACAACGTTGTGTTAACGTTTAAATAACGTTTTTTGATAACGTTATTTTAACGTTTAAATTTGACGTCAAATTTGTTTCCAAGATGCCCTTTTTTTAACGTTATTCTAACGTTACAACTGGACGTTAATTCAACGTAAAAATAACGTTGATGTGCCCACTGGGTTATTATTATAGTACGTAAAATATTCTTGGTTATCTTAAGTGAAAGATCTTATTTTTGATGTTTACTGGTAAGTACATCCAAAACCTACTTATTTTCAACCCACATAGCCATGAAGATTTTGTAAAAACGTTGTTAGGAAGATATACAGATACTTAGTTATGAAATATAGTTATTTATTTGTTATTATAGTAGTTACCTTTAGATTTTAGGATGTAGAAATCTATAATATTTTTTCTCTCGCTTAAAATTTATTTTCTGGCTGCCACAAAATAGTTTTTATTCGCCTCTCCTTTATAGTAATTGTCAGGTTGTTTCAAACCAAGGAAAGCAGGCTGTCTCATTTTGCCCCACTTCTT
Source organism: Hydractinia echinata (assembly GCA_030067915.1). Classification (NCBI taxonomy): domain Eukaryota; kingdom Metazoa; phylum Cnidaria; class Hydrozoa; order Anthoathecata; family Hydractiniidae; genus Hydractinia; species Hydractinia echinata. The sequence continues at coordinate 606,992 of JASGCC010000117.1, forward strand.
GGGAAAGATGAGACATTTGTCAAGCTGGCGAGTCTTGACTGTCTCGGGTTCATTGTTATCATCTTACTTAAAGGTTATTTTTTATTAGTAATGTTTATTTACTTACATATTTGAGTGAAAAAATTTTTCTATAATTTCAAATTAACTTATATTACATTTTTTTGGTCAAGGGACCAAATTTTTGACAAATGGTAGCAGGATTGAAAGTAAATTATATCTCTGCTAGACATCGTTGGATTTTAAATCACTTAAACATTACAAATGTGACATTTATTATGCTGAAAATTAATTTAAATTGTTGACGTTAATTTTAAAATTGATGACTGTAGCAGTCTTATTGCAAATATATTTAGGATCAGAAGTTACAAAGTATCTATTTCTGAGGCGCCTAAAAAGCCTAGTAGAAGTAGAGTAAAAACTTGCTCCCATGCGAAGAAAGAAAATAAAAGAACTTACAACCACGTCATCTTTTGTTATGTTTTGAAAAAGTTTTTCCCACAGTAGTGTTTGATAACGTTTAAACCATATGTCGGAATAAAAATCACCCGACTGATTGAAAATGGCAGTGTCATGTGACGACAAAGGTTGCAAATAACTTGATGGCGATTCTCCAGTGGCATTGAATTTTTCAGAGCATGGCAAGGTATCTAAACATGGTAAACTTGTAATATTATGTTGGTTATGTCAAACTTCTGTTGTCATTATTTTTATGTTATTGGGATGTTATTCTTTTATATATTTTAGCTGGTATACCGCAATAAGGCACAAATTAGTTTTAATACTAAGTGTATTTTAACTATCAGCATGCGCAAGTCTACACCCAGCCTTTTTTAACCTCCTTTTTGTGATCAAAGGGAAGTGCAATTGTTCGATGCGCTGTTATGTTCTTTCTGTACGAGAGATAAATCATTGATTGCCGGAGACAAATAAAAAACAACGTGTGATACATTTGGCTAGGATTTGTTTTCAAAATACACTGATAGTGATACTGATTCACCTGTAAGAAAGAGGATCGTACCAATTGTAGCAACAATAGATATAACAAAAGGATTACTTACTAATGTTATCCACAAAAGACAGTAATAGTACCACAGACAGGGATCGAGCAATCATTTTCAGTTCGTTGTAAAATAAATTTCAACATCTACAGCTGGAGTATACTCTGTTTGTCTTAAAACAAAATATTTCCCTTGTAAAAGTTCAAGGATTAAAAAACACATTCAGCAAACATCTTAAATTGAATAAAAAATAATTATATTTTAACAGATATGTATACAACTATAGATGTGAAAATTAGCAATGTTACAATAATTTGATAACTCTTTGTAAGTACCATATATACATTTATTTATATTTCAAAGGTATATTTTACGTGTTCTACACATTTTTTTTGTTCTGTATACACATGTAATTTTCCTTTACTATTTTTTATAAAATATATAGTTTTTATAAAAATGAAATAAAAAAATATGGATTGAATCTTGTCCAAATATGTATTAAAAAAAATGATGTGCCCTGCTGTTTACTTAGGACATTCCTCTAGGTATTTTATACTTTGCCATAAAACTTCACAAAATGGAATAAAATTTCAAACGGCGAAAGTCTTTAAGTATAAAAGATTCCTTTTTCGAGCACAAACTTTACGTTTTGTTCTGAAAAAACAAGAAATGTCAAGATAAAAAAAATTCTAGGTTTATAATTGTAATTGCTTATCGAGAGTTCAAAGATGGTCACAACAGTTTGATCCAAAGTCTCGTATTCAGCTGCGCTACCTTTTTTGCACAAGGTCAGCTCAGAATTGTGGAGATAAATGTCGGTTATTCCGGAGATTTACAACTGTTGTGTTTAGATGGGGAAATATCTCCGCTACTTTTTCCCGGCGTTTTAACTGGTACTTATAACTTTGATTTCTTGTGAATGTAAAAGAAATTTCAGTTTGTTTGTGCCTCTGTTTCAGTTAGGCTGCCGCACGAATGTTTGATAGACTGCTAGAACTATAAATAAACATATTGGCAGAGAAAACATTCGTATTGAATTTCACGTCTGTGTGACTTCTTTACAACTTATAATAACAGTAGCTTAACGCAACCAAAAGTTTCAACAAAAGTTTATTTATAAAAAGAAAGTAAAGAAAATATGTTAAGTAACACGTATTTATTTCTGATGTGAAATCTAAAATTGGGAAAAATACGATATGAAACTCAAGCTAGCATTTTGTTTTGTTGTGCTACACGTTTTTTATTTACTTAGTACAAGTGACGAAATGACATTTTTTAATCACCATTTTGACATCCAAGACTAAAGTTTTTCACACATTCACAATCAGCATCCTCTAATCTCCTAGTCAGAAGGAAAACCGACTTCACACTGACCTCACCTCTGCCACATCTTGTCAAAATACGTTTCGTGAGATACTTGTAATAGATCACTATTTCATCTCCTATCTCTTCGTTAGTGGCTTACACAAGAGGAGTGAATGCACCAAACTCGTTATATCATTCTTTAGAACTTTACCCTTATATGACCGGTTTTTTTCATTATTACAAAAGCATTAAATGCTGACATGACAGACGTAAAATAATTTTATCCCAAAAATCTAACACGAGCAATACACGTTATTACATTTAGCTAGTCTGGTATGAATATATCAACAAGCATAAGCCCCACCCCTTTGCACGAATTTAAGGCGCAGGTAATAGCTTTTGAAATTCAGAAAATATTACTAATGTTTTTAGTTGCTTCCTAAGTGGGTCACTTCGCAGCAGTGAACGCTAATTATATGATTGGGTTATTTAATAAAAGCAAAGCTTCACTTACCGCCATTATTTGCAACTTTAAAGTGAAAAAGCAAGTGAGATAACAAATAATGTAAGTATAATATTGGAGTAAAACAAATCATTGAGCATCCTAATTCTCAATTATTATTGTGACTAGCCTGCAATTTTAAAATACAAATTAATAAATAAAAAATGAAAAATAAAAAATAAATTTTTTACATATATATAGTATTCTAAAAAAAAATAGTTAAAGGGAACCCGAGGTATAAAATGATAATGGACTTATATTATAGAGGTTAAAAAGTTGGTTAACAAGTCTTTTCGTTCTCAAGATATTCACATTTAAAGAATTTTAGGTTTAATAATGCTGCATAAATTATGTCATATTTAAGTAATAGCAAATTTTGACATTTTCTGTCATCAGTAATTTTACACCTGTTAAAGGATGTGCGTTCCAACTTTATTAATGTATAAATATTATAAAGGTGAATTAATTAACATAATTTTTTTTGCCAAAATGACACTCGTTTGCTCGTCCCAGGCCTCTTATTTTTTTGCTTTTGTTTCACTCATCTCATTCTGTTTAAAGACTAAAATCTATGTAAACAAAACCTTGTTATGATCCGAAGTTCGGTACTTTTAAACCAGGCGAATGTGTTAAGTTGAATGTGGAAACATTTGGTCACGACGACTAATGAACGAAACTTTCTGACTAGCAAAGATATCAAAAATATTTAGGGGCTGTTTATATGGAGGCGGGCTGGCTCGGCAAACGGGCTGGCTCACTTGCCGGGCTGGCTTTTAACTTGTGTTTATATGAAGAAAAAAAACTACTTCGGTTAGGCTCTGAACAATGAAAACATTAAATAATGTAGAACAAAAGAAATACTTTCATAACACAAGATTTTAATTAGTTGAGCATAATAAACCATTTCGCCTAGGCGGGCTAGGCGGGCTAGCCCGCTTAACAAGTGTTTATATGAGAAAATGTTCATCCCGCCTACCGGTATCCCGCCTCTGAGAAACGAGATCTCGCCTACCGAGCCAGCCCGTTTGACCATAAACAGGTGAGCAAAAATATGAGGAAAATGAGACACCATTTTCTTATTAATATATTTATTTCTTAGAACGACTACACTTATGCGAGTTCTAGTAAAATTATCTAGCTGCCCACAATTCTGGTTAAAACGTGTTGAAATAAGACTGTTAATTTTGAAATTCGTTTGTCACAAGTAATTACATAGAATGTTATATATTTGATTCAAACAATTTGAACTTGTGAATATGATATTCAGAGTGGAATTGGGGCTTAAATGAAGCTTCATGACTGTAGCGAAATGAAAATTTAATTTTATTGTCCAGTCTAATACCGCATTCACACATAACAAAACTGGTTCAATTAAACTGATTCTACTTACACCGGTTTTCATTACAACTCAGTATTTATATATGTACCATTCGCACCTAAAATTTAAAATACATTTTCCACAATCAACAATAAAATTCACTATGCTCAAAATTTCTGACGTGAAGGCTCAAATATTATCCTGTAAGAATCTTGAATAAAGTGTATGAAGAATCTCTCTGATGGCCAGGTTAAACCGTAAACGTGAATATTTGGTTTAACAATGGTTTACTAATTCAAATCCAAGGTTTCCTGTTTTTGTGTTTGCTTCAACGAAATCACTTAATACAGAAAATACATATTTTTTGACAAAATGAAACTGATAAGACATTTAAAACATAATATGGTTGATTCTCTTTTGTTTTAGCTTGCAATGCGCATTTAAACATGTTTAAGCTTTAGGTGTGGATGGGGGTATTAATGAATGTTTACATGTTTTCGGGCGAAATAAAACTCATTAGGACGTTGATTTTAATTCGGTCAAAACAACCGAAATGAAATTTCATTCCAGCCTAAAAACGTTTGTATAAACACGATTTACCCGAAATGGAACTACTGGGAAAGTGCGCGAAATTATGCGCATATTTAGAAAGTTTCTGCAGATGAGAAAAATATGGCTCATGGGTACTTTGCGCAACCCCTAAGTTAAATTTCATGTAAACATGATGAAATTTCAATGCGGTTTGAAATTTCATTTTCGTTTTATGCAAAGGCTATCTGCCTTTATCTCAACAATTCTGTCCAAGATTATATCTTCCATACTTGCATATATCCATGGAGGTATGATATATCTAACGCAACATAAATCTTAGTCGATAATCACATCCAGCTGTTTTGAAAAAGAAAGCTTTTTTTAAGTTGGCAATATATTAACCACAGCTATTCACATGAAATTGCTTCGTTCGAATATTTACAAAGTTTGGTAACATCTGGAGAAAAAAGAGTCTGGTTTATGTATCATATTTCGGAAGAGTCGAATTAAAAATGTATGGTCAAAAACGCGCTAACTGGATGTGTTTGTGACAACGAAAGACTAGTCAAACGATTGTTTTTCTTTTCCCTTTTAAGCTTGTATAATAAGTTTTTGTTTCTTTCAAAACTTTTATCATAAAAACGTCACAGCGAATTAACCATATTGTTCCTGAAAAAATATTTTCCCTAAATTCTGTTTACTTTCAAAACTTTATTGTATAAAAGTGACGAATAATTAACTTTACCCACAGGAAAAAAACTGTTGCTTGGCTGTTTCGCGAATTTTCGAATCAATTAACAGATCTATTTATAATAAAAAACGCTTTTATTTACTCAAGAACTGCATTGGATATGTGACGATAAATGTAAAGAGATCCGTATTTCCAGAAATATTTATATATATATTATGTCAAATTTGGTACATGTTCAGAATATTGCATTTACACATATTTCAGGTTAGGAAAACAATATCATGACGTCAATAGGATCACAAATTAAGCCATTTCGATATTTCTTTTAAATCTGGTCTGTATTTTAGCCCTCGGACCCATATATCTCATTAGCAACACCTTAATAACCACCTGGTAACCAACATACATGTAATAAATAATTGTAGCCAATAGAACATCTTACAATCCTCATAAATCTATGTCAGAACTTTTTAAAACTTGCCAAAAATTACTCCCGTCTGAGATTAGCAATACCCCCGCACAAAGTATAAAAATAGCCAAACTTTTTTTCACTTTAAGGTCCAAATAAAAGTTAGGAAAAGTCACAAAGTTTTATTTGTGAATGACAAGCCGAAAAAAAGTTATTCCCAGTCAAAGAGACCACGGTCATGACACTAAAACTTTTTATAGCTGAGTTTTATCATTTGTGAGAAAATTTGAAGCAGGTAGCTTTCAAAAACTCATATTTCAAATTTTTCACATTTCTTGATTTTCTTCATTGAAGTTCTTTGTTTGACGTTCATACGTTAGAAATAGCTCAACTACATTCCGCCCTTGCTACAAACACTAATTTGCGCCCCGTTTTTCACAAGTTACACCTAATTATGCCCTACGAACTTTTTGACTTTTCTTCGTGTTTTTTAGACTTTTCTTCGTCCCACCGCCTCTTCCTCGGTATGAATATTTTTGAATCAAACAAATCAAACTTAATATCTTGTAAAACTCGTAAATAATGTAATTCACAAGAATCTTATTCTTGGAAAATCCCATTAGCTACATCCAAGAATAAAAAATGAATTGTTGTTTCTCTTCTACTTTCTACATGTTCAGAATAGATTCTGATTTAAAAAATATGTAAAGGTTAATTACAAAAATTTTTCAAGTTGACAATTTGCGAAAGGGCAGTGATAATTTCCGGAATCTTGAAAGTTTCTTCCAATAAATTACAGGGACCCCCGCCTTCTAAATAATCTCCAAACCCCCTACCCACCGGCTAATAATATTTTTTAAAAAGGGTTAAAACAGTTGCCACATTTTACGTTAGAAATCATGAAAAATCGTAAATACCAACACACAACAAAATAGTTTGAAGATATAACATTTTTAAGCAAAAAAATGTTTTATTATGCTCATTGACTTCTCTGGGGCCGTTTCCTAATTCAAAATAGTGCCTCAAACTAAAATTACAAGTTGCCGAGTGAAAGTTACGTATCTGCTAATAGTACACATTTATATTCCCGAGGTATATCCAAAAGGCAAACGGAAATAGTAATTTTACGCAAACAGATAATGCTGTGTCAGCAAATATAAAAAGAAGTACGTATTTACAGACACATAAGGTATAAAGAAACTTTTTTTAATGATCAACACAGAATTATTAACTGAAGCTCAATGTTTAAGTTTCTATACTTTACAGGCTCAACTGTTTCTTACTTGCTGCTTGTAAACTTTCTTTTTAGGAAGAACAAATCCACGTGATCAGTTAGAGTGATGCGCTAATTCATCTTCCGCTTAAATTTTGTTTGTTGTCGTACGAAACTTAAATATTTTTATAACAAGGGAAGTTTCCGTAACTTTTGCTGCTTTTGTACTTTCTGTCGTTTTTTACTCACTCGGGGCTGGCTGTTGTTTTAAAGTTGCTTCGTTTTTTAAAGAATTCGAGCCTCGTGTCACTTATTTATAAAATATGATTCGAGCAAAATTTTATTCACTTAATAAACACTAGTCGATAAGGCCCGTGGAAAAATCCACTTAGGCAAAATGCCATTGAAAAAATAGGGTGCTTTAGATGTTTTGCTGACGTCAGCAGTGCATATTCAAAAAAAAAGTTCTTAAAATCTTACACAAAATGTCAAATCTTACACAAAATAAAAACAGAACAGCTTGCAAGGTGCAAAATCTAGTTTATAAAAAGTTACAACAACGACACTCACAACATCGACAGTCACAACACCAATAATCACAAAACCGACAGCAAGAACACTGACAGTTACAACACAGACAGTCACAACACAGATAATAACAATGTCAGAAATAACGCATCTCAAATATGTACATCTTATAACTGATTATGTTGAAAACCCTCAGTATTTTATTCTGAAATGTCAAAAAGTTGGCCTGCAAGAGCACAAATCAACAAAATTAAGTTATTTACACATTCTAAATATTGTCTTTCCCTTAAAAGCTTATACAAAAATATGAAACAGCCATAGTTTGGAAAACATCAAATTTAAATCTACAAAAATCATTCATTTCAGTTGCATAACATCCTCTCCCACAAAAATTTACACAAAATGTAAAAATCGACCAGTTAAGAACACAAAATTTTTTCTTTTTTAGTATGATGATCCGTACTGCCCTTTACCAACAATTTTGAACCTAAATGTCAAAAATTCAATAAGCAAAGAATAAACCTGAATAAAAAAAGATCATTATTTTGGAAACATTGTATACGGTTCGTAAACAAAAGTTTATACAAAATGTAAAACAGATTGGTTTTTGAGAAACACATCTAAATCAACAAAAATAATTTCATTCAGCATGTCGTATATTGCCATTACCCATTAATCTGCCACAAAAAGGTTATAAAACACATCAAATTTTAGAAAAATCAGTCATTTCAGTGTATACAGTCCTCGCCCATTAGATTACAAAATATAAAAAACAAAAACAGTTTCAGTCATAACATTATATAAGTATTTTTTTATCAACAGCAAACATTTAACCCTACAAAATTTTGTAAAATTCTCAAGAAGAACAAAACCGTGAAACCATGGAATTTTCTTCCAGCAAAAATGACATCACATACAGTTAGTTCTCCCCCAACAATATTTTATATTACGAAATATAAAGACATCAGCTTATACAACAGCTTATAGTGAAGTCCGATTCTACAAAAATTTGTTCTTTCAGTATATATTGCATGTGGTCTATTTCCACAAAAGTTTACACAAAATTTCAAAAAACAGCATTTTGCAACACAAACAATATAAACTGACTTAACCATACCATCCTCTCATAAATTTTTTTAACCCAAAGTCATAAACCCACGTAAATTTCCAATCGAATGTAAAAAACCCTGTAAAAAAACCTGGCATTTTACATGTAGGCTGACAAAAGTTTAACGGGATGTCAGAAACAAAACAATAAAAAATAACTTAACACACACACTTTAAATTCTATAAAATTCGTTCCACTTGTCATATTGCGGTCCCCTTGTAAAGTTTACAGGAAATGTGAAAAAATTATTCTCTATGGGCATAAAAATGAGTCACACCATCCTAAAAGTTCAAGAAAGATTTTGTAGCTAGCTTGTTACATCATATATAATTCGTGTTCAAAAAAGAAGAGAAGTTTGACTACTAAGGTAGCTATAAATACCTAAAAAAAGAGGAATAACAACAAAAATCATAGATTAGGGCTAGATATGGGATGGGGCTAAACTATAGAATACCCCCCGTAAAAAAATTAAGACTATAAAACTCTGCAACGCAGCAACGCAATAATAAAAAAAAATAAACTAACAAATATAGCAGCAGCAACGCAGCTACGCAGCTACGCAAAGCTCACTATTTCTAGATTAAAACACAGTTGGACAGTTAAACTAAACTAAAATATCAACAAACATACCAAGTTGGTTTGTTACACTAAACATTTCGCAATATAACGACTTCGCTTTTATGATTCTATAATTTAGCCTCATATAGTGTATACATTCGTAATGACAAATTTTTCGTTCTTTAAATAGTTTCCTTATTCATTAAATATTTTTAGTTATTAGAAAACATTTATATAATGTTATACAATGTTTTTTTAAACTGGTTTAATTCTAAAAACGAAACTTTTGCTCAGATCCCTCATAACTATCTAAAACCATTTTCAACTATTTTTCTGAGTAGCTGCGTTGCTGCGTTGCTGCGTAGATGAGTATCTGCGTTGCTGCGTAGATGAGTATCTACGTTGCTGTATTGCTACGTTGCTGCGTAGCTGCGTAGCTGCGTTGCTGCATAGCTGAGTATCTAAGTTGCTGTATTGCTGAGTAGCTGCGTTGCTGAGTAGCTGCGTTGCTGCGTTGCTGAGCATCTACGTTGCTGTATTGCTGTATTGCTGAGTAGCTGCGTTGCTGCGTAGCTGTATTGCTGAGTAGTTGCGTTGCTGCGTTGCTGCGTTGCTGCGTAGCTGTATTGCTGAGTAGCTGCGTTGCTGCGTTGCTACGTTTCTGTATTGCTGTATTGCTGAGTAGCTGCGTTGCTGACTTACGTAGTTTTAATTTTTTTACGGGGGGTATTCTATAGTTGCTCCTGGGATGGAGCCTTGAAGCTAACATTAGCTAGCTAGCTAACAAAACAGTAAATACCTAAGACATCCAGTTAAATATACTTAAGCTGGGGAGACTTAGCTACGTCTATAGCTAGCTATTTATGCTTAGTACAACACATATAAAGGAAAACAATAGCAATGTAAAAATTATGACATTTGCAGTTAGTTCAACAAACCAAAACTTTCCATTTCGCTGGTACATTTGTTTGGTAGCCAGCTAACAGCTTTATGCAGCATTTTGAATTTTAGCACATTAATTATGCAAACAATATTGTAAACAAAAAAACGCGGTAAAATATAAAACTTAAAGAATTTGAAGCTCCAATGGATTTTTTTTGAGAATGCGATTCTTTTTGACAATTTTAAGTGTGCTACATATAAAAACGGAACGTCTAAAATATAAAAGTTCTTACTTTTTCTCAATTCCAATTCACTTGAAACTCTAGCATTCATTTTGTACTTCTAACTTTACTTTACTACTTCCTGGCTCCACTCTTCACTTCCGAAGTAACTTCTTGTGGCTTTCAACTTTATTTTTCTACTTCTACTTCTTTACTTAGAGTTTTCTTTTTCTGAATCACTTTTTTTCAAGACGAAGGGACCTTTCTTTTGTGTTTTTTCCGGTGTCGAAGGACACCATTTTTGGAAAGTTAGCCGTTAAATTTATTTCAGCAAATCAAATTGAGTAGTTTTCATCACGTGACGTAAACAAAGTAAACCCGGTAACAAAATACACATATTTGTTTCGGCAACATCAAAGATTTTTTCGGCGACATCAAAGAAAAATAAGCATATCAACTTGGCCTGTTACAGACACACAGAACTGGCTTATTATTATAAGAGATACTAGTCGATAAGGCCCGTGGAAAAATCCACTTAGGCAAAAGGCCATTAAAAAATAGGTTGCTTTAGATGTTTTGCTGACGTCAGCAGTGCATATACAAAAAAAAATGTTCTTAAAATCTTACACAAAATGTCAAATGTCAAATCTTACACAAAATAAAAAAAGAACAGCTTGCAAGGTGCAAAATCTAGTTGATAAAAAGTTACAACAACGACACTCACAACATAGACACTCACAACACCAATACTCACAAAACCGACAGTAAGAACACCGACAGTTACAACACCGACAGTCACAACATGGATAATAACAATGTCAGAAATAACGTATCTCAAATATGTACATCTTATAAGTGATTATGTTGAAAACTCTCAGTATTTTATTCGGAAATGTCAAAAAGTTGGCCTGCAAGAGTTAGCACAAATCAACAAAAATAAGTTCTTTACATATTTTAAATATTGTCTTTCCCTTAAAAGCTTATACAAAAATATGAAAAAGCCATAGTTTAGAACACATCAAATTTAAATCTACAAAAATCAGTCATTTAAGTTGCATACCATTCTCTCCCACAAAGATTTAGACAAAATGTAAAAATCAACCGGTTAAGAACACAAAAGATTTTCTTTTTTAGTATGATGATCCGTACTGCCCTTTACCAACAATTTTGAACCTAAATGTCAAAAAATCAATAAGCAAAGAATAAACTTGAATAAAAAAAGATCATTATTTTGGAAACATTGTATATATACGGTTCGCAAACAAAAGTTTACACAAAATGTAAAACAGATTGGTTTTTGAGAAACACATCTAAATCAACAAAAATAATTTCATTCAGCATGTCGTATATTGCCATTACCCATCAATCTTCCACAAAAAGGTTATGAAACACATCAAAATTTAGTCATTTCATTGCATATAGTCATCACCCATTAGATTACAAAATCAGAAACAAAACAATAAAAAATAACTTAACACACACACTTTAAATTCTATAAAATTCGTTCCACTTGTCATAGTGCATGTGGTCCCCCTTGTAAAGTTCACAGGTAAAATGTGAAAAAAATTATATATATTCTATGGGCATAAAAATACATCCTACTATCCTGCAAAAGTTCAAGTCTTTGAAAGATTTTGTAGGTAGCTAGCTAGCTTGTTACATCATAATTCGTGCTCATAAAAGAAGAGAAGTTTGGAAGCTATAGTAGCTAGCTATAGATAATTAAAAAAGAGGAATAACAACAGAAGTCATAGGTTAGAGCTAGCCATGGGATGGGGGAGGTGGACTTGGAGGCTAACATTAGCTAGCTAACAGTAGCTAAGACACCCAGTTAAATATACTTAAACTGGGAACACTTAGCTAAAACTAAAGCTAGCTATTTATGCTTAGTAAAATACATATAAAGAGAAGCAATACAGTTCAACAAACCAAAGTTTTCCGTTTGTTAGTCAGCTAACAGCTTTATGTAGCATTTTGAATTTTAGGACAATACATTAGTTACGCGCCAGTGCATCATGAATTATGCAAAAAAACGTAAACAAATATGGCTACATACGCGGTAAAATATAAAACTGAGGCTTTTCCTGGAAAATGCGAGTCTGCTTGCTCCAGCGACATAAAAACCAAACAAACGTCTAAAAATATCAAAGTTCTTACTATTTGTGACTTCAAATCCACTTCAAACTCTAGCCTTTGTTTTCTACTTCTAACTTTACTTCACATCTAGCTCCACTTCTCACTTCACTTTTCTACTTCTTCACTTGGTCTCTTTTCTTTTTAAATATATAGCTATGCTTTTTTGAACCACTTTTTTTCCTTTTTTTCAAGGTAAAGGGATCGTTCTTCTGTGCTTTTTTTTGGTGGCCTTTATTTTCTACCTCTAACTTTACTTTACTTCTAGCTCCACGTAGCTTCACTTCTCACTTCCAACTTCACTTTTCTACTTCTTCACTTGGACTTTTTTCTTTTTAAATATGCTTTTTTGAACCACTTATTTTACTTTTTTCAAGATCGTTCTTTTGTGGGTTTTTTGGTGGCTAGAGGACACCATTTTTCAAAAGTTAGCCGTTAAATTTATTTCAGCAAATCAAATTGAGTCATTTTCATCACGTGATGTAAACAAAGTAAACCCGCTAGCAAAATGGACATAATTTTTTCGGCAACTTCAAAGAAAATTTCGGCGACATAAAAGGAAAATGACGATATCCACCATGACCGTCACATACACTCCGTATTATTATAAGAGATTGTCAGTAAGCTTGTGTAAGGAATTGCCAGCCAGTCATCTAATGCCTTAAATGTGGACATAATTTGATTTGATTGACACTGTTTAATGCTCCGAAAGTGAGCGACACGAGTATACTACGAGCTACCAACGAGTTGCGACGAGTTACCCCCAAAATACTCTAGAAGAAGCTCAAACTTAAGTCGCATCGACCAATTAAACAAATAAAACCTCTCGGCAACCAAGACGTAAAAATAATTTTCACGTAGCTAGGTAAAACAGAAATTAGCGAAAAATCAGAACAACTTGCATCAAATAAAACTTTGAACGGGTAAAAAAATTGAGTAAATAATCATTGCCTGAAAATCCTCAAGATATTATCTTTTTTCCTTTTTGTAAATCAAGTCGCGAGTTAACATGACAAAGTTATTAAAATGAAAGGAGACATATTTCTGATGAATTATCATTGAGACAATAATATGTAATTTGTTTTTTGCTGCGTCAGAGGTAATCCCGGAAATCCTTGTACATGACCTTTTATGTATAGCTATTGCAGTTCATTTATGAAGTTTTGTGGTGGGCCGTATAATGACTCAGTTTTTACAAATTATGATAATGTTGAAAATTCTTGATGGCGTTCATCTTCTGACGATAAGCGTTTTTATATACTGTTTTAAGGTAACGGTACATGATACTATTCGCACACTACAATCGTCCTTGCATGGAATAAGTGATACGATAGAGAATAAGTATGCAATCAAAGTAAGACAGAATTATTTACATGTAGAACTGACGTGCCCAACGTTACGAAGTCCAACTCCATAAAAATGTCTAATGAAAACATAATTTATATTTTATATAACGTTGGCGATTGTGGAGGAGTGGATACACATGGAGAAATTTGTTTTAACATTTTCTGCCTTGTTTATGAACAACATTTTTATTGTCAACAACTAACTAAATATATCCATCTGACAATAAAGTGGTACAAAAGTGTTTGTTCGTAACAGTTGAGAAATCGTTCATGTGAGATGAAGCCTCATACTCAAGGTTAGTCTTAAACTTTCGAACTTTCTTGGCAATCCAATCACCTTGCTATAACCGAACCTAAATGAAAACGGTTTTTATAACAACAGATTTTTCGGATCGCTGACACGTTATTTTTATAAGAACAAGGCATAAGAACATAGATTTTTATTGCAACAAAAATTTAGAGGGAGTGAAGAACATTCTAGGATTTATATAAACTGTAAAATTAATGAGTATTTATTAGTATGTTCTACAACGTTTCGTTTTCTCAGTGAAACACTCACGGTTTCAAAAATGAACAGGAAAACAGTACATGGAAGTACTCACAGGAAAGCAGTACAGGGAAGTACCTCGCTAGCAAATGCTCGTAAAAAATCAGATATAACTTATGTTTTATTCGAATTAAAAATGCAAGTGGGATGATGAAAAAAGAAAGACATGGAATATGATGAAAAACGAATATTTAACGAAGACACGTTCATTTTAAAAAAGGTTCTTTAAAACATTTTTTTGTCAATAGGTAGGAGTTTTAAAAATTATGCCGTAACACACTTTCTATACCATAATCCCATTAAAAACCTTAATTGAAGTCAACGCGTAAAACGACTCTTCTCCGCAGATATTGTGTTAAATATTTATTACAATTATCAATATAATGATTGTTGTTTTTCAAGTTGCAACGGGGAAGGTGTTTTTTCTGTGACGTTGTGTGATATTAACGTTGTTTGGCTTTTTGTAATGTGATATAAAAAGACGTTTAGGTTTCTTGAAGAGATAAAGTAGAACAGGGGATGAGTTACACTCAAAAGCAAACCTAGGAACAATCGAGAAAAAGAGAAGATCAGACAGACAGTGTTTTGTAAGAATGGTGGAGGAGAATCAACAGATATGCATTGCGTGTAATAAAATGGTAAGGACGGGCAAATTGAAGTTTACTTTACGTTAGTGAGTTATGCCTGTGTATGTGTGTGTGCTCTTTCGCTTACAACACACTGTTCTGTTTTAAATTAACTATTAGATTCCATTACCACTATCATCAAACTAATCAACTGATCTTTGTCTATTTTCTTAGGATTTGGGTAAAAAAAGTAATAATGAACGAATTTTATTTAAGAGCGTCTGTTTGGTACTGCAACGCGCGAGCCTAATTTTTAACTCCCGCGGTAATGTCAACATGTCTCAGAGTCCATCTTTTATTTGATTTTAAACATTTAAGCATACATAGCTACATCTAAAATCTTATTTTTTAGTAAGTCTCTGAAATTGCTGCAGCCTGTTTTGTTTTTTATTCTTCTGAATAATAATGACACTAGAATAAGCAGGACCTCTACGTTGCGATTGTTCCGAACTTGTTTGAAACAAGCAAATCAGAAATTGAGCGTTTTCAGTGATTCACAATAAACCATTCATTTTCTATACTCAAGCTTTGAATCTTCAAACTTAATTAATCAGCTAGTCATTCACTGTTCTTTTATTAAGTTTTTTTGTTTTATTTCAGCGCTATTTTGTCTGTAGACAAGAAGCTGGTAGGATCCGTAAAATAAATTGAAAATTTTAACACGTAATTCGTATTTGATCCCAATCTTCTGCGTACGCACGGTACAAATATGTAATTCAACGATTGCGTAAGAGGTCAAGAAGAGAAAAAACGTGATTATACAGCGAAGGTATGTGACACCATGGCAACGCTAAAGAGTTATTATTGCGACGAGATTGAACTCGAACTGTCTTGCATGAAAGTGCCGTGGCAATGACGGATAACGGGGTTTCTTGGCAAAAGTTGATAGGGGTAAATTCAGACATGACTTCACTGTTGAGCAATTCTTACCTTTCTGAGCATTTTCCACTTTCATAACCTAACTTAAATTCCGCCTTTAAAAAACTATAACCTTGTAAATGTTGTTCTAAATGTGCTTGACTACGGAACGTCAAACCTTTAAATAGAGATTTCAAATTGTAACAAAAAATTGTGACGTAGTTGTTGTCTCTCATGCATAAACCGTAGGAGGTAGAAAAACAAACGCAACTAGAGACGATATCTACGATCGAAGCGTTATACATTCATCATCTAAGGAGACACGCGACGTTCGTTCATTCACGTTTTTTTGATCCAGTCACAGCAGCAATTTATGCGCTAACTTCGATTTGTCAATATGTTATTATCAGAGAAAAATTTAAACTTAAAGATTACTTTTTTTGTAAAATTTTCTAAGTTTAATTAAGGGTGTTCATAATTTCTCAGCTCAAATGTTCTTATAACTGTGTTATAAAAACACGTGGAATTGAAATTACGATAAAACCGTCATTTAGCGCATTATTACACTAGCTCGCAGATGCTAGGGTATTCAAATACAGCTGTCCGTCCCAAAATGGAAATTTTTGGCTCTCTGAGCACCGACACGGAAGTAGTCGTGTGTTCGAATCTCATCTTGGTTACTATTTTTACTTTTTTTTTTCTTTTTACTATCTCGCCCGCGAGGATAGGTTTCCAACTCGTAACTAACTAAATGTCCCAAATGGTCAATTGCAACGTCACAGATTTAAACTTCGTACCTAAACTCTCTAAGTACTTGGAAGTCATCTAAATGACGTTTCAGGCCAAAATTGGTATTTGTTTTCGACAAAATTTGGCACAGTTAACAAAAAAAGTATGCTGAACATAATAGTGACATCATAATTTTGATTTTTGTCACCTAAATGTCATTTTAGGCCAAAATTGGTCCAAAAATTAAAACTTCTTATTTGAGACAAAATTTGGCAAAGTTAACAAAAAAAGTATGCCGAACATTATGGTGACATCAAAATTTTGATTTTTTGTCACCTAAATGTCATTTTAGGCCAAAATTGGTCCGAAATTAAAACTACTTTATTTTCGACAAAATTTGGCACAGTTAACAAAAAAAGTATGCTGAACATGATGGTGACATTCAAAATTTTGATTTTTTGTCACCTAAATGTCATTTTAGGCCAAAATTGGTCCGAAATTAAAACTACTTTATTTTCGACAAAATTTGGCAAAGTTAACAAAGAAAGTATGCTGAACATGTTAGTGACATCAAAGTGTTAATTTTTTGTCACCTAAATGCCGTTTAAGACCATAAACGTTTCAATCGCGCGACTTTTAACCATGAATGATAGGCTGTATTTTTGTTAGCAGAAATTGTAGAATTGGGCCGCATTGTGGATGTTTCATAGTTGTGCATTTTTAATAGCGAGATAGTTTATGCAGCGCCTGCATCTTGTTGATATTACACTCGATGTCTCATTAGACTTTGTCGAATACTGCTTTATGTTCATTCAGTGCTAAGTGATGTCAAATTATTAACCTGTGCAGCGTTGTACGTTCGTACGTACGTACGTTCATAAAATATGATTTCTATAAATCTAAGTGCTATTTGTAATCGTGAGAAGTATCGTCGCATCTTTCACAACATTACTTTTGTTGCCTCATATATGATTTATTTTGTTTGAACCCTATTTTTACTAATTGAATTCAATAAAAGGGGCACGGGTGAAGCAGTTCCCACTCCCCCACTCCCCCATCCCCCCCCCCTTCCCTACCCTCAAAACGAATAGGGTTAACAAGCGAAAAAAATAGCTGGAACATTATACCACGTGTTTCCAAAAGTGCTTTTCTAATAGAAAGAAAAGCCTGGATACTGATGCACGCAGCTGCAGAATATATGTTAACCATAAATTATGCAGCAAATGGCTTGCTAATTTACAAATTGATACAATCTATTCGATAATTATCTGCTGGAAAGGTATCTTGGTTGCTTCTTAAATACGTTGTGGCTGCGTCACTATAGGTTTTACCGAGTGCTATATTTATCGAAGAAAAATTTCATGTCCAGTACGTCACAATAATCCTATTTGCCAGCCTTGTTTTCAGATCATATTTTTTATAGCGGTGGTTACTCTGTTTATAATGTAAACAACTCGATAAGTTTGAAAACAACAATAACTCGAATTAATCTCAATGACTAAGTCACTCATGTCTGACTATTTACATAATTGCTGTCAATGTTTTATAAGAGCACTGAGCCTTGCAGTTTTCTTTAATTTATACGTCTAAGAGACTAAGACGTTTCTGAGGGTTGAGGGACACGAAACGGCAAGTGTGTGATTAACTTATTTTTACGTTTTTAAACATTTCTTCTGACAGACGCCATATAAAGCCTGGACTGTTCTTAACTTTTTCTAATGTTTTACCAGTAAAAATAATTTCTGTTTAGAAGTGCCGTTTGTATTTCATGATCCTTTCTTCACAACTTTGGGTAAATTAGAACGTACAACAGTTTGTTTGCATGTGTTTGTGTTTTGACTTACAATCTTGGTCCAAATATGTTGAGACAAGACGGTTAATTCTAAAGTTCGCCACCACAAGTAATCGCATAGGCTAATTTTGTATCAGAGTCACGAATTTTGTACTTGTCCGTGTTTAGAGTGGACTAAGGACTTCGCATCTTAGGTTATTTCGACGTAGATAATTTCGTCCTGTGGACGTGCTAGGACTAGCAACTTTTCAACGTCTGCCTGGCCTACGTGTGTTCAAAAGTAGCGACTTTGCAGGCTGCTGGCCTACGTGTGTTCAAAAGTAGCGACTTTGCAACGTCTACCTGGCCTACGTGTGTTCAAAAGTAGCGACTTTGCAGGCTGCTGGCCTACGTGTGTTCAAAAGTAGCGACTTTGCAGGCTGCCTGGCCTACGTGTGTTCAAAAGTAGCGACTTTGCAACGTCTACCTGGCCTACGTGTGTTCAAAAGTAGCGACTTTGCAACGTCTACCTGGCCTACGTGTGTTCAAAAGTAGCGACTTTGCAGGCTGCCTGGCCTACGTGTGTTCAAAAGTAGCGACTTTGCAACGTCTACCTGGCCTACGTGTGTTCAAAAGTAGCGACTTTGCAACGTCTACCTGGCCTACGCGTGTTCAAAAGTAGCGACTTTGCAGGCTGCCTGGCCTACGTGTGTTCAAAAGTAGCGACTTTGCAACGTCTACCTGGCCTACGTGTGTTCAAAAGTAGCGACTTTGCAGGCTGCTGGCCTACGTGTGTTTAAAAGTAGCGACTTTGCAACGTCTGCCTGGCCTACGTGTGTTCAAAAGTAGCGACTTTGCAGGCTGCTGGCTGTTGAGTATTGACCGTTAGACATGTTTGTTTATATTTGAGAAATGACGAAAAATCTGCCTATGTCTGAATATCTTTGAATAGGATGTTAGATCATGTAAACGATCGAAAGCGAATTAAATTTTATTTTACCCTTTCGGTAAAAAATAGTCGGAAAACAGTGACTAAATTTTGTCTCAGTGACAATCTCAATGAAATTTTTTAGCGAATTTTTCTCCGACCGACTTTTACCGACTTTATTTTTTGTCGATAAAGTTCTTTTTACTTAATTTCACTCCATCTTTCGTTAGTGCGTTAAGTAAGAAAAGATACTAAAATTGTTGGTTTACATTTTGAATTGAAATTTTCCGGTAAAAGGAGAATTCCTTGTTATGCATTTTTAATTTCAAACAGAGCTAAATTAAAAACCCAATTATTTTTCAATAAAATGTATTGACTTTCGTACAATAAGGTGACTTAATTTTGTGCAAGAGGCTGATATTTTTTTGTTGACTTATTTTTACGGATAAGGTAATTACTGCTATTCAAGCCTTTCTTTACAGAACTCTCTTTACTTACCTTTATGCAGTTTTTAATGGCTGATATAAACAACGGAAAACATGTACTCGCGCACGCTCAATCATTTCATTCTGCATTCTTGAGATTTTTTGTGTTGATTTAAAATCAGTTTGTCAACTTTGTGCCCAATTTGCTAAAGTTTTTCTATCACAAATCATAGACTTCCTGTCAATTTGTTGGAGACGCCTTCTTTTTAATTTCTGTTTCAGAGTTATTAAACAAAATCTGTTTCCTATAGTTTTACAAAAAAATAATAACGGGTTAATTTAAAAGCCACTTACTTTTAAAAAAGCAATACTTTAGCTTTAAAATCTTATTTATCGATATGTATTGGACAAAAATGTTTTATTAAAAGGACTTCATTTGATTGAAAGGACCAATTTAACAAAGCTTCATGCCATGTAGAATTTAAACATCTTTTAGCGATGAAAGTTTCGGTTTCCTAGTATAACGTAGGGCGCACAGTCCTTAGTTTATAAACTCACACAGCTTATACTCAACTCTGTAGAAGATACGGAATTCACTGATACGATGCTATTAAAAAAGCTGTTTGAGCTTATAAACAAAACCGTGACATGTGTTAATGAAAGTTCTAAACAACAATGATAATCGAGAATAAGCGAAGAGATCTCCAGCGCCGTTTTGGCAAAAATATACATGCTATTTCGATGAAAACACACTGAATTTAAGAAAAATAGAGAATTTTCAAAAAACAAAAAAACAATGATGGAAATTACCTATTTTTAAAATAACAAAGTGCTATTTTGGATTCCTTGTTTTTCTTATAAAAAGGATAAGGGAATTAGTAGGGATGATCAAAGACGATTTTGGATTACTACCATCAATGAGACTAGTGTAAAAATTAAATGGGTTATTTTTAATCAAGAGGCTATTAGTTACGACATAGAACCCATTTTACTCAAAGTGGTACCCAAATCTGTACTGTCAAATATATTTGTTAAACATAATCCTCCAAAAGCTGTTTCAATAGAAAACAATTTGTTGTATTGGACAACACTAAATCGCCAATGGAATCAGTTTTGTGTGGTGTTCCCCAAGGTTCCGTGCTGGGGCCACTACTATTTGTAATATTGATGAATGATATTAGTTCTGCTTTGAGTGACTGTAAAATATTAATGTATGCTGACGATACAGTGATATATACATCGCACGCAAACCTCGATACTGTTGTTGCTGAGCTCAATAAAGATCTTGATAACTTATCAAATTGGTTTTACATGAACAATCTTATCGTCAATTTTAAAAAAGGGAAAACTGAGTACATGATCTTTGGTACAGCACGGAAACTGAAGAACTTAGATCCGGTGAAAGTTGAAACAAAGGGAATCACTCTCAACCGCACAACCACATACAAATACCTTGGAGTAACCCTGGACCAATCACTCAATTATATCGATCACCTTGATGCAATGTACAAAAAAGCTTCTGCTAGATTAAGCCTTCTGACAAAAGTACGCCAATACATGAGTCCGTTCGTTGCTGAATCTGTTTTCAAAGCTACTGTTTCTCCAATTATGTTTTATTGCTCCAACTTGTTTGTCTACAAAGACCACCAAAGACTACAACACCTTCAGGATCGAGCGAATTGTATTGTCTATGGGCGTAAATCCTACCCCTGGAGATCCGTGAAAAACGAAATGAAATTACGTTGTGCAGTAGACGTCTTTAAATGTTTGAATGGGCTTAATCCTGAAAATTTTCGAGAATATTTTACACGATTACACCATTGTAAAATAACTAGGGGAAATAATTCTCTCATTATATTGCCTAAGGTCCGCACCGAATCTGGTCGGAGGTCATTTAAATATCAAGGGGCATATATTTATAATAACCTAAGCAAGAGTGTTCGAGACGAAACTTCGTTAGTTCGCTTCAAACACTGCTGCAAAGACATTTTTTAGTTTATATGTACCCTTGTCTCGAACCTTAACTTCTCTTCCCGCCACAGCTTTGCACGTGTCTCACCATTCTTCATTTTCTCGACCCTTAGTGTTTAATGTTTTTAGTTTTTACCACATGCGTCATACTCTCTCCGACTGTGTGTCCTCCCTACACTCTCCTATAGCGAACCTTTTTTTTTACTTATCCTAATATCTTTTGTTTAACAGGGCGCCTATTGATAGCAATGTATATATACGTTGAAAGGTTTTTACCCTGTATAAATATGTTTTAATAATAATAATAATAATAATAATAAATGAAATGAAGAGAAAAAGAATTAGTTATTTCAATAAAGCGGAAGCCATTTTGGTTGATAAAGTATTGGATATGTACTCATCGATTAACTTTTAATTCAATATTTACCATTTTCGTAGAAAGAACTCTTGTAAAGAAGTTAAAAGATGCCTAAAATAGTATTTTCTTCTGGGTTAATAAAAAAGAAACTCATTTATTTTTTCATTCTTGTTTTCCGTTTACAGATAAATCTCAGCGCGTATTTTTCCGCGAGATGCGAAAATGTGTTTGCTTTAGCAAGTGTCTGCTATATAGACGTTTTTGTTGTAAGAGCTTGATCGTGTTCTCCTAACGTAAGCCTTAACTTAAATTAAGTTTATGCTATCTTCGTGTGCCCAAACTGAGCAAACTTTACTTAAAATGACTCATTGATTTCGGGACTGTCACTTCAGTTTCTGCATCTGCGCATACACAAAAACATACTTGAACACTGGCAACAACGATCCTTTATTTCTTAACAAGTTGACCAAATTCATCTCTATTATAGCAATCTTCATTTGTATACAACTGCGATTGTGGTCATGTCATGAGAGAGTCAGTAATTCTGGAAAAAGGTTAGTATATTGTAATGCCAAAGGAGAATATTAATGAATCAAGGTTATTAAATTTCGAGTAATCCCACAATTAGTTAACGGATGAGTTTTATATAATAAGAGATACTAAGGAAGGCTTTTGTGATAATAAAAGTTATATAAATAGTGTTGACAGCTATACAAGCTCTATGGAATTTTACTGTGCGTAACGTTTCTACTTTTATTGTCTGATTGATTTCAGCCATTACAAGAACTTATGACAGAAGATAATCAGACATTTCGGTCTTTTGAAACGTCTGAAAGTATTTCACAATTTTTTTAAGCGATTTAATCCAGAGTTAAAATTTACACTGATTTGCCCCAGTCATGTTGCTATGCAGTCATGTTGCTATGCAGTCATGTTGCTATGCAGTCATGTTGCTATGCAGTCATGTTGCTATGCAGTCATGTTGCTATGCAGTCATGTTGCTATGCAGTCATGTTGCTATGCAGTCATGTTGCTATGCTGTCATAGTTGCTATGCAGTCATAGTTGCTATGCAGCCATGTTGCACCAGTCATGTTGCTATGCAGTCATAGTTGCTATGCAGTTTAGTTATTATCTTGCTTTTACCAGGACAGATAAAGTATATCTAATTTTGTTACTATACTCGTGTTTAGAACGTTCCAGAAAACGAAGAGCACCATATCGACCAAATTCAATAAGTTCAGAATGGATCGGTGTGAACCAATTGAATAGCGCTTGTATGAAACAGGTATACGATATAACATAAACATTCATTCAGTCTTAAGTAAAAAGAGGCCAGTCATTTAGATTGTCATCTCAACATTTAAGTTACCACGAACAGGATTGCGCTACAGACGAGAAAAACAAAGACAAATTTATACCCAGGACCAGCGGTTACACCATTTTTAACCTTATTTTTGGAATTAGCAGGATATCTTTTTCATAGCTATGTTTTTTCCTTGTACATACTTGTCGTTTGGCTATGTCGTTACAATTTCACTCTATTTCAGATTAAAAAATGTACTGGCAATATCCAAGATGACAATGAAGTTCTTCTGAAATCAATTACTAGCATAAAACAAAAACAAAGTTGCAATAAAAAGAGAAAATTCCCCGTGAAACAAAAGAAAAGAATTTTCGGAAACACTAAGCACAAGAAGAACCAATCAAAAGAGGTGCTGCAAATCAGTGAAAGTTCATATCAAAATATATACTTTAATCGCTGCAAAAGTTATCGCAAGGCTAAAATATCTGATTTGGATTTTGAATTTGATTTCTCCACATTTGACAGTCATTCACCGTTTTATCCAACAGCTCTTGAGGACATCAATACCAAAATAAACCGCACAAACACCTTTTATAGACTGATCAGTGAATAGCTAGAAGTTGGAAATTTGAAAGTTGGCTTATGTAATGCCACTAAATCGTTGCGTTTTTACATATTAAACGAAATACAAGGATAACATTTCGTCAAAGTGATATAATTATATATATTGCTAAATTAATAAAAATTGAATTCTACACTAAATCTAGAAAATCAATTTTTATGGTTATTTATAATTAACAAAAAAGAGCTTCAGTAAAAAGGCAGAAATATTACGTTAACATGACGAGTGTGCTTAACAGTAATACATAGCTATGTAGCTACGAAGATGAAATGTGGGTACAGACGACCTGCTGATAAAAATAACCGAAACTTTGGGTGAAAATCTGTGCTTTATCCTTGTATAATAAGGCGTAAAAATGATCATACGCGAATATATTGCTTGGTAGACGACTACGGAAACATTTTGTTACAAGTTACTTAGGTTTTTCCTGATGAAGATTTAGGCATTTGAAGTAACAAATATGCTAGAAGGGCTGCTATTGTTATTATTACCATTAATTATTTTACAACAAATAAAAGGTTTTGTCTCTCTCAAAATTTTTCTATGTTGTCAATTCATCGCCAAGTTTTAGACGTGTTTTATCTGCAAGATTGGCCACCTGGTTCAATACTTGTTGATCTTTATCTTTTAACAGGTTTTCAAAATCTCGAAAATAGTTAAAAATTTTCTTCTTTCGTAACCGATCGCTCAAATCTGCTAACATTTTCAAGTAGCATTCACAAAGGTTTTCTTGGTTCCAATTCAAATGTGGGTTATCTTCGTTGAACCAAAACAAATGTTGCTACAAAAAAAAGTAATTAAAAAGAAGCCATGAAAAAGTTTAGAACTTGTTTCGATAAATTTTGTTTTATTTCACTGTACTTTATTCTTTTAAATAATAAAACACCGCCCTGTGATTAAAGCCGCACTTTAAGAATCGTTTATCCGAAGAATCAAATACCCTACCTGTAGATCTATTCGTTCTAAAGACAACAAAAGTATTAAAATTTGCTATGTTGAACAAAAAACAAACCTCACTCAACCATTTTTATAAAAAGACACGGAAATTTCAATTCGGTTGTCAAAATAGCTACATAACAAATAATACAAACCTACCTTAAAAATCATTGTCGACATCCCAGGCAACTTGTGTCCTGTTTTTCCTAACCATTTTTTAAAATCGTCCTTAAGTAATTTATGGCACCATCTGCGACATCCATTATCTGCTTTATCAAGGCTTTGCATAAGCGTTTTTCCTGCATTCGATACGGAAATGTACCAAAAACTTTCCTTCTTCGCTACAAGATGCAGCCCAACCTCTTCTATATCCTGAATAACCTTTTATGGCAAGACTTTTGTCTGCAGTCGTGGCCATTTATAGTCTGTCAAAGTGATTTGTTTGGTTTTCATAGATGGAGATATGTCGACATTAATATGATGTTGTTCTGGTTCTTTAATGGTAACTGTTACAGCTGAACCATGCGCAAACCGGTTTAAATCAACATCTAAAAGACAGAGAGACTGTTAAACTAAAGCGACACACGTGAATTTTCTTAAGCACATGTCCCTTATACTTTTAGTTCCAGTTTTTAAAGTGAATACTTACTTTCTAATTTTTTAACTGCACACTGCATATACTCGTATAATTGCTCCTGGATTTTTCTTGCATAGATAGTTTCTTTTTCTTCGTCACGTTCAACCCATACGTCTGCATAACAACAAGGTATCGACTCATACTCGTTTGATCTGATAACGCTAACGCGAACGTTCAAGCTTGGTGTCTTAAAAATAAAACATTCGCAGAAAAAATTTTTTTTAGTTCCAAAAAATTGTTCTTCTCTATGGATATACAAAAAGCTTCGTGCTGGAGAAAAATTTGACAGAAAACCATTAAATTTTGTGCACGCGGACAAAAGTTAATGGTGATTTGTAGGCTAACAAGGGAGACGAGACCTGAATAACTACCTCTTATATTTTATTTCAGCTTACAAATTGTAAGTACCTTTTGACTCTGATTATAATAGTCGAATATCTTTCCTTCTTTATTGATACCTATTTCTTCCGATGAATACTTAAGTGGTACGTCGTAGTCAAATTCATCTGCTTTTCGTATCTTTGTATCTGTTGAGTAACTACCAGAGGGAGTAAATGTCTTCTCAAAAACTCCGTCACCAAAACATTTTTTTAAGGCTTCTAAATAATTCTTGACTATTTTCTGACTCACTTTTTGATCTTGTAATGGGACCTCAATTCTTCGCATTCGTCCTGCCATATGAACTTTCATACCTTGATGCGTTTGATGGGCTTTTTTATCATGTTCTAAAAACTCTGACTTTTTCTCAAACTTGCGGTGACACTTTTGACATTTTTTGGATTTCGATAAACCGTGACTTTCTTCTTGGTGACAAACGCAATCAATTTTTGAGTGGAATACTTCTTTACACTTTTTGCACTTTGGTGTTAAATCCTAAAGTAAGAAAAAAACACAAAAATTTAAATAAGAAAATCAAAAGGAACAATAAACAATAAAACCAGACACGTAATATGTAATTATATTCTCAACTCTATTCCACGCGGGTCGCACATATTATGACCGGGGGGATTCCCCCCGTCCATAAGTTTTGATAGATCCCCGGTCCGAATACGTTTAAAACGAAAATGGTAAAATTTTCTTTTGACAATTTAACTGGAAAATTTCTTACAATTTATACGCTGTTGTAAGTTAGTTTTGTAGCTATCTACATTTTTTTTCTAGAAAGTGCATGCGGAGTAGACGAGAATTTGTTTTATCTTCAGAATGTTTGATTTTAGACATGTGGTCGTTTGTAGCTGACCAGCGTAAGTTTTTTTCAAAATTAAAAGAAACTTTCTTGACATTTTAGAAAATGACTTTTTTTAAGCAAAAGCATGTTAGTCTTATTTCTTAGTCAAATAATAGCGACTTACGTGGTATAAACATATTCTAAAAAATGTTACACGGTAAATTAAATTTATGTCAAGATAAAAAAACAAGAACATCTTAAGAACATGGAAGACTGGATGTTGGTACAAAAATAGACAGAAGCAAGCAAAAACTTTAAACATTCTTTTTGATACGAGTATCAAAAATAGATAAATTTCAAACACTAAAGAAAATAGAAAAGATTTGCGATAATTTTTATCACTAAAACATATAGCCGCCGAAAAACGAAAGCTAGTTTAAATACCTTATTAGGAATAAAAATCGAACAAAAAAAAGCGTGAAGAATTTTACTCATAAGTCAGAAGTTTAGTCATGTTTCTTAATTAAAATTTCAAACTTTAAAACTAGCCATAGTTACCACTAATGCGCCCCGAATTGCTAATAACTATTTAAAAAATACGAATTTAGAACGGGATCGAAATTTAAAATGGAAAATGGTGGATGTTTCATGTAACTGCGTGATAACGGGTATGATAACAGAAATTCAGAACGGAATCGAATAGAGACTTGTGGATAAGCTTATTGCCCAGGGGAAACATTATAAATAAAGAAGCCCTATGGCTTGAAGATTTCCGTCATTAGCCTGGAAGATTCTGAAATTTGAAGTATAGACTTTGAAAACGGAGAACAATGGGTAAACAAATCATAAGTATCCTAATTCTCAATTATTATTGTCACTAACCTAAAATACAAGTAGCTAATAAATAAAAATTAAGAAATAATTTTTTTACATATTATATAGTATATATTCTAAAAACTTTAACTGGATATTTTTATAACTGATCTGAAAAATTCTTGAAATTCTAGGATACAGATTGTTATGTATGAACTTGACGATTCGAATATAACAACTTCTGAACAAGTTCAATTTCAATGAATTATTACTCAATAATTTACCAATAAAATCCTTTAAAATTTACTCTCTCGTTGAAGATTTTTCGAAAATGCTGATGGTGCATGGTTTGATAACAGTTGATTTGAAAAAGAAAGTACATTTAAAAATAAGAAACAAGAATACAATTTTACCAGGAACTGAATTAATACCAGGTTGTGTAATTATTGTCTCCCTTTTTGATTTGAAGTGAGAATTGATTAAAAAGATACAAATCAATGCCATGTGATGCACAAGGTATATTATATCAATATATGTATATAAATTTAGTCAAGCTGGCTTTTGATATCATTGTTAAACTAGTAACATTTTAAGCAGGCGATACATGATTTTCAAACCTGTGGACAATACAGGATTTATTTTGTTGAAATCAATTTATTGAATTGAACAAATTTGATCGTTTATTATCCTTTTTTGATTTTGAGGAAATTTATTGGTCATTGTTTTGTTTGACAAATTCAAAAAGTTGAACATATCTAACTTTTGAAATTTCGAATTGAATTCAACAAGTTGAAACAAAAAAGGGTAAACGCACAATTAATAAATTTGTCAAATTTAATAAATTGATGGTCTTTTCATGAGATTTTTAAAATCAAGTCTTTTCTAAGAAATCTTAGAAAAATATATTGTGATACTTTAGGTAAGGTCAAGAAAGTTTTTCAAGCAAATTAGGGTCCATTTTTTTCAACAAAATATCCGGCTATTAGGCACTCAAGGAGAACTGATAATTAGCCAGTAACAGAATGGTTAGCCGATGCAGAATAATTATATATAGGGTGCGTACAGTATAATTAGCCGCTCATACAGCTAACTATACGATATAAATTTTTTTGACTTAAATTTCCACATATTTCTTCGTTATCGATCTCCCCATAGCCATCTATATTTATATAGATCCACATAAAGTTGTACTTGAGTTGTAGTTGATAATAGTGTTACTGTAGCAGTATGTCATGCTATTTAACAAGACACTCTTCTGATTTCAGCGTGAAAAACCATCATCATATGGCATGGGTACTTTCATCCTTGCTAGGATGCGACGCATCTGATAATAGACATGGAACTTGAAGATGGAGTTGACAAGGGGTACGGAGCCCGTTAGGTGCTTAGTAGATATGCCTAATGCAGTACTCGCACAGTGGGTGGCAAAATTAACCTGCACGTTCCAGTAGTCCAACGCTTGCCCCTTCCAATCCACTATGACAGGGTCATTAAGCAGATTCGTTGGGGGTTTGATTGGGTATTTGGTAAACTCAGGGAATGCCATAGAGATATGCGAGTCTGTAGACACGTACAGGTCCTGATGCTCCAAGTTTTTTACAACAAGCCCCCATTCTCCCCTGTTGGACCTGTACGTTGCCTTGGGGGTGTATGAATATATGTTCATCTTTTGTTTAAAACAAAAGATGAAGCAACTCTACATCACCGATATATATAAACCTACAATATTTGAGGACTACTTGGGCAGGATAGTAGAATTGCCTTGAAGTCGATAAGTATCCGACCTACGTGGCTGAATATTTATAACAACAATGACTTCACCATCCGTAAGGTAGGGCCTGATCAAAGGGAGACTCGGATCACCATTATGAACGGCCTGTACAAGATAGAGGATTTGGCTGCTATCGTGAACAGCCAGGCCGAGGATAAAATCAAGCTGTTTGTCCTAAAAAATGGACTATGCAGGCTCCGTGTCAATGAAGGGTATACGGTTGTGTTTGGTCGACATCTGCATGAACTCTTGGGCCTATCCTACGACCCTAGTAAAAAATATTATATGAAGGGTGACTACCCGAGTATAAGCCTTAAGAAAAAACATGAAAAGTGAAGAACACAAAGAAGCCTGTAACAACAATTATACTGTGGGTAGCGTATAGTTATACTGCAACGGCTAACTATCATGTTATTGGCTAATTATTAGTTCACCTTGACTGTTCAGTGCAAGCAACAATAAATTTTTGTCAGGCTTCGACAACTTTTCTGCAGAAGATATAAAAAATCCTGTGACGAACATCTTTTTACCTGATAGCAATAGCTTCACAAAGGTTCCTTCGGAAGTTATTTTAGCCCCATTTTTCTCAAAAGAAGAGGAGTCGGGTATCCAGCCCCTCATGATAAAAAGAGGGTGCCGATAAGCTGCAAACGCCCGCATATAAAAGGGTGAGTTTGGCGGCTTTTTGAATGAAATTATTGGTTGTCCTCTGAAACTGCACGCACTTTCCCGAACTCTCCCTAACTCACCCGGAGCATTCACGAAATGCAATTCCTTGTAACATACAATGCGTACGACAGTTGGAAGAAGGCACTTTTTTCCGGCATCTTTTGGGTTATGCAAGTTTTTTCGAGCCAATACTTGAATTTTTTCGAAACGCCGGACTCGTCCTAACTTTTTACGGCGTATGCGGCTTATCATCACCCTTGTTGATAAAATTATGCAAAGCAGGAGTTTTTTAAAGGTAATTAAAGCACTATTTTGTGTAGCTAGCTAGCTGGCTAGCTTGATATATAGCTAGTAAAAGTAGTTTTAGAGGAATTTAAAAATAGTATTTAGCTCCGTAGCTACATCAGTAAAGCTACTACGACAAGCCAGATCAGGAAGGCAAGACCAACAAAATGTAAGCAGTTTTAGTCATGGCCGTATATACACGAAATCTTCAGAGATAATTGACATCATAATGTACCTTAACATCAGATAACAACCTTCACATGTAACATTCTTCTTCACAAAAAGGCCAGTATTGACATACAGCATTAATAAAAAGTTCAAAAAATGTATCAACGGCACAAGAAAACTTCCCAGTTATAAATTTCGATGCATCCGTAAATTGCGGCCTTTGGATCAACGCCAGGAACCGTTCTAAGTTTAATTTCATAAAAGACATAAGTAATCCTTCCACTTCTTACTTACCGTTAACAGGTTTAGCAACAACGTGGTTCAGACAAAAACAAATCTATTCTTGAAGATAAATTCACCTGGGCTGCAGCGACATTTAAGCACATTAAACGAGGCAAACGAAGTCTCATATTACAAAGCTCCATATTAGCATAACAAAAGAATCTCGATTACCATTTTTTATCGCATTCAAATCTTTAGAGACAACAAGGACACCGAGACAAAAAAAGATTTGCTCGATGAGTGTTTTTTTTGTCTTGGTGGTACCAAACACATAGGTTGTGTTATATCAGAGCCGGGTTGGAAGGTCGAGCAGAAGTCCCCCGCGAAGTAGAGAGTGGAAAATAATTTTCTGGCATACACAACACAAACACTATATACCCGCGGCCCACTAAATGTGCGCCCCTTCGGCGGGGCGCAATAACATTGAACTGTTCAAGATAACAACGGAATATGCTTTTGAACCAACAACAAGCCCAAATAATACCTTCTTAATGGCTGTCTTGAAATGTTTTAATATCTTTGACTTCTTCACCGTTGTATGTTCCATTTCAGCTTTTTTTCTCTATTATTTCTCTTGTAGTTATAATAACTCTATCCAAATGAACATTAATCGTATGTATCTCGATTAAGGAACTCACCTCACGGGGAAAATTAAGTTGTATAATTAAAAGGGAAATTCCCAGTGATATATTTTGATTATGACGCCACAACTGTTGTTGTAAGTTAGTTATGTATAGCTATCTAGATTTTTTTTTCTAGAAAGTGCATGCAGAGTAGACAAAAGATTCTTTAATCTTCCGACATGTTTGATGTTAGACATGTGGTTGTTTGTAGTTGAACAGCATAATTTTTTTTAAAATTAAAAGAAACTTTCTTGACAGACAGAGTTAAATTAAATTTCAGCTTTTATTTTTATTTTTTCCTTCCAAATGAACATTAATCGTATATATTTCAATTAAGGAACTCGCCTCACGGGAGGAAACAAGTTGTATAATTAAAAGGGAACTTCCTAGTCATTTTTTTCACATATTAAATTTTGACGTTTACAATTTTATGACGCCACAACTGTTTAATATGTGACGACGGCAGAAATGAACCCTTCCAGAAAATTGTATATCATTCCAGCATTCCTTTTTTAATTTTCTATAAAAAAATGTATAACAGAATTTATGTCTTTAAGGAGACATTTGAGAGTAAATAATTTATGTTGTTGTTTTCTTTTTGATTAACCTCCCCTCCCGGACCGAATAAGTGTAAGACGAAAAATCAAGGTAAAATGTTTTTTTCACAATATACAGAGCAATGTTTCACAGTTTACACGTTTTTGTTAGTTATGTTTTACCTACCTACAATCTTAAAGGGGAACTTCAGTGAAAATCACTTTTTTCTTTTTTCATTTATACGTACTCGGAAAAGCATAAGAAATAAAAAACAGCTTACTTTACTTGTTTTCCTTTTTTAAAATTTTTGTACTAGCCTTCGCATATTCGATTTTTTTCTCATAAAAAAACAGACAGGCGCGATTTGATTTAGGATTGGACCCAATTATAAATAATGACGTCACATCGTGTAGAAAGTTTGAGCGAGCGCATAGAACATTCATGTTAAACTTATAGTTTACATTTAAATCGCTTGTTTTTGGATGTACTTTACCTTTAAATCTTTAAAAAATGATTAGTTGTTCTGCATTTGGATGTACCAATCGATCAGAGAAGTGTAAAGAAGTTAGTTTTCACAAAATCCCGTCTTTGAAAACGAAAGAACTCAAACAAAAATGGCTTAAAAAATACGTCGTGCAGGTGATCTACCAAGCGATCAAAGTTTTTATATTTGTTCTTCGCACTTCACATCTTTTAAAAGAGAACTCCAGGAAATAAAGTTCCATAAAATATTGCCAATTCGTAAAAATGCCTTTTTAGCTAGTCAGCGCGGTCAAAGATTCTCATTTCTTCTTATTTCATTATTTGTACTTATATCCACACAACACAACCAAATAATGTTTTGTACATTTTTATATTAAATAGCAAAACATTATACCAATTTCCAATACAAACACCATAGTCATAAGAAAAAGAAAAGAAAACACCGATAAAAAAGTTTTCTAGTTAGACATGTTTTTTTCGTAGCGCTCGTCAGTTTCTATTCTTTGTTTTTCAAAAAAAGAAGCTTTTTTGATGGAAGGACCTGCCAGATTTTTTCAGGGGGTAGATGTGCCCCTTTTCTTAACATCATTTCATCGGCGCTACTTTCAATCTTTGTTACTGTTTAGGCTGCATTCAATGCAGATAACGCAGTTTTTAAAACAGCTTTGTCAAAACAACCACTTGAAAACCAGTAGCTTCTGTAACGCATTTATGACCTACGATAATGAAACCACAACCTGGTGTTAATTATGGTAAAATTGTATTCATGTTTCTCATTTTGTACTTTCTTTTTTAGATCAGCTGTTATCAAACCATGCACCATCAGCATTTTCAAAAAATTTTCAACGAGAGTAAATTTTGAAGGCCTAAAAACTGAAATATTCAAATGCTAAAACGTATTTATTGCTGAATTAATTGAATAATAATTCATTGAAATTGAACTTGTTCAGAAGTTATATTCAAATCTTCATGTTCATACATAACAAGATTTGTATCCTGGAATTTCCAGAATTTTCCAGATCAGTTTTAAAAATATCCAGTTAAAGTTTTTAATATTATTTTAGAGTACTATATATATGTAAACAAAATTATTTTTAATTTTTTATTTATTAAGTTGTATTTTAACATTGCAGGTTAGTTACAATAATAATTCAGAATTAGTATATACTCAATGATTTGTTTACCCCATTCTCCGTTTTCAAGGTCTACTTCAAATTTTAGAATCTTCCAGGCTACGACGGAAATCTTCAAGCCGCAGGGCTTCTTGTGTTCTATTTGCAGTGTTTATGTGGTGCTGCGGCGTTTATGAGAATGTTTCGTTTCTGTTATCAAGGTCTAAAACGTCTGCATACGAGGTTGCTTTTTGTCCCCGTTTAAGCCTATTTCAGGGTTCGCAAAGCCCGTTTTAGCGAAAGCTTCCGGGGCTCCGCCCAAGACCCCAGCTGTATATTTAAATTTTCTTAATAGGTCATGATGCCCTAGATCCGCCCCTGTTTTATCAATGAACAATGCAAACAGTAAGTAAACAAGACTTTTCGAAGGCGAGCGACCGAGCTTACGGACTTTCTGCACGATGTGACGTATGCTCATTTATTAGGACCTAGTCCTCTCGGCTTTACGCGACCTTAAAAATTATTTGAAATTAAAAATGTTTCCAGACGCGGTAAAGGTATAAATGAAGGTTTTTAACGACTGTAAAAGGTTAATTTTGATATACTTATGTATTGTCTTATCAAAATAACAATTTTTTCACTGGAGTACCCCTTTTTATACAAAAATATTGAGGCAAAGGCACTTTTTTCCTAATTTTTCAAATATAGACAAAAGTGTCAAACAGTCAATACGCTGCATCCAGAAGGCTGCAAAGTCACTACTTTTGCACACAAGTATGCCAGGCAGCGTTGAAAATTTGCTAGTCACATTCTCCAGCACGCCTGCACACAGAAATGATCAACATCGGGGACCACGGAGTACCCCAAATTTATGAAAAATGCCCATGCTGACGTCACAATTAGTGCATTTTAAGAGTTTGGACTTGGAATTTGAAATAAATAGCATAATCAGTAAACTTTAACAAGTTCAAAATGTGTACATCTATATAGTGACGCAAATACTAGATGTGTGAACTAGAATAAGCCACTCAAAAGTAGTAAAAAATACGATTATTTAATATAAGTCAATTTTACAAGTAAAGCGTGTCTACTATCTTCGCAAGGCAAAGTCTCCTTATCCAAGATAACACATCCTTTATTACGGCACCGACACATTTAATATAGCTACGCAATTACTTGTGGTGTTGAACTTCGAAATTAGTTGTTTTGTCTCAACATATTTTGAACAAAATTGTTGATGCTTTTTTCTAGAAAATGCGTTCAGAGTAGTTTGCAGTTAACCAGCTCTATTACTCTTTTCCTTTTTAGTATTTCCAAGAATTCAAAATACTTTCTTGACTTTTTGGAAAATGACTTTTTTAAGTAAAAACATATTAGTCTTACTTTTACCCAAACCATACCACTAACGTTATAAATGTGTAAACATGTTCTAAAAAAGTTACACGGTTAAATTTAAATTTATATATATTTTAATACGCCTTGTGTCAACCTCGTCCCCAGGGCATCTTGTATCTTTTCTTACCCCGGGACGCCGATACGAACATGGCCCTGGAGGAGGCCTCGTCACGTGACCCTCCAATACACAGTTTTTCTGTGTGTAATATTTAATGAGATTTGTCTCAATTAACCAAAGTTTTATATATAACCTTGCAGAGCTAAGCGAGCTCGGCGTTTTACGTCACAGATACGTGCAGCGAGTTTGCTTTGATTCCTCTTATACGCAACACACAAACTGCTCGCATATTGATTGTTTTCTAAATGTATAAATATACAATCATGTTATTTAGGCTGCTGTTTACTTGAAGAAATTCAAGCAATTTAGTTATGTGTATTTTACTGAATTGGTGGGCTAGCAAGCACTGGGTTGCAAAACTTGTAGCTAGGCGAAACTTGGAAATTGGTAATGATTTGCCCACCTGACCATAGCACTTCGTTGGTTCTCTAAAGGTGCAAATATGGCTACATAATTTTCAAATGGACGTGTCATTCTAGCTGCCTGACTGAAAGTAGCTAGGCAGAAATTTAACTTCATATTAACATTTACATTTTTTATTCATTTTGACTGAACTTTAGAATTCTCATTTACTGTAAGTTCATATCTGTGTCTGCATTACTGCTTTTATATGATGACCAAGAATCCCAAAGTTGCTTTTTTATTATTTTTTTGCACAAAATTGATTTAAACAATAGTTAACTGAAACTGAATTCGTATATGGTGGACTGACTGCTTCCAGTTATATTAGGTGAAAAAGGCTTCAAAAAAGTATTTACTTTAAAAGTCTTTTTTGCTTTTACATTTTGTGGCCTCAACATTTCCAAAAAGCCACCCATTACTGATAAATTCTGCTTTTTCTTTTCCTAATGACATGTTTTTAAAGCGCCTTACAGCTTTTTATTTTTTACTCAACAAGCTCACATTTTATTGCACACACAGATATACAAAAACAAGGTTTTTTTGTTTAAAACGTAAATAATCCAAAAAAATTATCAAAAGCTGTTTTTAGAGCTCATCAAAATTCTGCTGCTGTTCAAAAAACGATTTTTAATTGATATATACATCTATTTATTGTTATCATTCTGCTTGGAAAATATTTAAAATGCCAAACTAGCTAACCGTGAAGATTAATTCAGTATTCTCATAAGAGCATCCAATCTCAAAAAGATATCAGCAAAAAGATATTTTTTGCAACTAAATTTTTCGTTTACTGGCATAATTTTAGGTTGAATCTTATCTGACCTATTTCTGAGGTTAGAATAGCTTTTAAAATTTTCTGAACCTGTATCTTAGTCAAAATTGATATGCTGTCAAAAACGGCTTATCGGCGTCTCTGAAAAGCGCTAAATTCTGAAACTCAGAAAGTATGATGATAATAGAACTATTTTTTGGCTCAATTTCAGCAAACCAATTTAAAACCATATCATACCAAATCTCAAGTCAATATTTTAATTTTTACTGAAGTTATGGGACGCTATATATATATACTATATACTCGGTTTAGACTTTTTTTGTTATTTTTTTATGTTCACTGCTTTATAATTAGTATTAAAACTCTTGAGATAATATATCACAGTGGTGAGCTGTTCAATATCTACCACTATCTTCTACATCCTGGATTTAACCATATGCCAGATTGAGCGCTCAATCATAGTGTGACTTAAAATTTGATTGAGTTTGATTTTCTGAAATTTCTTCATAGCGTGTTAAAAAAGGCCTAGCAAGAATCAGTTTAAGAAAATCTTCCTTCCTTTACTCTTCCTCAAAATGGCTGTGTAATTTTTTTATGCCTCGTGTAAAATTATCTTTTATCGGATTGGTCTAAAAGTACTCCATAACATAAGCTTCAAGTCAATAACTTTATTTTTTTACCGAAGTTATTGCACTTTGAATTTTCTTGAATTAGGCCGGGTAAATGTGCAGTCAATAATAAAATGGCTCCGACGGTTAACCTACTGGCTTTTTATATTTTTTATGGTAACCAAAGCATATAAAGTAGTAAAACATGCCCACTAATAACAACCTGATATAATTTAAAACGTAATGATACATATATATATTTTGTAAAAAAAACATTTTCGATATTGTGTGCAAAATTATTTTGTCTATAAAGGACATGGGCGGCGGCACTAGGTCTCTCAGCTAGTAATTTTATGTAACGTCATTCTTTGCATAAAGCTGCAAATTAAACCTGGTCACTTGGAAACAAGTTGAGTTTCTTTCTTTTGTTCTTATCTTGATAGTTTGCTAGGTATAGCTACTTTTCTAGTTTTATTAAACTTTCCCAGCTATTAAAATATTTCCATGTAAGCAGTATTACTTTATGATGTCTTATTTTATACTCTCATTTTGCTTAGTAATGCTTTTTATTAAATTTTTCACTTCGAAAAAAACATGATACTGATACAGCTCCTCCGCCATTTTAATACGAACAGCTTCCTCCTGTTCGTCACAGACTCGCCGCCTCGCCAAAATGTTTTGTATGACGCAATAATTATGTGAAATATGCGCGCCAATCAGGTTTCATATCGGACCAGCCTCCTCCAGGGCCATGTTCGTATCGCCGTCCCGGGGTCAGAAAAGATACAAGATGCCCTGGGGACGAGGTTTGCCTTGTGTGTGTGTGCGCGGAAACAAATTGTTTATCAATTGAAAAAAAGAAAACCGCACCGAAGCAAATTAATCCTGAAAAAAGTTATTTCAAACAAAGCATGCCAATGTTTACTTATGATGAGGTTAGCATAAAGTTTATTTGTTCTTCTATATTTTCCATTTTTGTGTTCTGGGACCGAGGTTGCTTACTTTTATAAAAAAACTATCACATTCGAATGATAATTCGAATCTAAAATGTAAAAAAACAAAACTGTTGTTTTAAAAATATTAATATTTTAATAATATTATTTTAAAATTATTATTTTAAAAACTGTTGTTGTCGAGCGACTGTTGTTGTCGAGCGAGTATAAAAATTTTATGTTGTTGTCAGAATTTTTTTTTGTAAAGTAAAGAAGAAAAACGTACGTTGATATAACGTCACAAAGAGAAATGATTGGAAATGTATCAGACAATTGTAGCTATACATTTTCAATTTGTTTTCTTTGGGATGAAGCAAAGTTTAGTAATTGAAGTAAAAAACTGATTGGACTTTTATCCAGAGAACGCTAGCTAGCGATCTACTGAGAAAGCGAAAGAAAAGTAGGTGTGTTGTTCAGATTATCTGGCAGAGAAATGAATTTAAATTTCAGAGCTAAACTTTCCCTTAAATATGAAGTTAAATATGTTGTATCTTGAGCCGGAAAATATTTTCTTAAAGCACTTTTTTTGTGAGAATATACTCTGAACAATGGGTCAGAAGTTAAGAATATCCTATGTCTAAGCTTGATTGTTTGTTCTAAATAAAAAAATTTGTATGACGCACAAAATTGATTAGCAGTTTAGTTTTTTGTTGCTAAACAAAGAGACATTTTTTCTATCCAAAGCAATGGTCCGTTACATGCAGCAGAATTTGCCATTAGCTATAGCGACTTATAGCAGGCTTTATTTGTCAAAAAGGTTAAGAAGTAAGTAAGTAAGTAAGTAAGTAACGGGAAGTTTTAACGTCCTTGGGGATTCCATCCTAACGGTGGCTCTTCCTCCCCTCCGACTGTAACTATGTTACATTACCGCCAGAGATACATAGCATTGCTTGCCTGCCACACAAGCCGGTTAGCGGTCAGTAGTTGGCACCAAATTGGCTGACAACACTGCATTTAAAGTGCGCCGGAGTGGGGACTCGAACCTGAAACCTTATGATTACAAGTCGAATGCGCTACCACTACACCATCTCCGCTAAAGAACATTAAGGCTGAAACGAAAACACACTATTCTTATAAAATACAGCGTGTATATCCTAGAGAAGAATTTATAGAAACTGTAAAAAGCAATTTTTCCTTTGTTACTGTTTTTAACGCTACGAAGTGGCTCATTAAGTGTTGAAGTCGTTATAACAAACCAAAATTATGTAAACAAACTTAAATCAATGTTTACATCTGTTACGTTACGATCGTTTGAAATATATTCGATTCTTAAATTCAAAAACGCTGCATTGCACGGCACGCGCTGTTTTCTTGATAAAATCAAAATAATTGATTTTCTTGATTATGAGTTTGGGTCTGTAAGGCAAACTGTTCTTTTAATGTTTTGGATTGAAATATTTCGGTAGATATATTTATATTTCTCTTTTATGTGTTGCCAACTATTGATTTCTTATATTTTGAGTATAACTTTGGAAGGGTTGCTGTATGCAATAGACTGGATAGCTGATTTTGTATGACGTAAAGAAATATACTTCTGGAATGGCAAAGCAAGTATATAGTTTTAGCAGATTTAGCTTTTTACGTAACGGTTGTTAGACACCTTTGATTTTGTTTGACATTTTGCATTTTTATTTTTTTATTTTTTTATTTTTTGTTGCTCTTGCTTTTTCTTAAGGGCTGTTTGTTTATATGAGCCCGGTTGGCGGGCTGGCCCGTTTATATGGTCAAACGGGATGGCTCGGTAGGCGAGATCTCATTCCTCAGAGGCGGGATCCCGGTAGGCGGGATGAACATTTTCTCATATAAACAGTAACAAAGCGGGCTAGCCCGCCTAGGCGAGATGGTTTATTATGCTCAACTAATTAAAATCTTTTGTTATGAAAAGTATTTCTTTTGTTCTACATTATTTAATGTTTTCATTGTTCAGAGCCCGCCTAACCGAAGTAGTTTTTTTTTCATATAAACACAAGTTAAAAGCCAGCCCGTTTGCCGAGCCAGCCGTGTCTTCATATAGACGTTTTGTTTCAGCAGCGGGTATAAATATAAAATAATGCAGATTGTAAGTTTTAAAAATTCAAATTACTGTGTTGTATGTTTTTGTTTGGGTACCCCTTACACGGATTCAACGAGACATTCAGTGGATACTTCCACGGGAATTTGGCTAGTAAATAAGTAATTCTTAAACTAGTGAAAAATCCACGGGAATTCGCCCGTCACAGCAAATTCGATAAAAAATAAATCGTATGTGTTATTTGTAGATTGAAGATTTTGGCCGACAGACGAAATACGGCTATTATTATAGACACATCTTGAACATACGAGACTGGAAGTTGGCAGAAAAAAAACTATTTATAATACGATTGTAAAAAAATACATCTTTCAAGCTCTAAAGGAAATAGTTAAATTGTTGTTATTGACGACTTCAAAAGATTTCGCTTGTTATAATCAAGTTTACTGGATTGATTACAGTGAATTTAAAGCTTTGATTATCCCAAAGTTTTACGCGTTTTGGTGTGAGGTAAGCTTATCATACCTTTGTTTTGCTTCTCACCTCGCCTGCTACAAAATTAAATCTCAATTATGTTATGATTTCTGCTAGACGATTGCATAGCGCAAAGATATTCTTAGAGTCATACTTTTTGTTAGGTACAAAATCTTATGTTTTTGCTAGTTCTAAGTTGATTAAAATTCAACGCTGGTAAAATTAAATAAATCTATATCTCTATGAGAAAAAAAACAAAAAAAACCATGGCTAAATTAGCTAGCTATCCTAAGTTTGTGCGCTTCTGTTTTTATCTGTCAAAAAAAATAAATGTAAAATATTGTTTGAAAATAGGCGCCCTCCTGTCTGAAATGCATCATAACATACTTTTGATATTTGTAGTTGCAAATTAGCAATAATAATTCCTAGTTTTTTCAGCAAACCCTTTCATCTGGTCTGAAAACTATGTATGCACACGACACGGAGTTTTACCAGCAACATGTTTATCTTCTAAGCAACATTAAGCTATGTAAAACACATTTTAAGTTTATATAAGATGCTGTCGTAAGAGCCACATTTTAATGTGTTGGAGCTTCTAGACTTTTTTTCGCACGGAAAACTTGCTTTTTAACATAGTTTATAGAACTATGTTATTGTCACTATTTTGTAAGAATTATACAATCAGTCTGAATTGTAGTTCATGGGCAAACAAATGGTAATTTTGGGTGACTATGACGGGATGGCACTTTAATTTTAACTTCAAGTTACTGTTGTACCTTGTTGTTTTGTGTTTATAGTTTTCATTCATAAGTGTATTTTTTGCACCAGCCATTACGAATCCAGATAACTGCTAGGTTTCTGCGCCGAAGTTATTCCTCTCTATTAAAAAGTTATCCTCTTGTCAATTTTAAAAACATTTGCATTTATAATTTAGGATAGGCCTTTTCCACAGGAAATAAATAAAAGTAATATATCTTTCGCCATTACCAATGTTACGCATCTAACAAAAACTAGAAATTTTTACGTACAATCAAATATAGACATAACACAAAAACACAGGCGTACATTAAACAAGTTGTATGTCGAATTCAATGTGCTTAGCAGTTAATTACTGCCTTTTTTATTTTCTAAAAAAAAAGGAATTATAGCTATTTAGTTGCAATCAAATTAATAAATTTAAAACGCACATTCATGTCAAATTTTAATTTTCTGCCCCAATGAAATCTGGAATTCAGCAAAGCAAAAAGCAAATTCAATTTCTGTAAACTTAGCACCCTAAAATTGTGTTCTTAAAAAGTAAAACAACGCTTCCAGGTTGCAATATACTTGTTGAAAACAAAACAACGCTTCCAGGTTGCAATATACTTGTTGAAAACAAAGGTAGCATAAATACCGTAGCCCATATGTGACATCTATGAATTGCAATGTTAACAGGAATACTAGTGTTATCAACAAACAAAACACAACAACTCGAAAGAAAAATATAGTGCTACGTTGAATTCTGGACATTAATTCACATCAAGTGCGACTTAATAACTCGCATCATGCAATAATAACTCAAAGTGCGACATAATAACGCGCATCGAAGATAAAGTGCTAGTTAACAACTGGCATTGAGTCCACTTAATAACTCGCATCAAGCAAACGAAGTGCAACATAATAACTCGAAGTGCGACATAATAACGCGCATCGAACATAAAGTGCTAGTTAACAACTAGCATTGAGTTCACTTAATAACTCGCATCAAGCAAACGAAGTGCAACATAATAACTCGAAGTGCGACTTAATAATGCTCATCTAGCATAAAGTGCTAGTTAACAAATAGAATTTGCAATGCTATTTGAAAATTCGCAATTTCAATGTCCATTAAAATTTCCCGCCAAAACGTCACGTGATGTCGAATGTTTTATTTATAAACAATGTCTCAAATATGGTGATGGGAATACGAAGGCAACAAACATTACCAAAGTAAGTTGTTGATTTTGCTTTCCAAGTGTCCTTTGTAGGCAGTCATACATCTGGTAGCTAACTCTCCAAACCTATTTTTTCTTAGTATATGGAATGTTCACGTAATGTAAGGGACAATATTATAAAAGGATATTTCAATGCAGGTTACTCGTATTTTGAAATAATACAGCTTCTTAGATCAAAGTTTGGAGAAGTGTTGTCACTACGTCAACTACACCGCATTCATCGAAGGTTAAATCTTTTCAGAAGAAAAAATCATGTGCCCTCCAATGCTATGATATTAGCAGTGAAAGAGGCACTCAATGGATTTAGCTCTAAATTTGGATACCGCTTCATTCATCAAAATCTACGATCTAGTGGTCTTAACGTTGATAGAGAATCAATCCGTTTTGCACTCAAGGCATTAGATCCAGTAGGCGTCGAAAGGAGAACAAACCATCGCTTTTCACGCCGTAAGTACACATCCAAAGGACCGAATTTTTTGTGGCACCTGGATGGTTACGATAAGCTTAAACCGTTTGGTTTTGCTATCCATGGTGCCATTGATGGTTACAGCAGAAAGATCTTGTGGTTAGCTGTAGGTCCAACAAATAACAACCCTAAAATCGTATAATCATACTTCCGTAATACAGTCGAACAATTGCAGCTAGTAAGTACCCCGTTGTATCCGCGCAGACCGAGGATCTGAAAACGTAATAATTGGGGGAATGCAACGGTTTTTCAGACGAAATCATGGAGACAGAGATTGTGGATATGCAAGTTTTCGTTACGGCCCGTCAACAAGAAATCAACGAATCGAGTGTTGGTGGTCAATTTTCAGAAGAACAAGATGTAACTGGTGGATTAACTTTTTCAAGGATTTATGCGACAACACAATCTTTGATCCAAGCCTGTCATATCATATTGATTGTTTAAGGTTTTGTTTTATGAGCGTGTTGCAAACCGACCTAGATCATACATTGAAGTTATGGAATAGTCACCGTGCTCGAAAAACAAGAAATGCTGAATCGCCTGCCGGACGACCAGATGTTTGGTATTTTTCTCCGCAGAATACCCAAGGCCAAGAGTGCAAGTTCTTATTGGAGGATTCAGATTTAACCTTGGCAGCGGCTTATTCAGAAGAGTCGCCTCTTTTTGGATGCACCGAGCCGATGATTGATTTTGCACGCATTGTCATGATCGAAGAGGGAATTGATTTTCCCAATTCGGCTGAAGAAGCGAAGGGATTGTTTTTTGTATTTATAGAGGAGTTAGAAAACATATAAAGGGTAGTTAATATCATTCTTGTTTTTGCTTTTAAGGGGAAATCAAAGGGACAAAACTTGAGAAAACGACAAGAAGAATTTCAATGTAAAGTCTCTTCCAATGAAAATAATTGAAAAAAAACTAAAAACAAAAGACAATCTGTATATGGACTTTTTATAAAAGGACCAGTGAAATTGACCAAGAGCTCGCTGTTCTTATATTTAAAGGATTTCCAGCCTCTGTTCTTATTACAA
This sequence comes from Hydractinia echinata, assembly GCA_030067915.1. Taxonomy (NCBI): domain Eukaryota; kingdom Metazoa; phylum Cnidaria; class Hydrozoa; order Anthoathecata; family Hydractiniidae; genus Hydractinia; species Hydractinia echinata. The sequence continues at coordinate 650,595 of JASGCC010000117.1, forward strand.
CTTCAGATAACGAAATATGAAAAAGTGCTCATGACAGGGTACAGAGGTGTATCGCCAATAATTATAACCTTTTTCGGTAGATTAAGTTGCAATAAATTGCTGAAGTATTTATTGACAACCGTGTTAATAAAAAAAATATTATTAAAAATAAAGCGTCTATTGTCAAGAAAAACTTGTCTTTATAGTAAAGAACGAAGAACAAAATTTGTAAAAACTTTTGATTGATTATGCACTCCATTGCCTACAACACTGTTTATAAATCATAATTAATTGCTAATGTTTCCAGAAAAAACACAGTATTAGAAAGACAAATGTATTTCATTTAACGACTTTGTGATGTTAATATAAAGGGATATTTGGCGAAAAGGGGTGAGGATGCTGGGCAAGCAAAAATACACAAAACTCTCGTGCGCGTGTACCCAATTAATAACACTCTCCGTGACACCTATCCTAATCTCATAAAGCGTATTTGTTTTCAACAACTTCCTGTGTTACATTTCACAATTTGTAACTGTTCGTTGTTTCCTTTTTCTCTCTTTTTTACAACAGTCCTTCGTTGTTTTCTTTTCTCTCTCTTTTTTACAACAGTTCCTTCGTTGTTTTCTTTTCTCTCTCTTTTTTACAACTGTTCATTCGATGTTTTCTTTCTCTCTCTTTTTTACAACTGTTCGTTGTTTCTAACTTTCGTTGTTTCTTTTCTCTCTTTTATATTACAACTTTTGTTGTTTCCTTTATCTCTCTTTTTACAACTTCTCATTGTTTCATTTTTCTCTTTTTTACAACTTCTTGTTGGTTCCTTTCTCTTTTTTACAACTTGTACTTGTTTCCTTTCTCTCTTTTTTAAAACTATTCGTGTAAAATTGCCCTTATCTCATGAGTACGCACACACAACAAAACGAAGGCTGACGAAGGCAGCCCGGCATATCCACTCTTTTAGTTAACAACTACCTGTTGTTCCTTTCCTTTCCTTTTTTTTTTTTTTACGCTATGTTCTACATACACCTGAGCTTAACACACCGGATCCTTACTGGGGTACACGCACGATGACACACCATAAACATTAAACTCACAAATGCCGCCCAACATAAACACCAAAAAAAAAAATTTAAAATAAAACATTAGAGATTGAGGTAGGCCAATTGCTTCCACCACTGGACAAAAACCTTGTTGATTCATAGAGCCAAATTGAATCAATGCAAGGAAACCGTGTAGCTAAAGCAATTGGACAGTATGCCAGGTGAAGATTCATGTCCATGCTGACCCACTCGATGAAGTTACCATTATACCAACGGACGTCAACGATCCAGTAGTGATAAGGTCGAACATAAAAAAAGAAAGAAAAAGAAATATAGTGTTAAAAATGTAAAGGGGAAATCTTTAGTTGGATTTTCAAGACAATCTTGTCAGCTTAGGTCAGAGGCCAATGTGATGTGAAATTCTTAATTTATATGCCATTGGTAACAGAGGCTAGGCCCAGTGGCCTGGCTAATTGAGGCAATACCCAAAACAAAACTATGTTTAGCTCCATGAATTTGTGCAGAAATTACAAAATGAGAGCTATCAAAGTTCCAAAATCAGAAGGGTTGTAGTACTGATTAACGCAATAATAATCAATAAACTGTAACATGATAGAAGGTTAGCTTTTTACCAAAATTAAAAAACAAAACTATCAACGAAGTTTCAAAACAAGTTCTATAAAATGAAACAATAACAAAAATTTGAAACAAATTTAAACAAGAGATATAAAACAAAATTTCAAAACAAATTTTATAAAATGCACAGGGACTAAGCAAGCTTTTTATATCATTTTAACTGGGTAGCAAAATGTACTAGTTAAAAATATGCCCAAATTATGTATGTGCTAAATAAAATCAGAATGTATAAACTTTATAACGTTATACTGTATACCAAACTTTTGTATATATGTTGACAAAATGACTGTAACAGTGTCAATGTGTCACTAGAACATTAACCATCTAAATTCCAAATAGAATTACAGTTCATATAAAACCATAAATTTTCTCGCAACTGTGAAAATGAATTATATTGCCGTGGCAAATACAGAATCTTGAAACATGTCATCGATCTAGGTCTGAGATGATCTGGTGGTTGGTTAACATATTCCAATTTGATTGATAAGTCAGGTCTAAAACTTCTACATCCAGTAACAAATGTTAACAATGACAACAATTCTGGTTTGGATGAACTTCTGATATACCTGTGTAACCAAGTGGTTAATTTTTGCTCATGTTGGTTCGTCTCGCAAGAATTTATGCTCTTGATGATGTTTTCAGGAGTGGGTATCGTTAAATTGTATAAAGCAGTAATCACCTGACCTGAAAGTTTCCTCCAAAATATGCCCATACCATCTATCAATAAATTAAAGGAAGACGATGGCATTCTCAACAATGCCACCTTCCCTGCTTTAAGTACTAACGTCATTATATTTTCCTTTTTAGGTTGGTCGAACACTCCATAGTCACATAAAATGTCCACAATAGCATGTGTATCATTAAATTCGCCTTTACTGAATTGTCTGATTAAGTCTGCTTCTCTTGTAGTCACAAAATCTAAAAATGACTCAACAATTTCTTTATCACTCACAGAAGCAAGTAGAAAATATTTCATGGAACTTTTGCAAATTTCAAATGCAAACATATTACATTGAATGAAAGCATGATTTATTATTTTACCAATAATATGTATTTCATCTTCATCGTATGTTGCAGAAGGTACACGTTGGAAAGTGCGTTCCATTCGCTCATACATAGTCGAGAAAAAAGCTGAAAATGCATCCAAAGTTGTACCATCTCCTATTGCATTTTCTCCTTTGAAAGATAGAGTCAAAATGTGTGTACATGTTTGCCGTTTTTTGAAAAGTGACAGCATGTCCTCATAAATATTGTGCCGAGAAAGTTCAACTTCTATTTCAGCAGGATTCAACTTTGCCATTTCTAACACCCGCAGTTTTTGTAAAGATTCATAATTGTCTGCTACAACACTATCATCACATTCGTCTATTTCATTATCGCTACTTATGTTCACAACATCTTTTGTTGCATTTTTTGGAATAATCGTGTTGTAACCTTTGAAAGCTATAGTGCCAGTAGGTGACATGAGCACAGGAGTGTCAACTGTAAGCATATTATATAAACCAGAAGAAATATTGTCATCTGGACTGATTGTAACCCCTCGATAATCTTTAAGATGCAAAAATTCTGGTTCAGGAGATAAGGAACCAACCCAATCATAAACTTGATGGAATAAAGCATCACTGCAGAAAATCCTTACTTTAGTACCAAGCGAGCAATGTCTGACAGAAACTGTGGCATGAGGATCACTGAGACTTGGTTCTTCCTCCAATCGCGCTCTTCTAATTTCCATTAATGCAATCAATTCATTGTTCCTATTTGTTTCATATGCCGCTTCAGGAGCCTCGCCTGTCACCTTGTCAGCAGCAAGAGAAGCTTCAAATATCTGATCGATATCTTGTTTCAACTTATGTCGTTCTTGTGAGCTTCCAATCAGTGAAGAAGTTGGTGTTGAGGTAAGCAATGGATCTAAAATGTAAAAACATCAGAATTTAAGAAAAAATTATCAACAGGCACCAGGCAAATACGACTAGCATAGACTAATAACAATCAAACAACTATACGCTAGTGAGAATTTTATTTAAAAAAACAAGTGACTCACAAATCTCAAAGTAGCAGAATCACTTTTCTTTTTTTCTCAATTGTTGAAATAAAACATATATATATATATATATATCTTTTATCCTTAAGGCTCCAGATTAATTTTGATAATGCCGTTTCATTTCTGTTCTTAATATGGCGGAATGATTTTGTGTGGTTATTATACCTTGTTTTAAATTCACCTTCACATTGTCCATAATATATACCTATTGAATTATATGCATATTGAATTATAAGCATATGATCTGCGGTGGAGTATAGCTGCCCGGGCTTCCCCATACCGAAATGGTTCGAAATCATGTGATTTATGTTTAACGGAAAAAATAATCATCGTACGTGCCGAACCCATGGGACTACTAAATAAACGAAATGAACTTATAAGTAAATGCCGTCATAAAAACAAATTCACACTGAAAGTATTTAAATAGTATTTATTGTGATAAAATAGAGTCCTTTATAAAAGTAATTATTCTGATAATTATTGTTTTGTACTAAGTTTTCATAAAATGTAGATCAAAACTGTATGTAAACCATTTGCCTGACGAATGCGTTGCAAGAAACTAAGTTGCAAATAATATGTAGTTTTACTCTTGTTTAACCTAACATTATAAACGCTCTGTTTTACATTGAGCACTCTTTAATCGATGAATATTTACATTAACCTATATATATATATATATATATATATATATATATATATATATATATATATATATATATATATATATATATATATATATATATATATATATATATATATATATATATATATATATATATATATATATATATATATATATATATATATATATATATATATATATATAATATATATATACAAACCTCTTTCATTATCCTGATCAGTGAATACATTTTCAACACTTTGCATACGAGTATCAACAGCATTTAGGTTAAATTCCGGTAACTCAAAGTCACTGTCTGAATCGTCATCCATTACATTTCCTAGCATTTGTTGCATGAAGTCATGCCCACTTTTTTCCTTTGTGAGCAGATACAAACGGGTACGACCACTCAATCTTGTGCGAGCTAAGTATTCCTCAAGAGTACAAGTCACATCGTCTATTTTTTCACCAGAAAGATCACCAATATCAAGATTTAAATTGGTAATTTGTCCAAATTTTTGGGAAACTCCTTTGGGAAAAAATAACGCAACAGCTTCTTCCTGAATATTCAATAGTGTGTCTGAGAGACTCATTGTTATGCACCGCACACCACCACCTGTGTTACGTCTGACTTGCATGTAAATTTCAGATCTTCTTGGGCGATGCTTCCAACCAATATAAACCAACTTCTTTGTAGTTCTTTCTGGTTTGGGTTTTTTAAATACCGTAAATGATCGATTAAGCCCCCACTCCTATTTAACCCCCCCTCCCGAATAAGCCGCCTCCCCCAAAACCCATTTTGACAAATAAGCCCCCGGGGGCTTAATCGATCATTTACGGTACCCGATCTACACCACTCTCTTTGACAGTTCTCCCTAATATTCGTTTCTTTTCATCACTATCAACAAGATCAATGGTCTGAGGTATCGTCATAACAAACCCTTTTAAACAAATAATATGGCCCTTCTCGGTAAGGCCTAGCTGTTCTAAATCTTTTGACGTAGATTGATACACAGCTTTCTCATCCATCTGAACAACAAAATATAATATATATGCATGTAAATTGACACACAAAATGGTCATGCAGATATTTTAGAGGGAATTAAAGGGCCGAAAACATGGGACAGCATTTGAAGTATATTATTAAAGTAACGAATTGAATGCTAGCTAGCTACTAGTATAAAATAGCTAGCTAAATATAGCTTAAAAGGCCTTGCCTTGTTTCTGCGGAAATTGTTGACAACTTCATCCGCAACACCCCTTTTCTTTAAATATTGACACACCTGCAAGAAAAATGAAAAAGTATGTAGAAGTATAAACATGTCAGTGGTACTGTAATCAACACTAAAGTCTGAAAATACGTCGCACCTTTTCCACACTTTCATTTTCATCTTCATTGTCAGCCATCTTACTTGTTTACATTAAAGCGGGAGTTGAATCTTTTTAGCCAATAAAAATTCGTATCTCTAAAGTTCACTCCACCTTAGAGCAATTAACTCGCATCTAGCACTTGATAACTGGCACTGCCACTTATTAAAAACGTGCACTTGATGACTGGCACTGCTACTTAGTAACCCGCACTTAATAACTGGCATTGCTACTTAGTAAGTGGCACTTGATAACTTACACTGCCACTTAGCAACTCGCACTTACTAACGCCATGCTACTTATTAACTGGCACTGCAAGTTAGTAACTGGCACTGCGAGTTAGGAACTGGCACTGCGAGTTAGTAACTGGCACTGCGAGTTAGTAACTGGCACTTAATAACTGGCACTGCTAGTTAGCAACTTGCACACTGCTTGTTAGTAACTGGCACTTAATAACTGGCACTGCTAGTTAGTAACTGGCACTGCTAGTTAGCAACTTGCGCACTGCTTGTTAGTAACTGGCACTTAATAACTGGCACTGCTAGTTAGCAACTTGCGCACTGCTTGTTAGTAACTGGCACTTAATAACTGGCACTGCTAGTTAGCAACTTGCGCACTGCTTGTTAGTAACTGGCACGTAATAACTGGCACTGCTAGTTAGTAATTGGCGCAAAATCATTTTTACAAATAAATAAATGGTATTTTGGGACTCTGAAACATTGATAACGCATGCATTTAACAAATGTCACATATGGGCCACGGTATATAAACTATCCTTAATGATATTTTATAAAAAAAGAAATTCATTGTACTATCGTTTAGTCTAAATTATTTACATCACACTCACACAGGATCATGTAGCTACCTTAACCGTGTACAATTGCAGATGTAAGGAAAAGTTCTGGAGTTACTTTAGAAGAAAAATTATAAAACGAAGCAAAAATCAATGAATCGAGTTATATTGACGAAAGCTTTTTATCCACTTTTTATCTCTGAAGCATTGAATCCTGGAACGACAAAAATGAAAAATATAATTTAAGGAGAAAAAGTCTTTTCCGCATCGAAGAATTCTAAAGTAGTATGAAGAAGTTATGTAAAATTGTGGTTACTGGTAGCTTAATGTATTTATGTATTTATTCATTTATTTCTTTGGGAAAGCAACTATTCGAAATTCAATATTATAAAAAAAAACTTTTGAAAGATTTAAACTGGCAGTTTTTTCAATTTTAGCATCTTATCCCATTGCCAAAAGTTCTTGCTTTCTGGCTGCAGCGTTATTGGCGACTTGGTTTAACACCTGTTGATCTTTGCTTTGCAAGATGTTCTCGTAATCCATAAAATAATTGTAAAGCTTTCCGCTTCTTAGTCGCTCAATCAAGTCATTCAGCATGTCAAGATATCTTGCTGGCATCTGAGATTTTGACCAATTTAAGCTAGGATTTTCTTCGTTCATCCAAAATAGTTGGTGCTATAAGGTAAGGGTAGCTTCATTACAAATACAAGAATTAATTATTTCTAAAGTAGTAACAACCAAGTATGCTGAAACTTGATTTTGAAAAAAGTGAGAGATATATTCCACTTTGATTTCACTGTTATACGAAGTGAAAGTTATCCATATTAAAGTCTGCCGATATGTCCATAGCTACTATTGCTTAAAGGTTTTATATTAGTGTTCCCGCACAAAGTCAACAAAAATGGCTTGTCAATATTATGAATATATAAACGACAAAGCTTTCTCGTATTCGATTTCTTTGATGTGCCACATTTTTCAAATCCTTTTAAAAAACTGATAAAAGCTGAAAAATCAAAATTATAAAGCAAATATACAACTTGATACAAACATTTGCTTATTTTCTGTTTCCAAATCTCATTTTAAAATTAAGGCGCGGAAGAGGAAAATAGAAGGCATTTGACTACGACAGGTACAGTCCTGTAAGTGATCGTCCTGAAGTCGAATCAAGCTAAATTTATGCACACATGGAAAACTCTTCTTTCTGAATATCACTAAAAAAATCCCGTTAGATATTTTTTAATACTTAGAAAAATTAAAATACCATAATTGCCTATTAAACATTCTTTCACGTGATATTATTTGCGTAATACATTTCCACCGCATTAAAACGGAATGAAGTATTGATCAAACCTGCTATGTTGTGTGTCAGTCAAATTTATCTTCTCTCCCTCAAAATCATGAATAACGTACATGTAATTAAACCCCGGAGTTCATAATATAGTCACACGTTCTTTTATGATTATCAACCGAAATTTAAATACACAAAGAGCAAGCGCCTTACCTTAAATATCATGCTGGATATACCAGGCAAGTTATTTCCGGACCGGCCAAGCCATGTCTGAAAATCAGCTTTTAATAACTTGTGACACATTTTTCTGCAACCATGGTCATTATCATCAATTCCATTCATCAGTGCTTGGCCTGCTCTGGAAACTGATATATACCAAAACTTTATATCTTTTGGTATTAAATGTAAACCAGCATCATAGATAGATTTTATCAGGAATCGTGGTAAAACAACTTTTGTTTCAGACCTTGGCCACTTATAGTCGCTAAGTGTAATTTGGTTGATGGCCATTGATGCACATAGATCTACAGTAATTGTTGGAAAATGTTTCCTTTTAATAGTGATGGGAAGCGCTGGACCTTTGGCTTCATTACGGACATCAATTGTATCTAAAGATAGAGGTATATATTGCTATCCTGAGTTTGTAAAATGCAATACATTAAGTAACATCTAAAGAACATATTTAAACAGAAGTGAGAGATAAGAAGTATTATCGTATACTACCTTGCATTCTAGCTTGAGCACACTTCAAGTGCCGATATAGTTCTTCTTGGATTATTCTAGGCACAATAGTTCTTCCTGATGTCGTTTTAACTTCCACATATCCCTGGGGGATTCCATCCCAACTTCGCGTGGTCACAACACGCATGGGAACGTTCAAGTTTAATGTCTAGAAAACAATTTTTATGGCACTTACGACCTACTTGTTATTATTATTAGTAGTAGTATAATTTTTTTATTGATAAATTAAAACAGCGAATAAAAATGTCAACAGTGATTATTTCAGTTAGAAATATATGTACCTTTTGTCTTTGAGTAAAGTCATAATACACTCTATTCCCTTCGCGATTCAAATGCAGCTCCTCCAGGGAAAATCTTAACGGGATGTCAAAATCAAATTCATCTGCATTGAGTACTTTGGTGTCTGTTGAATAACTACCTGACTTTCTAAAGTTCTTGGAAAATATACCATCGCCAAGACACTGTTTAACTGCTTCAAACACCCTCTCCACTTCATAACGAGCAACTTTGCGGGAAGAAGGTTCAATTGCGATCGTTCCATACCGTTCATTCAAAAAGCCTCCCAAATTCTTTGTTTCGTGTTTCTTTTGCTGATGACGCATGCAAGCTGATTTGCTGGTAAAGTGTTTGTGGCACACATTGCAATGTTGAGGTACTACTGCTCCATGATCATCTTCTTCGTGGTAGAGAAGTTCAAGAGGAGTTGGAAAAACCTCTTTGCAATAAAGACACTTCTTCATGTTTATCTAAATACGATAAATAAAAACAATGACAAACCCCAATAATATAAGAAAAATGTTATTCATTTATTTGTAATGACCCTAAGAGCTCCTAATGCTTCATGTAGTCATAAGTCTTTATCAGCTCAAGTAGAAAAAAAGAAAAAGCTAGTTGAAAACATTGTCTAGCCTACTTTATATTTAAGATTTCATTTCAGACTTTAGAATGCTGTCATATCTTTCCAGAAAGATATGACAGCATTTTTTAATAAATAAAAACTGAAAACAACTTACCTGAACTTTTAGCTGAATGCTTCCAGACAGTGCCTTCACTTCCGCAAATGTTGTCTTGCAGATCTTCCTGCCGTCCTTTTATACATTTTGGTGTGCATCCTATTTTACCCTTTTTCTGATATAGGGAAAAATAACAAACCATTTTTGGTTGCATTGCCCATAATTTTTCCATTTGCAGCAAGATGTTCCTACCAATAGGGGGATTTCCCTTTTTGGAATATTTTTAAATATTAATTCTTGCCCTACCTTGTCTGCTATGGTCATTGTTATTTTCCCTCTGTCACAAACAACATAGAAACACAAAGAACACTCACATTAATAAAGTAAGTTTAAGTAAACAATTTATGCCTGTCTTTTCGACTTGCCAAATGTATATGTTAATCATTACAAAAAAGTAAGAAAAATAAAAATATTTAAATATTCAACACAATAATAGATTGTTAGCTTACGTGTTTTTTTACGAGAAAACTAATTTTAAGAACATTTTTACGCCGAAAATTCAAAACATTCTTTTAAATTGTAGAAAACGCAGAAAAACATGTCTGATTCCTCTTTATAAGCTTGCAATTATTGACAAATCGTAACCGTTTATTTCTTTCACTATGTATATGAACTATGTACTCTTTGGATTCTATGATTTATTTTTACATTATTTATCCTCAAACTTTAGTTTCTGTTAGTACTGCATGAGTAACAGACAAGCGAAGAGGAAGACTAGTGCATTTAAAGCTCGCATTAAAGCGATGGAAACTGTGAACCCGCCACAACTGCTGAAGTAGCAATTGCTAAATTCATCAGTCCTGGACACACCACCTTCCACAGTAAGGTAGAGCAATTTACCATTAAGCTACCAATGGCATTAGGTATCTTGACATAAAGCTATCTTGACGACATAAGTTCAAAAAGACAGATAAGAATATTTTACGGGGCTAGCATGCTGATAAAGAAAAGTATTTTTAACCTCATCAACTTTAGAAGTTATAACAAAGTCGAAAAAAATGTATTTAGTTACACGTCTTTTTATAACGACAACTAACAAGAACATAAATCAACAGTTTGGAACCAGTGTAAATATTCGATGCTATACATGTTTTTGTGGCAGGCTCATTTTTCAAAAAAAAAACAGAAAACAAAAATATTGGTATTGTTGCTTTAGGGTCTTATAATGCTAAGAATTAATTTTTTAAATTCAGTGTTCTTTTAAAAAGAATGCAAATGTTTATATGGGGCGTATGCTTTCTTACACAAAAACTGTAATGATTTGTTGCTTATTGAAAATTTTAGATGGAATCCAAAAAAATAAGATTTATTTGTGAAAGTAAGCCTTGATGTATTTTTTGTTCATCTAAGTTCAAAACTTAAGCGTTACTGAAATTTAAAAAAGCCAATACCGTATTTGGCAAAAGTTTAACTCGTCGTTTTCAGTGTTCATAGCGAGGTGTGCGAAACTTTGTTTGACACAATAAGCAAGTTTTATTGCAATGATTTAACTAAAACATATGTACATATATATTGTACCTTTCTTTAGATAATGACATTAAGTAGTTAAAGAAAATTAAAAATTAAACGAATTCCATAGGTAAAGTTAAGAAAATATATTTCTGAGAAAATTATACCCTGGTAAAACTAAGAATCAATTAGCTAAATCAATTAGCTAAATTCTTAGAAAAAGGAACGCAAGAAGTATCAGGAGAAACACGAACAAAGTGTTTATATGGCTAATAAATTGTTTCACCTCCTTTCGAACTTCTCTACCAGAGCAAAAGAAGACCATGTAAAATCTTTTTTGTGACACAAATTCTTTAGTTAATTGATCATCTTGTCTCCGCACCAACAAAATACGCAAGAATCCCAGAATATTTATTAATGGTTAATTAACCAGGGACCAACTTCAGTTCCTATTTGTCTCAGTGACGGTGTTACGACGGAGATTCTTGTGTATGTAGAAGGCTCTCAATTTATTCACCTTCTCCTGTACCATCGACTAAACTAGACAACCGCCTATATCAACAACCTTACTTTAAAGCGAGAAGTAATGAAGGGATCGCTTGGCTATTGTCTTTGTTTTGACTCGACACCCTCCGCTTCCCGCTCTGGAAGCAAACACTCCATCATTGACCCTTCGGTGCGAAAACTAGGTGTCTTGTCATAGAAGTTATATTGGCGTCATAAATATAAAAAAGTCTGATAAAAGCATTTTAACAAGCTGGAATTAGCAAATAAGAAAGCATGAAAGGGTATATAAGACAAGAATTCTTGCAACGGAAAACTGTATCAAGATAGGAACACTTCCCATGTATAACTATTAATTTCAACTTGAGTGTTTGCTGCGTAAAATAGAAGCTAGCTGATTAGTGATGGTAGCGAACTGCTTTTGTTTATGACGTCGAAGAAATAATGGAAAAGATTTAAATGAGAAGTATAAATTTCTTGATAATTTTTTAATTTTGAAGACATTATTTTTCTTTTGTTTTATGCTCTTTTGTTAAGTTGACAGATAGGCCTTGCCTAATACATAAAACGTTTTTTGTTGATGTTATTATTGTTGTTTTTGTTCATTTCAAGTTAGTACTATGCGAAACTTTCTTGAAATTTAATACCCTCTTCTTTATAAAAACAATTTACATGAACAAAGACCTGGGAATTGGTAATAACAAGAACAAATAAGAACAATGGCAAGGCTTGCATTTTGCTGATTTTGCGTTTTTCCTGAAAAGTATTAACATTTTAAGGTAGAAAGTTTTTGCAGATGCTGCGATTGCCATTAAACTTTCGGCATCAAAAATTTCCTCTTTTTAATAAAATAATTTGATTTTGATACGACCGCAAATATGCACTGTAAAAAATGTTCCAAAAATAATCACAAAAAAAGAACAAGTTCAAGCATGCGAAAAAAATAGTAACAATTCCGGTTTGAAGACAACTTGTCTGATTCTGACATCGCGTGTGTCAACAAATAATTGTCACAAGAACGGTCGTTTTCTGTTTATTTATGTCAATGTTGATCTCAAAGTGTATGAACATTTTTCCCTTTTTCTGGCAACATAAGCAATTTTTAATGCAACTTGGATTTTTAATAATTTTTATTTTATTTATTTTTTGCTGCCTTTACACAACCATGTTAAAAAAAAGTGAAGAAAAGAAATTCTGAGTAAAATAAAAAAGCATATATCATACTATCAGCTAGTATCTTAAATAATAATAAATAAATGAGCTACAAAACGTAATGTTCAATGCACTGGTCAAAATAAATTGAATTTACTTTTTATTGGTACGGAGAAGGGTGCTAAATTTTAAGTACCGAAGACGCCAATTCGAATTTGCTTGCGGTCTGGTCTGTACAAGCAAGTTTCAATGTTTAGTAGACTTCTTGAATAAATCAATCTTTAACTACCTTTCGTGAGTATAATTGTTCACTAGAAAAGAACTGATGTGCTGTTGTAACGGGAAAAGTCTTGTTCAAACAAATTCATAATACAAAATAATCATTTTAGCAATAACAAAAGCGAACATCATAAATAATCGTATTTATTTTCGTTACGACATATTCGTGTGCCGTTACACGGTACACTAGTTCCAGTCTTAACGTTATAACACGTGCAACAACTCACACCCTTCTCACAAGTCGATTAACCATCAGAGCTGTAACAAGTTAAGGAGAAAGAATGTCTAAATCACGCTCAAGATCATCAAGTCCAGGCGACGAGAATCCTCCAAAGCGCCAAAGAGAGGATAGTTCATCAGCTTTGAACGATTTAAAGAATTTCTTCACTTCCAAATTTGAGCAATTGGAACGAAAGTATGCGGAAGACACAAAAGATCTGGTTAGAAAGCTTAAGAAAGAACCTTCAGCAAGCTTCAAACACAAGGGCAACAAAGTGCAATACGAATTCAATTCGGATATTAAAAACCAGATAAGTGACGTTATTAACTCTATAAAAAAAAGAAATAAGTTAATAAAAATTGCTGATAGGTCTCCAGCAGGGTGGAAAACAGTAGATGAATACGTATCGGACGATCTTGCCTCTGATAGTGAGGACGAAAAGAGAATTAAGGCGGCTGAAATCAGGGCACTAAAGAAGACCGAGAATAGTAAAAATAAAAAATATATTTCAAATTCAAATTCCCAGAATCGTTTTTCCTTTTCAGCTAGATACTCCAAGCCTCCAGAAAGGTTCCAAAGCTACCAACCAAGTGGATACCAACCAGGTGGATGGCGCGGAGAACAGCAATTCCAACAACACCAATGACCCCGAGGAACCTGCTTCGGATGTGGAAGATTTGGCCATTGGAGAAATACTTCCCCAGAAATCCAAAAAACAGCAACAAGCACCATCACCAGACCAGAATCCTACAAAATTTAAAGATAAGTATAATACAAATTTCTTGCAAACCAACAGTGATAAGTTCGAATTTAAAAGTAACAATAACCCCTTGATACCCATAGTAAGGTAGATTAAAGAAAAACATTTCATTCTGGAAAAACATTGGAACTAACGAAACTATACAAAACGTAATTTTGGAAGGTTATAAAATTCCTTTTGTTACAACACCTAACTCTGCATATTTTAAAAACAATAAATCAGCTTTTGAAAATAGATTATTTGTGGACGAGGCAGTAAACGAGCTTCTAAATACAGGAAGAATAAAAATGTTGCCAAACGACGATATTCCATACATTGTAAATCCAATTTCAGTATCCGTAAAATAATGATAAAAAACGTCTAATTTTGGATCTCAGACATGTAAAACAAGCACGTTTATAAAGATAAAATAAAATTTGACGATTGGAAAGTTATGAAAGATTACCTAAAACCCAACAACTTTCTTTTTAAATTCGATATCACTCGGGGTTATCACCATATCGATATTCACCCTGACTTTCAAAAATATCTTGGTTTTTCTTGGTTCTACGAAGGAAAACTCCGCCACTTTGTATTTCTAGTTCTCCCGTTTGGACTCACATCTGCTCCATTTATTTTTACGAAAGTCATGAGGTGTCTAGTAAAGTTCTGGAGGTTCAATAGCATACAAATAGCAGTTTATCTCGATGATGGATTGGGCGTATCAGATTCTTTATTAAATGCAACACGTCATTCCACGTGTGTTCGTACAACATTAATTAACTGTGGCTTCGTAATAAACAACAAAAAATCTGTGTGGACTACTTCGCAAACCATCCAATGGTTAGGTATACAAGTCGATCTCCAAAGATGTTGCTTTTCTATTCCCCGTGACAAAATTATTTCGACTCAGAATTTCATTCATTTTATTCTCACAAAATTACCATACGTGTCAGAAAGATTATTAGCTCAACTCTGTTGCAAAATACTCTCTAAAAAATCTGTCTTGGGAGATATCGCACAATTAAAAACAAGATATTTTTACAAACTAATTGATTCAAGAGTAACTTGGGACAGAAAATTGAATTTGAAATACGAAAATAGCGTCATAAAAGAACTTTTATTTTGGAGAGATAATTTGAAATCCCTAAACAACAAAATTCTTATCCAATATCAAACTCCCACGACAATCGCTTATTCTGACGCCAGTAATAACGCTATTGGAGCTCATGCATGCATAAACAACATTAACTACGAATGCGCGGCAAATCTTTCACAAATTGAATCGAATAAAAGTTCAACTTGGCGAGAATTATTATCAGTCACTCATGCCCTTATATCTTTTAAATCATTATTAAAAAATAAATATGTTCTTTGGCACACAGATAACTTCGCTGTTTCAATTATTGCAAAGTCTGGATCCAACAAAGAGCCTCTACAATACTTAGCTCTAAAAATATATGATGTGTGCAAAGAAAACAACATAGATTTTGATATAGTTAATACCTTACAAAATCTAAGGACTATCAATATATGTTTGCTTGGCTTTTCCGGATTTCTGCGCTATGAAGAACTTGCACATTTACGGCTTTCTGATTTAATCTTCAATAAAAACACATCTGAGAGTTTTTATCCAAAAAAGCAAAACAGATATTTATCGTGATGGAGCTTGGGTTTTGATCAGTAGAACTACCACAAAATTATGTCATTCTCCAATTTATCAAATTATATTGACAGGTGAAAAATAAAAGAAGACGATGAGTATATTTTTAGAGCCATAACATCTTCAAGAAAAAACGAACGATTGAGACCAAAAACTGAGCCATTATCGTATACTCGAGCCCGTGAATGTTTTAAAGACACAATAAAGGCTTGCAATGTAGATCACCAAAAATTTAGCCTACATAGTTTAAGATCGGGTGGCGCAACTGCAGCAGCAAATAGAGGAGTACCAGACAGATTATTCAAAAGGCATGGACGGCGGAGATCCGAAAAGGCAAAAGATGGATATATGCAAGACGACATTAGTATTTTATTGTCTGTTTCTGAAAGTTTAGGTCTCTGAAACATCCTTCGCCCCTACTTTTAGGAACATAACTACTAAACTACTAATACCGCGTTATTCTTGTCCCACATGGAGTTTAGAAAATAAATAAGGTTATTTGCGGTTGAGCAAAGCGAATTAGAAAATAATCGTATTTATTTTCGTTACGACATATTCGTGTGCCGTTACACGGCACACTAGTTCCAGTCTTAACGTTATAACACGTGCAGCAACTCCCACTCTTCTCACAAGTCGATTAACCATCAGAGCTGTAACAAGTTAAGGAGAACGCCCACCCACCCACCCCTTACAGAGTTGTAAAAAATGATAAGGTAATTGCCTTACTTTAAGCTTAGAAATATGCCGCTTCTATATGGTTTCTTTTCGGAAAATAGGTAAATGAAACCAACCTCATTTGGCTGCGAGGTACCGGAGAGTTTTTATCCTGGAAAAGGCAAATCTCTAAGTAAAGCTTGCACTTAAATCAGTAGAAAAAAGGCGAATACCTTCTGATTGCTTGTTGTTTATTTTATATTATGTACATATATTTTTTGATGACGTAAGAAATTGTAACGATTCTGAAAAAGTGTAGTAAAGACCGATATTACTGTGTAATAAAGATTGATATTACGATGAAAATAATGCTGACTGTTAGCTGAGTCAAAGTTGTAGCTTAGTAGAGAAGCCACGGAGGCATATTGCTAAGCAGGAGGATGAGTTAAAAATTCAATATCGTTAACACCGACCTTAGTAGAGAAGCCATTGGGCATATTGCTAATGACAATTAGGCCAGATATGCTTTACATTTGTATTTTTACACTTTATTTACGAACTTGTACAACTCTGATAACTAAGACGGCAATAATAACTACTACACTACTAATACCGCGTTATTCTTGTCCCACATGGAGTTTATAAAATAAATAAGGTTATTTGCGGTTGAGCAAAGCGAATTAGAAAATAACATCTTAATAAAACGTCGTTCCATGCTGATAGGAATGGGTCCCCATGGTAACATCTTTTCACTGAATTAAGATCCAGTTCATTTCTGCTGGTTACATGGTGGCATAGCTTTTCAAAAGTTTCTTTTCCTAAAGTATTATAGTTTAAAATGTCAAAGTTTTCTGTACAAAAGTAGAATCGGGTATTGAAAATCGTGAAATGACTAAGTTATGTTTTGATAGTAAGTAAACCAATTTTAAATTGTTTTAAAGAAAGTAGAATCAACAACTGGGACACTTTCATCTTGGAATGAAAGTTCGAAAAATCTATTTGAAATTTTTTTAAGCAAGTGGTATGCCAAGCCCATTTTCAAAACTTCTTTATCATATGTTTTCAAATTCCTTGATATATTAGTAATTTTCAACATCAAAGTTTTCTATTTGAGCTTCGTACGTCATAAATAGTTCAAAAAGAAGTTCAAAGGCAAAGGGGAGTTAAAATAAGCTGGTTATTGAAAACTCCCCTTTAAAATATTTTGAAGTCATTGTAGTATTCCTAATATATTCGAACGTTTTGTTTGGTTTTGGTTCACGTGAGTGGTTTGGTGGCTGTGAGCAAAATAGTCACACATGTTTTCTTATCGAAAATGGCTGCCAAACAACATGTCCCACTTAGTAAAATTAAAGTATATTTGACAACCAAAAAATATCCAGATGGATTCTCAGGTTAGTCTTTTTTCCCCATTTCATGACAACTCTTATTTTGAGTTCTGACTTATTTTTTAAAAAGGTGAACATATGATTTGCTATTTTGAAGGGGGTATCTCCTATAATAATACGGAGTGTATGTGACGGTCATAGTGGATATCGTCATTTTCCTTTAATGTCGCCGAAATTCTCTTTGAAGTCGCCGAAAAAATTATGTCCATTTTGTTAGCGGGTTTACTTTGTTTACGTCACGTGATGAAAACGACTCAATTTGATTTGCTGAAGTAAATTTAACGGCTAACTTTCCAAAAATGGTGTCCCTCGACACGGAAAAAAACACAAAAGAAAGGTTCCTTCGTCTTGAAAAAAGTGATTCAGAGAAAGAAAACTCTAAGTAAAGAAGTAGAAGTAGAAAAATAAAGTGAAGACCGGAGCTAGGAAGTAGTAAAGTAAAGTTAGAAGTAAACTCTAAGTAAAGAAGTAGAAGTAGAAAAATAAAGTTGAAAGCCACAAGAAGTTACTTCGGAAGTGAAGAGTGGAGCTAGGAAGTAGTAAAGTAAAGTTAGAAGTACAAAATGAATGCTAGAGTTTCAAGTGAATTGGAATTGAGAAAAAGTAAGAACTTTTATATTTTTAGACGTTCCGTTTTTTATGTAACGCACTTAAAATTGTAAAAAAGAATCGCATTCTCAAAAAAAATCCATTGGAGCTTCAAATTTATATTTTACCGCGTTTTTTATAAAAAAGCCAGCATTTGTTTACAATGGTTTGCATAATTAATGTCCTAAAATTCAAAATGCTGCATAAAGCTGTTAGCTGGCAAATGTTCCAGCGAAATGGAAAGTTTTGGTTTGTTGAAATAACTGCAAATGTCATAATTTTTACATTGCTATTGTTTTCCTCTATATGTGTTGTACTAAGGCATAAATAGCTAGCTATAGACGTAGCTAAGTATCCCCAGCTTAAGTATATTTAACTGGGTGTCTTAGGTATTGTTTTGTTAGCTAGCTAGCTAATGTCAATGTTAGCTTCAAGGCTCCATCCCATAGCTAGCTCTAATCTATGAGTTTTGTTGTTATTCCTCTTTTTTTAGGTATTTATAGCTACCTTAGTAGTCAAACTTCTCTTCTTTTTTGAACACGAATTATGATGTAACAAGCTAGCTACAAAATCTTTCTTGAACTTTTAGGATACTGTGACACATTTTTATGCCCATAGAGAATAATTTTTTCACATTTCCTGTAAACCTTACAAGGGGACCACAATATGACAAGTGGAACGAATTTTATAGAATTTAAAGTGTGTGTGTTAAGTTATTTTTTATTGTTTTGTTTCGTCATCCTGTTAAACTTTTGTCAGCCTACATGTAAAATGCCAGGTTTTTTTACAGGGTTTTTGACATTTGATTGGAAATTTATATACGTGGGTTTAAAATTTGTCACTTCATATTGTTCGTGTTGCAAAATGCTGTTTTTTGAAATTTTGTGTAATCTTTTTGAAAATAGACCACATGCAATATATATACTGAAAGAACAAATCTTTGTAGAATCAGACTTCACTGTAAGCTGTTGCAAAGCTGATGTCTTTATCGGTAAAAATAACAGCCATCATTTACTAATTAAGTAAAAAATAAAACGAGTTTGAAAGTTAAAAAGTATATATTTATTTGTTAAGCTTTTCGTACAATGTAAGTACATCTTAAGACTATATAAACAACTTTGTCTTTATATTTCGTATTATAAACTATTGTTTGGGAGAACTAACTGTATGTGATGTAATTTTTGCTGGAAGAAAATTCATGGTTTCACGTTTTTGTTTTTCTTGAGAATTTTACAAAATTTTGTAGGGATAAATGTTTGCTGATGATAAAAAAATTACTTAATGTTCTAACTGAAACTGTTTTTGTTTTTTATATTTTGTAATCTAAACGCGTGGACTGTATGCACTGAAATCATTGATTTTTTTAAATTTTGATGTCTTTCATAACCTTTTTGTGGAAGATTAATGGGTAATGGCAATATACGACATGCTGAATGAACTTATTTTTGTTGATTTAGATGTGTTTCTCAAAAACCGATCTGTTTTACATTTTGTGTAAACTTTTGTTTACGAACCGTATACAATGTTTCCAAAATAATGGTCTTTTTTAATTCAAGTTTATTCTTTGCTTATTGATTTTTTGACATTTAGGTTTAAAATTGTTGGTAAAGGGCAGTATGGATCATCATACTAAAAAAGAAAATTTTTGTGTTCTTAACTGGTTCATTTTTACATTTTGTGTAACTTTGCGGGAGAGGATGGTATGCAACCAAAGTGACTGATTTTTCTAGATTTAAATTTGATGTTTTCCAAACTATGGCTTTTTCATATTTTTGTATAAGCTTTTAAGGGAAAGAATAAAATACTGAGGGTTTTCAACATAATCACTTATAAGATGTACATATTTGAGATGCGTTATTTCTAACATTGTTATTATCCGTGTTGTGACTGTCGGTGTTGTAACTGTCGGTGTTCTTACTGTCGGTTTGGTGGGTGTTGTGAGTGTTGATGTTGTGAGTGTCGTTGTTGTAACTTTTTATCAACTAGATTTTGCACCTTGCATGCTGTTCTTTTTTATTTTGTGTAAGATTTGTGTGGAGGATTTAATGCGATTTGACATTTGATATATGGTGTAAGATTTTAAGAACATTTTTTTTGTATATGCACTGCTGACGTCAGCAAAACATCTAAAGCAACCTATTTTTTCATTGGGTTTTTGCCTAAGTGGATTTTTCCACGGGCCTTATCGACTAGTTTTATCTTAATGTTTAAAACCTTAATTCTAAAAAATGGAATGAACTATCCATAGCTAATCATTCTTTAAGTTTTACTTCAAATTACTTCAAAATACCCACTAATGCACAAAGGAAAGAAGAAAAATTTTCGACGTTCTTGTCGAAATTTTTCACTTGTAGGTGAGAAGTTCATGTACAAGAAAGAACGATTAGTAATCACGTCACGAGAGGAACAGACAAAAACCATCCAAGATATCCATGAAGGCCTCGAAAACAACAACAAAGTCCAGGCAATGGCTTCACATCGTGGAAGAGATTCCACCTACCAAAAATGCACAGAAATATTTTTTTGGCACAATATGTTGAATGACATTGCTGAATTTGTCAAACGTTGCTTCGTATGCCAAAAGCATGTAGGCATGAAATGACTGGTGCAAATCAAAGGATAACGTCTGCATACCATTCTCAAGCCAATGGTCACGTTGAACAACACAATAGAACCATCAAGGACTCGCTGGTGAAAGTTTTGAACGAACGGGCAGATGAATGGCCTTATGTAATTGAAGGTGTTTTGTTTGCACACAGAGTGAGTAAACAGTCTTCGAGGCATCCAATTCTACCCATCGATTTAAAGTACGATTTAGATTCAGACTTACAGAATTCAGACATTCCGTTTGGCTTGGAAGAGTTCGAAACTATCCTGTCATCGACGTTGAAATTGAGACAAGATACCAACCATGAAGCAAGCAAAAATATCACAGCAGCACAAAAGAAACAACAACGTGACTACAACCGTCGCCATTTGTTACCAACAAAATTAAAAATCAAAGTTAAAGTTTTGCTCAAAAATCAGAAGAGACTTGATAGAAAAGGAGAAAAGTTTACATTCAAATGGTTGGGGCCATATACATTGGAGAGCATTTCTAAGACTGGTTTATGCGCGGTGAAAAATGAGCGTGGTCGTGTACTAGCTAAAAAGTACAATGCTGGCCTCCTTTAATCATGTCTTGATCCTTTGAATCAACCTGATGATGAAGCTGAAACATCGCCACCCCATGATGATGAGCCCGAACCATCACTGCCCCATGATGTTGAGCCCGGACCATTACCGCACCGTCACGATGATGCGCCCGAACCATCGCCGACCCAAGACGATAAACAAAAACTGCCCCTAATTCACGATGACGAAAAGCCAGCTAGTAAGCCAAACAGATGGAATCAGTTACCGATGAAATCGTAGAGATAATCCTTGTACAAACTTCCAAAAAATCCCTTACATCGTTCAATCATATTTCTTTGACATGCCATCGTTTCAAAGAAATCCTTGTAAGAAGGAAAGATCGGGTGCTACCAAAATTACATTTGTTATTTACTGACAAAGAACGGAATGAATTAAAGTGATATAATGGAAATATATAAGTGGAAAAATAAGCACCCGAAAGCTCACAAAATTATTCGGAGCGCATTCTGGGGTATTAAAGAAAATTGAATACATAGTGAACAGTCAAAATGGAATTCATCTTGGCTTTTACTAGAGCCAAAAAGTAATTCTATGTTTCAGGTTCGGAAGACCTACTGGAAAAGAATAACTAACCCTATCCTAATCAAAGATAATCATCCAATTGAGTGGTCAGATATCTAAGAGGAGAGCCAAGAAAAGTTTTGGATCAAAAATGATCAATATTTTCTCAAATTTAAAGATAGAGAAATCCTTAACTCGAAAAGTGCTTAGTTGAATGACCGTATCATGGATGCCGCACAGAAATTGATATGCAAAACACTTGGCGAAGAAAATAACTATCAATCTGTTTTGAATACTCAAAAGAACACCGCCATCCCTTTTGATCCTGTATACCAAGACCACATTTAACTGTTACACGACGGAGGTTCGCATTGGTTTTTGAGTTTTTGCTCAAATGGTCGGATTCAGATTTGCGATAGTTTGAATTCGACTTTGAATCGTGTTTCTAAGAAATCCATCTATTCATTGTATAAGCATGTAACTGGTGCATTTCAAAATGTTGCCCCAGCATTTCTATCCATGCAAAAATCAACAGGATGGATTCAATTGTGGAGTCTTCGCTATCGCTTTCGCAGCGGAGATCTTTGATGGTAATTCACCAATAGAAGCAGTGTTCGATATCGCCAACATGAGGAATCACCTCATGATATGTTTTGAACAGCAGACACTGATGCCATTTCCAAAAGTAGTAAATTGATAATCGAGATTTTAAAACACTCTCTGACGTTATTTTTGTTAACTTTAATTTTATTTAGGTATATACTTAGTAAGTCTTGAAAGGTACCAGAAAAGGTTTTTTCCTTAGGGTTAACCCACTTTGACGTTATTTTAGTTTCTATTTCTATGAGCAGGTTTGAAGTTTTCATGCATTTGTATTTTACAGCATTTTTTTATCTCTTTTATTTATCAGAAAAAAAGCTTTTTTCATGTCATTGAAAGTAAGTAAACTGAAGGATTTTTCTCATATTACTTTTATACTAAAAATACACACTAAACAACTGTTTCATAAAAGGCATCACAAATTACCAAGAGATTTTTTTTTTCATTTTGATCTTAGCCTCATTCTAAAAAACCTTTGTTACGTTTTCTACTATTTCTATCAATTTTTGACGTTTTTAAGGATTTAAAAATAAAAGACACCTTATCTTTACCTTACTGGTACAGTGTCTTTATTCTTTCCTATTTTTATTAATTTTTAACTTTGCTAGGATTTCGAAAGAAAATTTCTTATTTACTGCACTTCATATTCTGTAGTCATGTGTTTTTTCATGTTGTTTTTACAGCAAGTTTTATCACTTCCCCGCAGATTAACTTTGAAACGTAGTAAATTCTTTCCGACTAGATCTTTCAAGTCACTCAAAACCTTCTATTTTTTGTTTTCAGTTCAAAGCACAAATTTAGGACAAAAAATGCAAAAAAAGTTTGCTCACAAAGTCATTATAAACTAGTTTATTATGACTGGGGAGTCGTTATTTAGGGGATTTAAAAATTCCGGTGACACCTGCATGAAAAAATGCATGTAAACATGCCTATAGTGTATTGTACCGAAAATTATTGAAAATTATTACCAGACGCAAAATAATAGATTAGGGGCCGTTTACATGTAAAATCTCATCCCGGGATTAGTTTCGTCCAGTGACGAGTTTACCCCTGTCTCTAATGAAAATCCTCACAACGTTTACACGTTTCAGGCGGGATGAAATTTCCATCCAGGGATGAGATCAAGAAAAAAATGCATGTAAAAACTCTAAGTTATTTCATTCCGGGATGAAATCAGAGAGAAAACACGTGTAAAGACAATAATTTTTTTTCAACCCGGGATGAGAATGCTGAATGTACACTTTTTCACACTTTTTGAACATGATTTTAAATATAGGAGCCATAAAAACATTTCTTCCTTTGTTTTTCGCGATGACAGACAAAGCGAAGAAAAGACTTGGAATTAACAAAAAAATGAATATAAGTATTTATTGAAAAGTTAAAGTAAAAATCATCATAAATTTTATACCAGTTAGTTTAACCATTATTCGATCATTTAGTAACTTTACGCGAAGAATTTATCGTCTAAAAAAAACTTTAAAGTGAATGAATCTCTCTTGAGCTCAAATATGTATGAATATCTGTACATGGTTGAGGTCGGTCTTGAAAAAATGACGTGAAGTCAGGGGAAGTGTTAAACCGAAGTTGAGGCATGTTGATTTAGGGGGACATGAAGGGGTCAAATAAGCTTGAAAAAAATGATTGCCGTCATTAGTAACAAAGTCCCAGCTTAATTTTCTCTCTTACAAAATATAGTGTATTCATATGTCGTCTAACAACATTTCCACATATTTTGTAAATAAATGTTAAATCAAGTAATCTATTAAAACACACTCCTGTAGTCGTAAAAAGATCACTTTTTTGCCTCTCTTTAAATCAATCATATTTCACGTTGTACGGGTAAATTTTTCTTCTTTTAGTCTTTAGTCTTTAGTTTTTATTTAAGTTTGTTTGTGTTTTTATTTCATTTGATTCAAAATTTGCGGTGAACAAAAAAGCATGCTAGAATAGACGGTGTCATTAAAATGTTAAATTGTTTACGTTTTATGCTAAAATCAGACCAAAAACGCCAAGTTACTTCGTTTTGTTTAAGAATTACTTATGGGGGTTTAAAAGATTTATTAGAAATCAAAACTGGAACTTTATTGAAGGGAGCTTAAAAAAGATGAAGGGCGTCCAATGAAGCATAACAGTAGGCCTATTTTTGCTAAGCTATTTTGGTGTACCTCAATGCTACACCATGCCCTGCTGTAACTGCTAATGTAATTGTTCATGACACCTGAAAATTATCAAACGTGTTGCCCATGCCTTAAGAAACAACTTGATGACATTATTAAATTGGCGAAAATAAGTAAAAATTAGCTTAAATTTGAGATTTAAACATCTTTTTCCAATTGCTTTAAATGTCACACCTAAAACCTCCTGCGAGCACGAATAGGATTATCAAAAATTATTTTAAAAATTGTTAGAATTATTTGGCTTGGTAATATAATTTTATCCCAAATTTTGCCAACATAAATTCAAAGGACTAAAAAGTTTTTTTTTTAAAGACAGTAGTCTTAATTCAACACCTGAGGATCCTGGAGAATGGTTCGTATCTTTCACGGGTATTGTGTAGTGGAGGGAAGGAAGAGTCAACTGTAAGGATGGAATCACAAAGGACGGTTAAACTTTCCTTTACCTAGCTACTTACTTTCAGCTGAGCATGGCAATCGAAAAATGTCTGGTGTTTATTTATTTATTGATTTACTTATTACAACGATATTAAGTGTTTCGGGAGAACAGGAAAATTCCCTGTGACACTAAAAGTAATATATTTCTGGGAAAGATAAAGAGATAGAAACTCTCGGTAAAATGAAAGCGTGCATATCATGCAATTAATGAATTCTTAGAAACTAAACTATATTTGTTTTTTAAGAAAATAGGAGTTTAATGACCTAATGTTAGCTTTGAATTGACTTCTGCGCAAACTAATGCAAAGCACAACGAAAAGCCTCGTCCCAAAGGTCCGTAATTGAAATAATTAAAATTAAAAGACATCAAATATCTGGTCATACCTTACCTAGAAAAACGTTTTCGCAATAAATTGATGGGGGATGCAAGTTTTTTTTTGTTTTCAGGAAAGTTCCTTCCGTGCGACAGCAGTTTAAAAGAGTACTTTTATAAACGGTTGTCCATGGAGAATCGATGCAGATTTCGTGGAATCAGGTTATAAATATTAATAATATTCAATAAAGCTTTGAGCTTAGCAAGTAAAAATTTTAATATTTTATTGTGCATTATTGAAGGTTTAAGTGTTATAAAGTTAAGCGAAACTTTCAGTGCTGTTTAATGAAAGACAACAGTAAAATTAGGTTCAATTGAATTGTTGGGAAGCGAAAAAGTTGGTTGCAAAGTTATCATGCAATTAATTGAATTCTTAGAAACTAAACTATAATTTGTTTTTAAAGAAAATAGGAGGTTTAATGACCAATGTTAGCTTTGAATTGACTTCTGCGCAAACTAAATGCAAAAGCACAACGAAAAGCCTCGTCCCAAAGGTCCGTAATTTGAAAATAATAAAATTAAAAGACATCAAATATCTGGTCATACCTTACCTAGAAAAAACGTTTTCGCAATAAATTGATGGGGGATGCAAGTTTTTTTTTTGTTTTCAGGAAAGTTCCTTCCGTGCGACAGCAGTTTAAAAGAGTACTTTTATAAACCGGTTGTCATGAGAATCGATGCAGATTTCGTGGAATCAGGTTATAAATATTAATTAATATTCAATAAAGCTTTGAGCTTAGCAAGTAAAATTTTAATATTTTATTGTGCATTATGAAGGTTTAAGTGTTATAAAGTTAAGCGAAACTTTCAGTGCTGTTTAAGAAAGACAACAGTAAAATTAGGTTCAATTGAATGTTGGGAAGCGAAAAAGTTGGTTGCAAAGTATATGCAAAATGGAAATTGCATATTGGTATACCTTGAAGTCAACTGAAGATTTTTTATTAAGGCAGGTTAGTTTTACTTGGGAATATAAATTGACTTCACAATGGTTTATGTCAAAGTTGTCAAATTTGCATAAGTAGAATTGCATTTTGAGATTCGTGAAGTTGTTAAGAAAAAGTTTTTGACAGTGAATAAATTGAGTAAAGTTTTGTGCGTACTTGAAAACTTTATCACTTATGTATGGCGATTGAAATAAATGTCATTTTAACCGATCTTTTCTTTGTTCTGATGAATTTCATGCACTTTTGCTTTTGAAAGGAACAATAAAACATTTTTGTCATATGACTGAGTTTTTCTGGCACTTTGATTGGTTAATCATGCTGTGTGTATTTTCTATCGAGAAACGAGTGCAATATTTCCTAATTCTTAAATTCTACAATACAAAAAGCTGATATTTTTCTCTGATTTAGTGAAATAGCTTGCAAAAAAGTTATATTTTTTCCTGATTGGCTGAGTAAAGAACTTGTCAGGAAATTGATTCCATAATTTTCTTCCTAAATAAAACATAATTTGTAAAATATTTCATGTTCTATTATTTTTTTGTTCGCATAATAGTCATCAAATTTTCACGAGGGAGCTAATGCTCTCCACCGCTGAGATAGAGTTTACCTGTGATTTTAGGGACATAATTCGATTATACAAAAGAAAAAATCATAAATTAAATTACAACATATGTTATCTTGCAATCAGTTCATTCGCTGTTAAACAAAGAACTTCATGAAGCATGACTGACATTAAATAATCTTCTGCCGAGTGTACCAAATACAATGCTCGGATTAAATTATAAACTAGTTTGTAAACTTCGAAAACATGTATATATATACTTATTGCACTTTTTCTTGGAAATTGTCGTATTGACGATGTTTTCTTGCAATCATGCGATACCTGCTTCATATAGACGGGTTTTTTTTTGTTAAAAGAAAACAAGAAAGTAAGTGCACTTATTTATATTACGCATTTAACAAAAACTGCAATTATATTAGTTGTACAACCTTAGTAGCTACATTCAAATATTTACATTCGCTAAACAATATCAATGCATGTGGAATGAAATATCACTCAGCAGTTTACAGTTTTTGTGAAACTAGCAAACAATTTTATCATAGAGGAAGTATTGGAAACCACTAACATTTCTAATCAAATACTATTTTCGCTTATTTGTTTTTTTATTTCGCTTTTTTTATTCTTTACTTAACTGTTTTTAATTCACACTACATATTGCGACCTATTTCTTCAAAAAAGAAACCAGTATAAGACTACCGTTTTTGTGCACGTGCAAGATGTAGTAACACGGCGGCTAAAAAAGGATTCTAAGATAAGAAATGTAAAGGGGTTTGAAGAATTTAAGAAAAAGTCAGCGCCCATCGTGTTACTAAATCCATCGTATAATTTACTTATATAATACTGTTTCCTTATGATCATCATTGATTCTTGGTTTGCAGAAAATATTCTCTTTATTAAGTTTTCTTGTTGAAATTTTAATTGGAGGGAAATTATCATTAGACAAATGTTTTACTGTTGATAGAAGTTATAATTAAACAATGATGATTTTTATAATGAGCTATTGGAACAGTATTAGTTCACTCCTTGCATAAAGCATACATTGGTAGTAAAAGCAGACAAAATAAACCAGTAAAGCTGAATCCTGACATGAAAAGAATTTCAGTAATGAAAAGAATTGCTTGAAGAAAAATAGTTTTCTTATTTTTGTCGGAAAAACGAATTTCCACAAGTTGAATTATTTCTTAAAATCAAAACTTTTTTTGATTGGTAAAAGTCATTTAGCTTGTGGAAATTCGCGCGATATTTGTGTAAGGATTCATCCATCTTTTATTTATTCTCATCTTTACTTGAATAGAATTCATTTGGTTTTTTAACGTTTATTATTTTATCCCATTGCAATTAGCTCTTGTGTTCTTGCATCAGCGTAGTTTGCAACTTCGTTCAACACTTGTTGATCTTTATCTTCAAAGATGTTCTCGTAATCAAGGAAGTAGTTGTAAAGTTTCCCACTTCTTAATCTTTGGGACAAATCCTCCAACATATCCAGATAGCGATCCGCTAGTTTTACTTCCGACCAGTCCAATTGTTTTTCTTCGTTCATCCAAAATAGTTGGTGCTATAAAAATTAATTAGAAATTCGTTAAGCTGGCATCCTGTTTGACCTTGCAATTTTTTAAATCATTGGTTTGTTTTACTGATGTCTGAGTGCCATGTGAAAAGAGAGTTAAAAAATATTCAACACTGTTTTAGAAAAATATTAAAGGCATTGGTGAAAGAAGTTTAGAAAACTGTTGCAGGATTGATGCAAGACTGATTATCTTCATTTTACCACGCAGAGATAATCTGACAGTTTGGTGTGTTAAGAAGATTTATAATTCAGTTTTTAAACTATAGAATCGCACGCAAAATTTGCAAAAATGTTGTAAAAACGCCTACTTTAAACACCATTGTTGATATTCCCGGAAGGTTATTTCCAGATCTTCCCAACCATGTCTGAAAATCTGCCTTTAACAATATGTGGCATTGTCTGCGGCATCCGTTGTCGGCAATATCAATTCCGTTCATCAGAGCTTGACCAGCTCTAGAAACGGATATGTACCAGAACTTTAAATGTTTAGGTATCAAGTGCAAACCAGCATCCAAAATTAATGTGATAAGCTCCGGTGACAAACAATGTCTTGTTTGTGGTCTTGGCCACCCATAATCATGCAGTGTGATTTGATCAGTTGCGATGGAGGCACATAAATCAACAGTAATATTTGGTAAACCTGGTGGTTTAATTGTTACAGTCAACGCTGGACCTTTAGCCTCCTGACAAACGTCAAGGGCACCTAATAGACAAAAGAATACACCAAAATTACTGATTTTAAGTTTGATTTTAGCTCTTATCTATTATATTATCGATGATATTTTCTATAAGCTTTTTAAAAAGCATCTATAAAACTTTTAAAAACATTGTTTTGTGCTCTCACCATTTACTTTTCCCTTTGCACACATGAGATCTTGATACAATTCTTCTTGAATTTTTCTCGGAACAACAGATTTTCCTTGTTTTCTTTTAATTTTAACGTATCCTTGAGGAATCAAGTAATATTTCCTTGACTTGATCACCTCCATAGGTACATTCAACTTAAGAGTCTAAACGAACAGGAGACACTAAAGTATCATTTTTAAATTATCAAACGTCATTGAGCTCTCCAACATTATAGTATATAACAGAATAATTATATTTTAAAGACTAAAACTAAATATATAAAGATTACTTTTTGCGCTTGGCTAAAGTGCTGATACACTTCATTTTTTTCATGCTCCAGATGCAGTTCCTCCAACTGAAACTTTAAAGGCACGTCGAAGTCGAATTCATTGGCATGCAATACCTTCGTTTTGGTAGAATAACTCCCCGACTTGAGAAACTGCTTGAGAAAAATGCCGTTGCCAAAGCAATCAGCCAGCGCTTCAAATACCTTTTGCACCTCTAACCGCGCAACTTTGCGATCAGATGCTTCCACAGTGATTTCTGCGTAACGCTTCTTCAAAAAATCTAGTAAAATACTTCTTTGATGTTTGGTTTGCTTGTGACGTAAACAATCTGATCGACGAGGGAATCTTTTTAAACATAAGTCACATTTTTTACTTTCATGAAGAGGACGACCATGATGGTCGTCCTCTTCATGATAAACAAGGTCCAACTGAGTTGGATAGACGTTTGTACAACGTAAGCACTTGTAATACATAATTGCCTATAACAAACGGAACTTAATGTTAAAATTCGTTCTAGAACTAAAGTAATAAAATTAGGGTTATTTTAGGAAAATCTTAAGCTTCTGATGACGTCACAGAAAAAGTGCTAACATAAACAAAAATTTAGGGCTGCAATTTTTTTCTTTTTATGACGTACTCTACAGGGTTCAAAAGTTTTGGAGGAAGAGAAATGAGCCTCCTTTTAGTCATAATATGTTCGAAATACCCTGGACCGAAATAGGTTTGAATGTTGTCTTCGTTTATAAAATAAATAACCTGTGCGTCTGAGCTGTTTTGATGACTTTCTCGTCCTTACCTCAGCAAAACTCTTAAACTCTTATATCTCCTTAACCGATGATGAAAAACGAGCGATCCTACACATCATTTTAATCAGCGTTTGTAGCTTTGCACAATACAGGTAACGACTAATAAAAATTATAAAAAAATTCCTAAATAGATTATCCCACGGATGTTATTGACTAGTTGCATAATATGTTTGAGATATTTGTTATCATCCTTAAAAATATTATAGTCAGGTGACCGGGTGCTGCACGCTAGGTGTAGAACGACAAGCAAACTGGACAGCGGACTTTTTATCAAAATAAGTTTTTACCAAATGGCTAACATATTTTTTTGCAGAAATGTTGTAAATAACAGATTCTTATCTTTAGGAGTTGACAATTTTGTTACATTGTCATAGCACATGTAGCTTCGTCAAAGAAACAAAAACAAAAAATAAAAAAAAACCATAACCAAAAATTATGGTGTTTTTGTGCGGTCTAAAGGAATTAGCATAAAAATAAATTTGGATTAGCTATACTTTCTATGTTTTTAAATATAGACTTTTATACGGAGGACGATAAGATGTCAATAAACAACATTATCAATTTTGAACGAAAATGGCAAAAAATTAGTACAGCAAATCTATAATATAATTCGTCTGTCACGCACAATGCTAACCGCAGTAGCGAGATACACGAGATGTAGTAAATAAAGGACGGAATAACCCGTGAATTTATCCAAGGGCAACCGACTATTTTTTAACTTTTCTTGTCAACCGAAACAAACAAGTTTTTGAACCTTGTGCAGATTTAGTTGAAAAGGCATTAATAAATGTGCGTTCGAATTTATCTTCAAACCAGGATCAATTTGCTGATCAAGAAAATGATGAAGTGGCACAATTGATGGAAGATCCTCACAATTCTGAATCAGAGGATCCAGCTGAGGATGCTGTAGTGTTAGATGATGTTTTTGTTTCTTCTAGTTGTGCACCAGTCATTATTACTGATGATGAGTCAAATAAAAAAATTACATCACTTAATAAAAATCAACGGCAATGTTTTGAGGTCATTTATAATTGGGCGAAAAGATTTGTTAAAAATCTGTCAGCTACTCAAACTATAGAGATTTCTCCATTGTATGTGTTTTTAACTGGAGGTGCTGGAACAGGTAAATCACATTTAATAAAAACTGTTTATCACGCTTTAACTAAAATACTCCTATACAACTCAAAAACTTTGGATAAACCAAAGGTATTATTACTTGCTCCAACAGGTGTAGCTGCTGTTAATATTAATGGAACTACTATTCATTCTGCTCTTGGAATTCCAGTTGGTAGATTTGGAAAGAATTTACCTAGACTTAATGATAAAAAGAGGTCTGCATTGAGAAATAATCTGTGCGAATTGCGAGCCATTATTATTGACGAAATATCAATGGTCTCCAATTTACTACTTTTGTATATTCACTTACGGTTAAATGAAATATTTGGGTGTTCTGATGATGTTCCGTTTGCTGGTATAACTGTTATAACAGTAGGTGACTTCTATCAACTGCCTCCAGTACAACAACGAACAATATATTCTGAGTATAATGATTTGTGGCAAAATTTAGCACATTTGTGGAATCTTTTTAAGATGGTTGAACTAGATGAAGTTATGCGCCAAAGGGGTGATTTCAAACTAATTGATCTCTTGAACAAAGTTCGAACTGCCTCAATTGAAGAAGAAGATGAGAAACTACTAAAATCTCGCTTTGTTACACAAAGCAATATAACTTATCCTAGTCACGCTCTTCATATCTTTGCAGAGAATAAACCATGTGAAGAACATAATTGTCAAATGTTGAGATTAAATGAAAACCGTTTGTATTCAATACTAGCAATTGATGATTTGCCTAAAAATGTTGCTAGAAATGTTATTGACAAAGCACTTAGTCGCAATCAAAGTCAAACAGGTGGTTTGGCAGGCAAACTAGAAGTCAAGGTTAATGCAAGAGTAATGTTAACCGTTAATATTGACATTGCAGATCGTTTAATTAACGGACAACTTGGGACAATTAAACATATATCATTTAATGCTAATGGTTGTGTTAACAATATTTGTATAAAATTTGATGATGTTCAAGCTGGTCTAAAGAGGATGCAAAACAATTCTTTAGCAAGGCAACACAGATGGGTACCTATTGAAAAAGCAGAGGCGAATATTATAATAAGGGCCAATAAAGATAGTTCTCCAATTATAAAGCGAACACAATTCCCCTTGATGTTAGCTTGGGCATGTACCGTTCATAAAGTGCAAGGTTTAAGTCTTGATCAGGCAGTTATTAGTTTTTCGTTGTTAAAACAAAAAAGTTTCAACAATGGTCAAATGTATGTAGCTTTAAGTAGAGTTACTTCCTTGAATGGACTATTTTTAACAGGTGAATACAAACCATCTGCTATTAAAGCTGATGCCAAAGCAACATGTGAATATGACCGCATGAGAAGAGAAGCAACACTCCGACCATTACATCAAGATTATAATGTAGAAACTTCATTGACAATTACATTATTAAATACAAGGTCCCTAAACAGACATGCTGTAGATATTTTTCATGATCAATTTTTGGTAAGCTCTGATATATTGTGTCTCACTGAAACTCAGCTTTTACCAGAACAAAGTACAGATGGTATTTCTGATATTTTAGGTAATTTTCGTATGTTACACAACAAGTCCAATGATAAGTTTCAAAGTATTTCATTTTGCCATGATCTTAATGTTGAAATAGTTAATATTTACCAAAGCACTGGCATTTCTATTATAGAATTTAAAAAACCTTCTTTCTCACTTAATCTGTTCAAGTTAGTGTTATTATACAGAAAAAATACATCTTGTTTGTCTGAATTCTATGATGGGAGTGATAAGCTTTCTAATATCTTTTAAATTGTGGTTGTTTTAACACCTAATATGGCAAGGCCTTGATGTGTATCAAGTGCAACCAGACAAAAAACTGTGTCGCAGCACTTGTATATTTGTTAGTTTGCCTGCACAAGTAGGCTTTTGTTATATTTTAAGATTTTTGTTTAAAAAGAAGCAGAAACAGAGGCTATATATATGGAACAAATGTTATGATTAGGCTTGTCTCTGCGCACCTTTGCTTCTGCTCCAATGTAGTACATTTAGTATTTTGTTTTACATTGTGTTTTATTATATTTGTATATATTTTAGTTTTAACTTTAAGTTAGAGACACTTATAAAATACATGAAAGACACTTACAAATTAAAACAAGTTTAAAGACGTTATGAACTTAACACATTTAAAGGAATTTACGAAATAAAACAGAGTTATGAACTGAAACAAGTTGAAAGACATTTTACGAATTAACAAGTGGATGACTACGAAATAAAACATGTGCATGGTCAATTTTGTGGTGATGATGATTCTTGGTGAAATTTAAAAGGTAAATGAAAAATATTTGATTTATAGAGATTAAATTCATTGAATTCATTTTAGGGGAATTTAATAACTTGTATCGAACTGTATTTTAGTATTCATTTTTTCTTTAGTTTTCATCGTTGAAAAGCACAGATGAATCGATATATGTATTAACAATATACTAATATCACCCATAATAAATTGCAATCTGAAGACTGAAGACGTACCAAATTATTTTCTCCATCGATATCCAATCACTTATAATAAATTGCAATCTGAAGACTGGAGACGTACCAGATTATTTTCTCCATCGATATCCATACTATATCGATACATTTTTACTCATTGACGAATTCAACCGCTAAAACATTTTTAAACTACCCGTTATAATAGTTTAAAACACGTATTGAAGGCATATGAAGTCGCAAGAGTCATATCCAATATTAAACTTATTAACACGCAACTAGTGGACGCAGAATTGCAGCGAGTCATAAACTGATATAACAAGAATGTACGAGCCATGCCATGTCATTACTTACCTTCTTTCGATGCACCACTCCAAACGTTTACGTCGGCTATAGTAGCAGAATGATACTAAATCCTGGACAAATACATCGAATTTAATTAAAATAGCGTGCAGTGCTCAAGCCAAGAGAAAGCAACTGTAAATCTCATCATTTAAAAGAACTATGGATTTTGGGCAAATTACATTGTAAACTGTTATAAGTATTGTCACGTCAACTTTTCTATGTAATGTTATCTTTCCAAGTTTAATGTCTCCAGTTCTAATTTATGTTATTTTGTAATTTGGCAATTATATAGTTTTATTGTATTGTATTGTTTTTTCTTTGTTTAGTAGTATTAAAATATTAAAATATCTCCTTACTGTACCCTTTTCATTGTTTGTTGTTGTTGTCGTTTGTTAAAAATTGAATTATGTATCAACAATATTTTCGCGCAACCAATTGTTTGCGCAGCGGCTTTGCGCAAAAATTCGATGTGTGCGAAGATTTAATGAATGTTACGGGAAGAATTTGTTTGCGAATGATCTAAGATCTCAGGTATTTGTCCGCCGACTATCGCTCGATATTTGTTAAATCATATCTTTTCCCGCCGTATGAGCGCAACATGGCGTATAAAGCCTTATTGAAGGGTTAGGGTTAAGCGAGCCAATATGAAACAAATTAAGTATAATTTTGATCTATACCAACACAAAATTGTCATTTCTTTGGTGCCATATTGGCTGCTACGTGAGATTTAGTGTTCTGTGTGATTTTAAACCGACCGCAGTTTCTTGTTCAAATTGATTTAAAATTGTTTTAAAAAAGTCACGGTTAATTTATTTTATTGTTTTCATAAAAACCTTTGTGTAATGATGTAAACTTTATTACACAAAAGTCACGGGTAATTAATTTTTATTATTCCCTTAAGACACGTGGTCTATTGTCTACTGTTATATGAAAAACATATTGGTTTATTTATTCCCGCTTGGATGAAATTAACAACAAACTGTTTTGACGAAAAGAACAATGAATTTTATGGTTAATTTCGCTCACTATTTCGCTGTTTTTTTACTCGGTATCTATAGTGGATTTTCCACGGGACTAAATACTAGTCTATATAATAATACGCCAGTTCTGTGTCTCTGTAACATGCAAAGTGGATGTGTTGTTTTTTCTAAAGAAACAGCCGCGGTAACATTTCACTTTTGCTAAACTTTTATTTTTATTCTGTCTTTTGTGTGCTTTTTTTAAATTGATTTAAAATTTTTGTTTTAAAAAAGTCATGGTTAATTTATTTTATTGTTCTCATAAAAACCTTTGTGTAATGATGTGAACTTTATTACACAAAAGTCACGGGTAATTAATTTTTATTATTCCCTTAAGCATGTGTCTATTGTCTACTGTTATATGAAAAACATATTGGTTTTATTTATTCCCGCTTGGATGGAATTAACAACAAAACGTTTTGACGAAAAGAACAATGAATTTCGCTGTTTGGCTAAAACAAATCATGTGATAAAATAAAGTGATTTCATTAGTTGGGAATTTTATTGCATGCGAATTTAAATTTACCGTGACGGGAGCTTTGTTATAAATTGTTATACGAGTAAAGTCACAGGCAATTATTAACGTTGTTATTATAGTTGTCAATTTCGTTCAAAAGTTTCAATTGTTTGCGTCTTTAAAATGAAACTGACAACAAATCATTTTGTGATAAGAAGCATACAAAACATTTTAAATGCTCTTGAGTGGATTCCTCAACGGGATTTTGTTTAAAACGTTTTTTCAGCCTTCTTAATGAAATTATCAACAAACCTTTTTGTGATAAGAAGCACAATAAATTTAAGTGGATTATTCCACGGGTTTAAATAACTAGTCTGTATAATAATACGCCAGTTCCGTGTCTCTGTGAGAGGCTAAGTGGATGTGTTGTTTTTGCTAAAGAAACCGCCGCGATAACATGTCACTTTTGCTAAACTTTTATTTTTATTCTGTCTTTTGTGTACTTTTTCTAATTGATTAAAATTTTTGTTTTAAAAAAGTCACGATTAATTTATTTTATTGTTCTCATAAAGACCTTTGTGTAATGATGTAAACTTTATTACACAAAAGTCACGGGTAATTAATTTTTATTATTCCCTTAAGCACGTGTCTATTGTCTACTGTTATATGAAAAACATTTTGGTTTTATTTATTCCCGCTTGAATGGAATTAACAACAAAACGTTTTGACGAAAAGAACAATGAATTTCGCTGTTTTTTTATTCATCTATAGTGGATTTTTCCACGGGACTAAATACTAGTTAATTAATATTTGTAATAAATTAGTAAGAAAATTTAAGACAAAGATACTGCTGTAACCCTTGGACTGTGAATATCTCTTAACCTATCATTCCTTCTACCACAGAAAAAGTTCTTGTACAAATCTCCTAAAATGATCTACAAAAAATAGCTTGTCACATCAATCAGGGTGAAACTGTGGAATAATAGTATGCATAATATGCTGAATAGCATTCCTCCAATAAAATAGTTAATGAAATCATTTTAGCATGTACGACGGTATAAAGACCGTTGAAAATTATTAACATTTACAAACGTTTTTCTTGAATAATACTAAAAAAGCGTAAATTTTAAAACTCAGGAAGTATACCTAACACTAGTTTTTAAACGGATTTTAAGAGGTTAGTCTAAAAAACAGATCAAAACAAGTTTTAATCAATAACTCTTTTTTTAACCAAGTTATTTCTTTTTTGGTTTTTACAAGATAGCTAAAAGGAAGCTCTTGTGGTCTATTTGGGTAAAACTCGACAAGGGCTAAATGACCACTATAGTTAAAAGCAATTGGATCTTTTTGTTAATTTTTAAGTTAATAAAGCCTGTGGTCCATAAGGGAAAAAGGCAAACATTCGAGTCTAACGTCTAAAAAAAATTTAATGCTTGAATAACATAATTACATAACTACTTTTTTGTATTCTTAGAAGGTAAAATCACCCCTTTTATGGGACATAACTAGTAATCTAAATAGTTTTTCAATTTGATAATATAGACCATTCTAAGTTCAGTAATCATTACTGATGCTTAGGTACGTGGAGTGAGTTGAATCTTGGACCCCAAATCTTAAGCAGCGAAGCATACTAAAACTGATATATTGTTTAAATTTTTTGTGAAAATTGTCATCTACCTTGGCGCATCTTTATATTCGTTTATGTACGTTTATGTACTAAATCCTCCCCTTTAGACCTTATCCTGTTACATGCTTTAGCTAGCAAAATTATACATAACTGATAACCCACTAAAAACATAGCTGTTACGAATCCTGTCACGCCTGTCACAAATATTTTAGCAACTTGATCCTTAATTATATAATTAAACAGGCTTATAACTCTAGCTAAGTAACGTCACGCCCTCCCGCCAAAAAAATGTAGCTATTAACCGAATTACTTATGTTTACTTATTGTAGATGACATTTAACTTAATTTTAGTTATACATATTAAAACTAAGTATTTATGGTTCTTATGGTACTATGTCTTATAAATGGGATTTCATAAATTTTTTAACCATAAGTTGACAAATACAAAAATGTTAAACTTCACCGAATATTGGATTAATATTCTAAGAAATTTATCACAAATGGGGGTTTGGTTGTAGAATCCACATACTGCCAGATATCAGCTTCAATCTCAATACGGATAAACGATGTAAAAATGGAATAATTTAGCCAGTTAAAATGGGCAAATTTTAATGGAGGTAACTCATGTTATGAGACGACCGCAATGGAAATACTTGAAGTTTATGAAAGTTAAAAATTGGTATGACCAAATTAATATGTTCTCCTTCGTAACCTTTGTGAATCAAAATGTTCAGGTTTATCTTGGGAAGCTTTAAAATTCCCTTTTTTATTTTTAATTAATTATTAACTTTTATTTAATGTTATGTTTCTGCATTCTCATGTTCTTACATTTTTCACATTATTCTACTGTTATTTGATTAACAATTGTTATTATACGTGCTTACTAGAAATATTTTAGTACAAAAAATGAAAAACATCAACTTGCTTGATATTTTTAACGCTAAAGCCACGGGGACACGAGACAATTTTTTCAGGCGATGGTAACAAATTTAATTTTGTTACTATTGTTGGAAAATTTTATTGTGTCGCCACATCTGTGCAAATGCAACATAATTCAGCAAAAATCATTCAGCAAAATTGCTGCATTGTGATTGGTCGCGCGTAAAAGTGTTGCATCAGAATTGTTGCAGCAAGTGGCGAGACTTGTGGCTGCTGGTAACGTTTTTTTGTTACACACAACATTTTTTTGTTGCCAGTAACAAGATACAAAATCAAATCAAATCAAATCGATTTGATTTTGTTTCTTGTTACTGGCAACAAAAATAATGTTGCAAGTAACAAAACAATGTTGTGAGCAACAAAAAGCTTCTCTGGCGACACAAGTTAACATTTTTAGGCGATAGTAATTAACATAAATATGTTACTATCACCTGAAAATATTGTCTCGTGTCCCCGTGGCTTAAGCTTCAAGACTCTGTTTTTACTTCGGCAAATCAAAAGTTTTAACGTTTAATTTTTATGTGCACACTTTTATACAGTTGTTGTGCTCGTCTTATTTTACCATGACAGAGGAAAAAATGAAATATTTCCTTTGCATTATATAGTTCCATGATTCACCGCGTTTTCTACGGCAGTTTGTTCGTATTGAAAAGATGGTTCTGCTTTTTCTTGTTCATTCCTATTTTCCCTATATTCTTTTCTAAATAATAATAATAATAATACTTTAATCCAAAAAAACGTTATCTAATAACCATTGGAAAATATTGTTTTGAAAGCAGAATCCTTTTAGCTTATATTTTATAAAAAAGTTAATTAAATAATTTTTTTCGTAACGTCAAAGTAGACCAAAAATGTATGTAATTGAAATTTATATAAGAACTTTTTTTATATTTAGTTAGTTGTTACTATAATGTGACTAACATGAGTCGTCCTTTCATATACTTTAAGTTTTCTCTTCATAGCACAAAAAACTTTTTATTTTTTATCCTAAATTTATTATCGTGTTACATTTAGCCTCTTATATACTCTGTTTTTACAAAGAACAGGTAATTTGGTTTTGATACTTTTTTTTAATTACGTTCTCATTTTAGGTTGGAATTTGCATCATTTCTTTGTTATTTATTTTGGGGGTCACGAAATTAAAATCTTCTTTGCTAAGAGCAAATACTTTAGCATAAAAAGCAAAATGCAAATAGAAAGATTAATAATCTACTTAAGACAAAATTAAAAAAAACGTTTTCACAACTGTATTCAATTTCTGTTTTTTTTTATTTTTAATTTCTACAAAAATCGAGATGGTGTTCCTCGGAAATTGTTTTTTAAAGAATGCTTATAATTAGTATTCAATGCAAAATAAACACGATTTTTGATGAAAATTAAGAATTTACTGGTGATGATATTTCCACTACCTAAAGCCCATTTAATTTATCACAAAATATATATGATTGAAATTGTTTTAAGTTTGGACGAGCAGCTCCTAAACTAGCAATCAATAATTCGAATAAACAATTCTATGTTAGTAAATTAGAAAGAATCGTTGTTGAAAAAACGAAATAAGAACATCAATCGTTTACAAGCAACAAAAATAAATAACGAACAAAAATAAATAAAAGAGAAAGAAAGAAAGCAACTCACTTGAAATGTTTAGCGCAAAGCTTCAAGACTCTGTCTTCACTTCGGCCAATTCCTAAAGGTTTGATTTTTATGCGCTTCCTTTTATACATTTTGTACGTGCATCTTATTTTTCCCTTTTTTCAATCCCTCTTCACACGGTATGTTCTTGTTACAGGTTTTGTTCTGCATGTTCATTCCTATTTTCCCTATATTCATCTTTAGCAAATTATAATAATATCTGATAAAACAATACGTCGGCTAATAGTTATTGAGAAAAAAATCGTGTTAGAATTAAAAGGTTTTTACTTTATATTTAAAAAAAAAAAAATTTAACAGAGTTGATTGAATGATTTGCTTGGAAATAACAACTTCTTTTATTTTTACTTAATTATTGCTATGATTTGACCAACATGTATAACACATTATTGAATTTCAACCCTACACTGTAAACTCATACGCCTCTTGTTCAGATCTTTAATCAATGCCCAATATGTAATTTTAATGTTCTGATTTGCGTCAATCATGAACAATGGGCTAGGCACACCAACCGGACAGAACAATATGTTTATATATTGTACATTCCACTGACATTTAACTTAATATTAAAACTAAAGGTTTAATATCAAAATATACTCTCGTGTTCTTAATAGCAATGTTTTAACACGGGTTTTTTTGTATGCGAACCCACTATCTTAGTCAAAATATGTTTAGACAAGACAGCTAATTTCGAAGTTGGCACCACAAGTAATTTTATAAACTATTTCTATATTAGATTCACGCATTTTGACTTTGTCAAAATTGACTTGTTAATGTTTAGAATGGACTTAGGACTGTCAAGTTAGGTGGTTAAATTCAAGCTCATGAAATGCGCTGACTGTTCTTCGACCCTGTTAGTTGTGCGGGCGTGCTAGAGAATGCGAATAGCAAAAGTTAAATGGTGTCTGCCTAGTCTACGTGTGTGTAAAAGTAGCTACTTTGAAGTCTGCCTACTGCAGCACATTTTTTATTTCATCCTTTCATCCGTATTTTAAAAATGACAAATAAACTGCCTTTGTCTTATTAATTTTTACAATACGTAAAAACATATACGCAAAGATTTAGCCTGAACTTAAAGTAACTATACTAGCCCATAACTACAAAAAACAATTATTTGGATAATTCTTTTTACGTTATACCAATATACACACGTGTTTTTAATAAACTTTAACGTCATCCATTTTTTTTCATTTTTTTTTTCGACTTTTCAGTTTCCGAATTTCAGGAGAACATAAAACCGGGATTCCAGTCTAAAAAACTGTTAAATATTTTTAGTTTTTAGAAATATTTGAATTTTATCTTTTGGAAAAAGATGATGGTGGCACTCTCAAGGGAAAAACCTCTTGATTTTTCTTAGATTCAATAAATTTCTAATGAAAAATTAATTAATATTCGTTTATTAATAATGATAATAAATAATTTTAGTAGCATTTAATTTTTCAATGTGCTGCAGATTTCTTAAAGGAGAACTAACGAAGAAATTTACATTTATGTTTTTTTGCAACAAAAACATTCTTACCCATCATGAAAAGAACATGGCATAAAATTTTTAATTTTTTTCATTTTTTATGTCCAAATTTTGTCCCATAAAAACGATAATTAGATTAACAGTCACCTCTATTATCGAACAGAAGCCAACTTGGTTCGTACATATTTTATTCATTTGTGACGTCACACGGCGTACATATAACTCCACAGCACTTCTGAAGATTCACTCACTTCTTGGTCTTTCCTAGAGTGATTAAAATTTGTCCGGAAGTTCGGGCGGTGAAGAAGACAAGCTAATTTCTAGTAGAACAACATCACTGTAGAAAAAATAATTTTCAAGAAATTAGCAACATGCGAAAGAAGGTAATCAGAAAAAATTTCGAGACCTTTCTTATTTTATTTTGCTCTCACAAATATTGCAATGCAAAATTTTTATCCAAAAGATAAAAAAAGATTTTAAAATAAGTCCTTTAAAATCTTTATTACGTACATTAAACTTCTGCTAATATTGTTCAATGGTAACAAACACAAAAACGAAATTATTTTATTTTTTTCCCACGAAACCTGGTGTAAATGGTAACCTGGTGTAAATGGTCTTATATCGTCACACACCATTTCTACATTTTCTTTTAAAATATTTAACCAGTCAAGACCACAAAAAAATTCGCCATTGAAATTCATTGTTTGCGTCGCTTTAAATAACAATGACGCATCATTTGAATGAGTGCCTTTCTTTCGAATAGTTTGTTTTCGGCAAACCGAAA
This sequence comes from Hydractinia echinata, assembly GCA_030067915.1. Classification (NCBI taxonomy): domain Eukaryota; kingdom Metazoa; phylum Cnidaria; class Hydrozoa; order Anthoathecata; family Hydractiniidae; genus Hydractinia; species Hydractinia echinata. Next base: position 692,886 of record JASGCC010000117.1, read on the forward strand.
ATTTTTGTCTTACAGTATTTACGGGAGGTCTTCATTAAAGAAAACAATATGCATGTTTTGAACTTCAAGTTTTAGTAGGAACATTAATAAAGAGACGTTTAGAAGAAAATGAGAGCGTGTACCTATTATGTTAAGTTTATTCTTTTTACATTAACTAAAATATTTTTACCTTTCTGGTGAAAAAATAGGCTTATAAAATTTTAGTTTGTATAAAATGTGATGTACCTTGTTTTATTTATTTGAGAAATCATAACTCGACGAAATGGACGAAACATTTTTACATTAGCTACGTTTTCAATAAATATTTTCAACAAGCAATACGTGTTTAGCACTCTTGGAAGGCCTATCTCTCTTATAAAGTAGTAGTGAAAACAGAGTATTTCTATTTTACCAAGTATATGCAATTTTATTTGGTTGCGATAAATTACATATAAAATGTGTGCAAAATTAATTTTATATATGCTATAAAAAACTTAACTTTGACCAGGTAATTTTTTTATGAGAAAAAGCATTTATGCGCTAATACAAAGCTAATTCTTTTTTCCCCAAAATTTCGGAGATAATAAAAAAAACGAACGCCTTTTGCACACCTCATATATACATATATAGAAACTAGAATAATATTAAATAAACATTCTAAAACTCAGAATATTTGAAAAATTACACAGGTTGTACAGGTTGTTATTTCTTGAAAATCAAATATACTAAATGGAAAAATGTCAATATACTTTTCGTTGTCTCCCGAAATTTTCATCGATAAAAAACTGATGGCTAATTTTAGCTAAAATTTAAAATTTTTAAAATCAGAGTGGGAGATGCATTAATGTAGTGAAAATTAGATTTATGTAGTTCTTTTGTTGACCAAAATCAGACAATCTTTAAAAAGTCTTCCGTATATCGTATTTTTTGTTGTTGGTCGAAAGTGTGTTCAATTGTGATATCAGAATGACAAGTAAACACGCTCCAACTTTATTCGTCTTCCTCACAAACAGACACAAATACATCCCGAAATTCATGAAAAAGCAGCCCCGATAAACAGTCAAATATTTTTCCATTGATTGGTCGTAAATAAAGCATGGTTATAATCTTCCAATATAAACAACTGCTTATTTACGATGTAAATTCTTTCAAATCCCTCAACCCATCATTGCTAGTTCTTGTCTTCTCGCATCAACCAAGTTGGCTAATTGATTCAACACCTGAAGATCTCTATCCTGGAGAATATTTTCGTCATCTTTGAAGTAGTTGTATAAAATTCCACTTCTTAATCGTTTGCCCAAATCTTCCAACATGTCTAAGTAGCGTTCTGCAGTTTTTGTGGGAGACCAGTCTAGTTTAGGATTGTCCTCGTTGAGCCAAAAGAGTTGATGCTAGATGAAATAGACGGTTTATCATAAAAAAAGAAATTAACAAAGTGTTTTTTGAGTCAAAATTATTGATCTGTTGTAACACAGTGGAAATCTGACTATATTCTACTTATATTCTTGCGAGTATAGAAATCCCCTTTTGAAATTTGCAATAACAGCTAAATTCCCTGTAGCTCTTATTGATTTGTCAAAAAATTACACATTAATTTTATTAACTTTACCTTAAAAATCATTGTCGATATTCCAGGTAAATTATTATTGGATCTTCCCAACCAAGTCTGGAAATCAGCTTTTAAAAGTTTATGGCATTTCTTTCTGCAGCCGCTATCGTTAGAATCTATACGGTTCATTAGAGCCTGTCCAGCTCTGGAAACAGAAATGTACCAAAATTTCAGCTTCTTCGGAATGAGATGGAGGCCAGCATCTTTGATAGATTTAATTAATTTTTTTGTTAAAACTATTTTAGTTTTCTCCCTTGGCCAGTTATAATTACTTAATGTAACTTGATTTGTGGAGATAGATGCTGAGAGATCAACCGTTATGTGAGGAAGGCCAGGTTTCTTTATTATAACTGTCAGTGCTGGACCTTTAGGTTCTTTTGGAACATCTACAATACCTGAAAAAAGTTAAAATGAAAAAAATGCATAAATGTTGTAACGTTTAATCTCTTACCACAACTCCCGACATAAATTTTTTGCAAAAGGCCGTGTTTTAGCTATTATACCTAAAAACGGCTAAATGGTCAAATGACATTACTTAGCCAGTACTCTGAAGCCGGTGAGACCTTATACACAACAAAACAAAAAGAAAAAAGGGTATCACATCTTACCATCTACATTTTTTATAGCACATAGTAAATTTGTATAAAGTTCTTGCTGGATGATTCTAGGCACAATTTTTTCACCATTTTCAGTTACAACTTCCACATAACCTTGGGGAATTCCTTCCCAACTTCTTGTGTCAACTACCTTCATAGGGACATTTAAGTTAAGCGTCTAAATAAAAGATGAAGATTTGTATGGTATATGTCAATATTATAATAACAAACATTGACCAATTTTGACAATAAAAATTAACATTGACACTTGTCCGTTAGTAGTGCTTATAAAGTCTACCGAAAAACTGTAACTAAATAGTTTTAACAAAGATGGTTTCATAGCACTTTCGGTTTCACTGAAAATTTGTTTCTACTTCTTACCTTCTGTCTTTGGGTAAAATGATAAAAGACTTTCTTTCCTTCTCGATTTAAATGCAACTTCTCCAAGCAGAACCTCAAGGGTACATCGAAGTCAAATTCATCTGCGTGTAAAATTTTAGTGTCCGTTGAATAACTTCCAGACTTTCTAAAATTATTGGAAAATATCCCATCACCAAAGCAATTTCCCAGTTCATCAAATACCTTCTGAACTTCCCTTCGAGCAATTTTGCGAGAAGCTGGTTCTACGATTATTCCACGATAGCGTTCTTCCAAAAACTCTGCAAGATGTTTTGTTTCATGTTCCTGTTGCTGGTGGCGTATGCCGGTAGATTTTCGGTCAAATTGTTTTTTGCAAATTTTACATTTCTTTGGTTTAATTATCTCATGATCATCTTCCTCGTGATATATTCTATCAAGATCAGTTGGAAATATCCTTCTGCAGCGCGATAATTTGCACTTAAACATAGTTATCTAAATAAGAATAAATTATACATCGTCCCTCTGTAAATATCAGTTAAGGAAAATCAACTAAATTCTTTCGTAAATTTTAGTTGCGAATGATAGTGGAAAAATCTGTCGGTTTAAGCAATCTGTAGAAAAAAACAAATTAATTTATAAAAGAAAAACAGAGAACCGAAATGCAGAGTACATTTCAGAACATTTTATTTCTCGGGTGTGAAAGAAAGTTAGCACCCCTTTTGCCCTTAAGTCATAATATCTTTAAACATAAACAATCTCGGACTGAACAATGTTATTAATGAACTTAAAACTTGAGCTAATCAAGATCTGTCGTTTATAAACGTTTTATGCTTTTTGTTCCTATATGAAATTGTCCAGCGTGACAGTAAACACTGTTCCGCTTGATTTTAAATATTTTAAATCTTTCCTTATCTGAAACTTTTATTAAAAAAGTGTTTAACTAACTAACCTTACTTCAATGTTCAAACTATGTCTTCTCGTTAACAAATGTTGATAGGCCAGCCTTGCGCTTTTATTTATACACTTCGATAAATGCATCTTAATTTTCCCTCTTTCGTGATTAAGGGAAATAGTGGTTACTATAATACTTTATTTTGCTGCAGGTTGATTTTACGGAAAAGGGGTAGTTCCCACATTTCATAAACTGTTTTGCTTTTTTAGTCTCAATTTCCTCTTATGACAAGCTATTAATCATTCAATATAATTGGTTTATGAGCATTTGAATACCCCAAGTTACTGGGAAAATCTTGCTGCAACAGCATATATTTAAGCTTTTGTAATATAACAATCAATTTTATAAAAAGTTTAACTTTAAAATTGACTTTCTTCTTCTAATGCATCCAAAAGTTTTTTTATATCTTAAAACACGCTCAGCCTCGAGGAGGATTTACAGGCAGTGGAAAAAGAGAGCATCTACCATCGTTACAGGAGCAACATGTAATTAGCGAGCATTCTGCAGCCATGTATGTTAGTTATACAAAAGTCATAAGTTTCATAATTTAGCAGAACATAAGAAATGAAATTTTCTAGAAAAAAAGACGTTATCGAAAATGAACTTTGTTGTAATAATTGTGTATATTTGTGTGCGTAAAACTAGAAGAAAGTCAAGTATCCTGGCTAGAACAACATGCAAAAAACATTGTTTTTTATACTGCTTTACTCGACGTGAAAATTTGTATTATAACCTCTTATAACTTTAATCAAGTTTATGTGAAAAATGTTGCTTCTTTTTCTCACTTGTTCTTAGTCACTTTTTGAATCCTTTTTTTTTACTTACAACTTTTATCCCAGGTATAGGATCCTCGCCTTCGGAATTACTAGGTACTTCGGACCGTGTAGATTTTTTTTACTGTCTTTAGCAAGAAGGATTTTGAGAATGTAACAGTATATTTCCCTTTGATATATTGCACGATAAAGATAAAAAAAATATTAGTTTTTCACATGAAGGTCACAAGACACACTATTTTCCCTTTTTCAACAATAATCTTTAAACGTCATTTCAATAGCACGGCATTTGAATTGCTTGTTATGAATTATGTAAATCTTTTAATCTTGTCAATAAAACATGTTTCATATTAAGAACATTTTGTGAATAGAAATTACTTAAAAAACTTTACAGGAAAAGTATTTTATTCTACTTTTATCAAAGAAATCTGTGTACCATTACTTTAGGATCCATTTGGTTCAAGGCGACAATAAAAAAGAAATGTGTAATATCTTAAATTCCAAAAATGGCTCCAAAACGAGAAGTTACGTCACCCGAGTTGTTTCAAACGGATGGTTCTGAACAGATACGTCACGTAAAGAAAGAGAAAGCAGAGAAGACCGTTACTTAAAAACCGGAGGCTAAGAAGCCCAATACAAAGCAAAGTACACCAATAAAGAAAGCAACGAAGAAGCACACCAAAGAAAGCTACGAGGAAGTCTACAACAAACAAGTCATTAGGTAAAATACAGCTGTTAAGATACAAAGAAGTCTGTTGCTAAATAGCCCGCAGCAAAAACGTGAAAAAGACTTCCAATAATGCAGCTGAGAAGACCACAAGAAAATTGAATATCTTTCTTGCGGCTATTTTATAGCCACACATACATATCTTGTAGAAAATTACTTTGCATTACAGTATGTTAATAGATATAGATATATAGATATATTTTATAAATGTTATAATTTTCCTGATATTTGTGTACATTTTCAAAAATATGAATATAAAAGTGAGTGAATAAATAAATCATAAAAAGGTAAAGAACGACCCTTCATTACAAGTAAGACCCGAATTATAGGTTTCTAAGGTTTCATCATTTTCTAGTTTTCGCGATGTTTAGTATCTCACTTTTTAAGTTTAACTGCTGGTAGTTAGAAAACTTATCAAGAACCTGTTTGAAGCTGACGGAATTATTAAAAGTATATGATCAAACATTGTTCGCTCACTATCGTAGCGAATTTTTCGCTTCTTTTTAGCAGCGTTTGCTCACTTCGTACTTAAACACCTGTTACGGATTCTAAATGTCACCAATGAAATAAAGTATTACGTGACTAATGTGGTTAAAACCATAATTTTACGTAAAGATCTTTGGTCGAATATATTTATATTTTATTCTTCTGCATTGGTTAAGAATGCAAGAAACACCAATCATGGGATTCCACTGTTTTTGTAGAGTAATACACTTTTCCCGAATTTCATAAATTATAATAATTATGACGTCATCCATAATTTTATAATGGTTCTGTGCTCTTCAAATAAGGATATTCAGATAGAATATAAAATTATCATGACAAAAATTAAGTTTTTAGAGCAATATAATATTCTGGTTGGATTTTATTTAGATTTGAAGAAAATAATTATTTTGAAAACGAGGCTATTCTTAGGAAGCTCGTCTATATGACCGTAACTTTCAGCTCGGAATTGAGGCACTTAACGAAAAGAAATATTTACGAAATTAGATAATTTGTTCTACCTTTTGCTAAGGAACCTAGGGATAAGAATCATTTTTAGTATCGACCTCTTTAATTGAGTTTGACATAATTAGGAAATTCGGGAAAGGTCTATTCCATTGCTTAACTGAAAGCTTCATCTTGAACTGAAATCCTGTTTAATTTAAGCAAAGTGTGTTCTTACAATTGAACATCAAATTAACGCAAAAATTGATCAAAACATTTCTGCAAAATTGAATTTGGTTGAAGGTTAATTTCCATTTACATATTTTTTTGCTTTGGAACTAAATTGACGTGACTTTTTTTGTGCATACGAGAATACATTTTCTTAAGATGTGACTCCGACATTTTTTCCGTTCCGTTCAAATCGAAATTTGAAATCCAACTTTTTACCGATGCTTGGAAATATATAATTAATCAACTTAGTTGAAATTAAAATTAATAAATTTCTATTCCAATTCACTCCCATCCGATCCGGTTTGTTCCGAGACATAAAATATGTAGGTTTCTTCTTTTTCTTTTTTGTTTAATGAACCAATTGACGAAAAACAATTTTATTTGTAGCAAATTTTAAATTTTTTTTAAAGGTTAACGTATATATGCTTTAATTCTACTTCAAATATAAGAAAAACATTATTAATAGAAGGGATGAACGCGGTTTTTAATAAGAAATATTTTGTAAATAGGGAAAATTTGTCAGTGGCTCATGAATGAATACATCAATTGATAAAAAACATCGAAAGAACATAGGGTAATTCCTGTTTTGTTTTTCTTGATCTTTAAGAAATATCTTATTCGTACAAATTTTCGCGCGTTATAATCTTCACGCAGCAAAGAATAATCTACTTTAACCCTATCCGGTCCGGGCGGCGGATTTCGCCCCCCCCCCCCCCCCCTCCCCCCTGCCGGGTTTTTTTAATAACTCTTTTTTTGCTATGCTGCATGGTTATGATACTTACTGAATTTTCACATTTATCTATTAGGCACCTGTATGCCAAATATTTAGGTCCCATACCTCTCAGAGCTTTAGATATTGGCTATTACTCGAAACTACCCCTAAAAATCTCTATGAAATCCTTATAATCGAAAAAATATAATAACTTTCGTTAGGATTATCCTTTGGACTTGAAACTTACAAGACAACTTTATTTCGTCGAGGGGAATCTTTTTGAGAATTTTGGTCACGTGATTATTCCGATTACTCGATTCTTTCGGATTTTACCCGAAAATCGGGAAAAAACGGATTTTCGGCCTTTATTCATGCGAACTATGTAAAAACCGGAGAATATGTTAAATGAATTTTATTAGGCTGTCAGAAAGTTTAAACAGAATAAAAAACTTCGCTTTAAAACAAAAGTAATTGAATTTTAAGCAGATAATGGTATATTACACAAATTTAAAGCTTTCGATGACGTCACAGTAAAAGTGCTGACATAATCAAAATTTTAATGCTGCCATTTTGTATCTTCTATGACGTACTATAAGTGTCCCAAGTTTGATTCAATTTGAACAAGCCTGTCTAAAGTTATGGAGCCCCCCCCCCCCCCGGTCATAATATGTTCGAAATACCCCGGACTGAATAGGGTTACCAACTTGTGCTAAATTATCTTTAGCACAAGTTTAACTTTCCCCAGAAATAACTAGGGGAAAATTGTGAGTTCTGAGTTTTATAAAAATATAGATGCGTTTCTTTTATTTAAACTGTAGAATTATATAATTTGCGCGTGTAAATTTTCGCGCAAAAGGTTTTTCTATACCAAATTTTGCGCAATAAGAACATTTTTGGGTAAATACGTAAAAGTTAGTACACGTAAAAAATAGTTCGCGTAAGGTAACTTACAGATGGTTCATAAAATTGTCGGAATAACAAAAATAAAATCACATTTTCGTGATCATTTCCATATTTTAGATGAATCTTAAAGTTTAAAGAATCATGAAAATAGCACCATCGCCGTTCATCTTAATTAATTAGCTGTGGAACACACAGCTTCTAGTTTCGGCTGAAAGCTCGAACAAAATCCTGATCTTCTGGGATTTAAGTGAAGATATGCGTATCTCGGACGCGGTTAGTAAAATTGAAGTTTAATCTGCCATTTTAAAAGCTGCATAGCTCAGGTTTGAAAAAGATCTCTTTTTGTCTTGTAAATGCTGCGTATGTTTTCTATACTATCACACCTAAGTAAATCTTAGTAAAATGTTTTTTATTATTTTGGCTATCACAGACGTATATAGCAGACCAGCTACCGTAGTCAGTGTCAGTTAGATGGCTATATAATACATACAGACAGCTAGCTAGCTATTTTGTGCTTTTCTCTCAAGTTTTCCATTTAGTTTGGTATGAGTCCATTTTGGGCTAGCCATTGCTACTTCTTGTGTTGTTTTTTACCAACCTAAAGGTAGCCACAAAGTAGTAGGGAGGCATATATAGCTTTTGTAATAATAATCCTGCAAATTTTAGCTATGATGATGGCGCCGTAGATTAGTGGTTATAGCTCTATGGCGCCGTAGATTAGTGGTTATAGCTCTCGTACTCTGTGTGGGAGACCGGGGTTTGATTCCTCTTGACGGGGATTCAACATGGGCGAGTGAATGTTACCATAGCCCCGGGTTAACCCAAGCCATGTGAGGGAAATTGGGAAGATGGCACACTGTGTGGACCGTTGGATGCTGCCGGGAGTTGTCTAGTAGAGCGCGGGCTCTAATTGGGTCTGCGTAGCTCAAAATGAGCATTAAATACTCTATGACTCTCCATCTAAGCCATGGCCCCTCCTGGAAATAATAGACAGGGCATATCCCTTGATATTTGTGAGGCTAGCCATGTAAAATATGCACATCTATCTATCTATGATGCTTTAATTTATTGTGTTTGCTTCAACATAGCGATAGAATAAAATATTTTATCCTAGTGATATAAACGAGCTTCGATGTTTACGTTTTGACGGAATTTCCACGCTTGTGCATAAAATCTGAAAAATCGACAGATTATAAAATGGGCCAGACTATATAGAAGAAGAAAGTTAACATTCAGGGAGAACGGATAATTAGCATGTAACAGGACAGTTAGTCCACGCTTATACGACTATAATACGGTGGAGATCTTTTTCGCTTAAATTTCCACAATTTTCTTTAATATGTCGATATTGTAATGTATGACTTCTCCATGTTTTTCACGCCTGACTACGTCTTATCAATGCTTTTCCATAAAATCAGTGTTGTCGTTTCAAGAGCATTCATAAATTGAATCTGCTAATTATATATATATATATATATATACAAAATTTATACGGCTAATTATACAGTAACAGCTGTCATATTTGTTGTGATGAAGCTGAGGCCATGCAGTGCCAGCAAAGTTGAATTTAGACGGTTAATTAGCCGGTATGAGTTTAAAAATAAATATCTTTAACGCGCAGTCGGTTCTTGTTCTTTTTTTGCTTTTTATTGAAGCATAACATGCTATGGAACTAGGTAGATGACTATTGGAATATCGATATCGAAGAAAAGTACAGAAATTTAAGCAAATCAGATCTCTACCGTGTAATTAGCCGCACAAGCAGCTCATTTTACTGCATGTATCGTATAATTATCCTGTAATGGCTAACTAAAGTTAAAGGCTAATTATCAGTTCACCCTGACAGGTCAAGTTATGGTTAAAAAGTATCTAGTAGCATTTTTTCACTGATGTATAATGTAAATTATAATCTGCATGCAAAAACTAGATTTTAATTTTAAGATCAAATTAAGATGCCTTCACTGAAAATTAAAGTTTGTAATAGGCTGGTTGGTCTACGGCTTTTCGCATGCTTATTTTGCCTGTCGATTTGTGCAAAAGATCTTGGGAATATATACAACACCACATCACAATGGAACTAGTCTGAAATTGCTCAGATTTGTAGAAATTTTCTGCAGACCATGTCTCAAAGGGTGTTCTATTGGACTAGCCTTCAACCCATAAAACAACGGTTGACTATCACAGATATCTTTAGATTTTCGCCCATGATATATCTCCCTGTCATCCTTTTACAGGCGTCCTTGGCACAAAATAACAATTCGGCTACCAGTTTAAATAAAATATGCATATTATTATTGAGCTCGCTGCTCAGTGACTAAACAGGAGGGTTCTACAATTTAGCCACCCTGTTTAATTTTTCCTCTGTAAAACAAGCACCAAGCATTAGTTATGCTACCTAAATTGCAAAGTCAACCTTTTGTTGCCTTAATGAATTTCTTATCTTCAATGCTTTAAAGTGTTTTCTCGATGCTGTCTATATTTTATTGACATAAACTAGCTCTTATGCAGGGATATTGTTTTATTAAAACATGCTTTTACTGGTACAACTTTTAACTTTTATTAGAAACCTTATTTACTTAAAAAAATGATGTAACTTTTCTATTTCATTATATTTCAGTCTTGCGTTTGTGAAAAGTAATAAAAACGATTTTTAGTAATTAGTCTAGCATCACCTGTTGCAAATGCTAGGCAAGCGAGGCTTGAGTTTTTATTGGTTTGCAATACGTTGATGATTAGAAATAGGCTTTGTGTATCCTCAGTAACAAAAAAAAACCAGCTCCGTTATAACATTGGTTCCACAGCTTCATAGCTGTGCAGCTATCTTGTTAATATCTAGTTTATAATAATATTAGAATTTTAATAAGTTTTAAATTTGACGTTCGCGACATGACTTAGCATACTAAGCACTTACCCCACTTTGTGCAAGCCTGTGCTTTTATTTAAACGATGTTACAGTTAATGCGGGAACTTTCACTAGAACTTTGGAACTCTTGTGAACACAAGAACTTATTCTACAAAATATCATGTGTTCATATGACGGCGTTACGATAAGCTGTGCGTTATACACCTACTTTATTAATAGTAACTTACAGGCATATAAACCCGATGGTTGTTATTCATACATTAAATTCGTTTTTCGGCATCAAAGAGTCCGTTTTGTTTGTTATATTATACATACAAGGAATCAAACAATATAGTTAGTTTGCAATTTTCACCAATAATAATTACAACGTTTACAAACACTACAGCTGTTCTTTTTTAAATTTTGATTTACTATAATCAATTGTGCATATATTGGTGGGCTTGCAGAATTTTTCACTTGAAGAATAGAACTGAGGACGTTTAATTTTATCGTAGCGGTTTAATGTTTGATTGATTACCTTTGCCCAATTTAATGTATCAAATTATCCAATATGATATGATAAAAGATAAGAAAGGTCGTGGGCTCAAGTTCCTGTCAATCCATCATCTTTGCATCACATGGGAAGCGAATTGACTCAAAACGTTTTTTGAATTTTCCGTTAATAATAAGTTTGATAGGCTTCATTCGCCTTTGTAATAAATCACGGGCTTTTTCGATAAAACCATAAGATCTTGGAAATGTGGTTCTCCACCCAATATTTATTAGATGCCGTTAGCAAATAGATGCATTCTCAGCAAATTCTCTCCCTTGGTTTATCTTGTTGCAAATAAAATCCCTCAACCCATCATTGCTAGCTCTTGTCTTCTCGCATCAACCAAGTTGGCTAGTTGATTTAACACCTGCATATCTCTATCCTGGAGAATGTTTTCGTAATCTTTGAAGTAGTTGTATAAAATTCCACTTCTTAATCGTTTGCCTAAATCTTCCAACATGTCCAAGTAGCGTTCTGCAGTTTTTGTGCGAGACCAGTCTAATGTAGTGTTACCCTCATTAAACCAAAAGAGTTGATGCTATGTAAAAGAAAAATGTAATTATACTTCTGTAATATATAAAATAGTGCTAACATGAATTTATTCATCAAAACTGTTTGTTAAATTTTTCAAAACGACATTGTTGAATACAATTTCAAACTATTTCCTTGCCATCTTGAAAAATTGAAATCTTTTTTGATTTGCTGTATCAACTTATTCCGTGCACCACTTATCGAAGTTAAAAAAAACATCAAACTTCAAAAACGTACCTTAAAGATCATCGTCGATATTCCAGGTAAGTTATTGTTGGATCTTCCCAACCAAGTCTGGAAATCAGCTTTCAACAGTTTATGGCATCTCTTTCGGCAGCCGTTATCGTTAGAATCTATACTGTTCATTAGAGCCTGTCCTGCTCTGGAAACAGAAATATACCAAAACTTCAGCTTTTTTGGAATGAGATGGAGCCCAGCATCTTTGATTGATTGAATTAATTCTGCTGTTAAAACTATTTTAGTTTTCTCCCTTGGCCAGTTATAATTACTTAGTGTAACTTGATTTGTGGAGATAGATGCTGAGAGATCAACCGTTATGTGAGGAAGGTCAGGTTTCTTTATTTTAACTGTCAGCGCTGGACCGTTAGGTTCTTTAAGAACATCTACAATTCCTGAAAAAAGTTAAAACGAAAAAAATGCATAAATGTTGTATCGTCCGGACATAATTTTTTATTACTCGAAATAGCAAATTAGCAGCACTTAGCCAGTACTCTAAAGCCGGTGAGAGCTTATACACAACAAAACAAAAAGAAATTTTCGAAAAAAGGGTATCACATCTTACCATCTACATTTTTTATAGCACACAGTAAATTTGTATAAAGTTCTTCTTGGATGATTCTAGGCACGATTCGTTCATCATTTTTTGTTACAACTTCCACGTAACCTTGGGGAATTCCCTCCCAACTTCTTGTTTCAACTACCTTCATAGGGACGTTTAAGTTAAGCGTCTAAAGAAAACAACAACATAAATATGTATTAAATGGCGTTTGTTCGAACCTATATTTTCACATTATCAATACCAAAGTTGCTCATGTTAATCAGGAAAGTGAAAACAAAGCCTGTATATGATAATTGAGTCAAAGTGCTCTTGAATGGAAAAGGCGGTTGTTATTTTTATTGACCCACGTCTACATTTCCTCATTGTCTATTGCTCAAAAATAGTGCCTAATTGATAATTCTCCTAAATATTGCATGAACCAGAAAGTATTTATACGGTGCAGTTCTAACATTGCACATTGTTTTTTTAAAAAACTACTTCCTACCTTTTGCCTTTGGGTAAAATGAAAAAATACTTTTTCTCCCTCTCGATTTAAATGCAATTCTTCCAAGGAGAATCTCAAAGGTACATCGAAGTCAAATTCATCTGCGTGTAAAACTTTAGTGTCCGTCGAATAACTTCCAGACTTTCTGAAATTCTTAGAAAATATCCCATCGCCAAAACATTTTCCAAGTTCATTAAATACTTTCTGGACTTCCATGCGAGCAACTTTGCGGAAACCTGGTTCCACGTCTATTTCGTAGTAACGTTCATCCAAAAATTCCGTTAGATTTTTTGTTTCATGTTCCTGCTGCTGGTGGCGTATGCAAATGGATTTTCGGTCAAATTGTTTTTTGCAGACTTTACACTTTTTTGGTTTAATAATGGCGTGGTCGTCTTCTTCATGATAAATTCTGTGAATATCTGTTGGAAATGTCTTTTTGCAGCCCGATAATTTACATTTAAAATACATGATTATCTAAATAAACAATGTCATATATGAGATAGAGCGGTACAATCTACATTTAAATAGCCCGTCTTTGGGTAAACAGGAACATTGATTCGTAGTAATAGATAAGTAAAAGAAGCGTTTCTCGGCCTTCTTGTTATAAATAAAGCGTGTGATTGGTGACTAAATTAAAGTTACAAGTTTTTTGCAACTCTTAGTGTTACTACACGATTTTGCGACTTTTACTAGCGTTTGCGTCACTTACTACGACATTTACTGTAAGTACAGATTGATATAAAGAGACTAGTAAAAAAAGAATTCTTCGAATTTCACATTTTCCCTACTGTTCTTAATATTCTTCACAGATATTTAATTCTTCTCTTATTTCCTATTCTCAAAAAAATATGTTGTTTAGCTAAAGATAGGGTTTACGTGCATCTCACCTTTAATATACCACTGAATAATCTAATCACTGTCTCCAATATAACCAACTGACTGATATTTTGGCCAAGCTTATATTAGACATAATTTTGTCAGTTCAGGCTGCATATTTTTACCCTTTTCCCAGGAAAATTAAAAAGTCCTATACTATGCCTTTTTTAATCATTGCTGAAGTTCCCTTGCGACGCTACGTTTTCCCGATAGCCATACCCAGTCCGGTTATAGGGAAATTTAAGCAGACCATATGTTACATCTGTTACTATGGTTCTGATTTTCTGATTTTCTCAGCACAAATCTTTTATCAATGCAAACATTTTTTTTGTTGTGTTGCAGCCTGTCTTAATAAAAGGATGTAAAAATAATGTATTATTAAAAGGATCAAATTGCATGTTATTTTTCCCTTTTTTAACAACATGATGTATATCTTTGAATGTCGTGCGGATATAAGTTACTATGAAGTTAGCTTTTTATAAATTATTTACTTTGTTTTTTTGATTTAAAAAGTAAGCTATAGTTTACTTATTGTAGGACAAGATATAATTTTATAACTTTTATAAGAAATGTTAATTTTTTTTACGATATTGTTATGAAAGCATAAATTACTGGGATCAATGGAAGAGGAAACAAGAAGGTACGATCAACCTTTCTATAAAGTGCTTTTTTGAGACCAACAATATATTCCATAGCGACGCTTCCACATATGCGTGTGAGAGCATTTTAAAACTTTGAAAAGGGCCCATTGAAAATAATACAATGAAAGTTTTTATATAGATAAAATGTTTTTGGTTTATTCGTATATCATCTCTATGTATTATTTGCTAGCAAGGTGGCACAGAAACTTATTGCCTTGCAATGTTAACAACAATAAGCCCTTTGTTCTGCTTTTATCGTCCGCGTAGCACATGGTAAGATCCGGCATATGGTATCAACATGTGACTTACAATGTCTTAATATCTCTAGATAACTTTTTCATTTTTTTTAAATTTACCTCTGCCACTGTTAATGTAAGTCTTTGTGAGTGTAAAGACAAGAAATAATTGATTCATATTGTCATTGATGTCATCATAATTCTGCCCAGATCCAAACATATGATATCCGTGATGCCAGTATCACTTCCCTAGGCTATCAGTCGGATTTTAAAACGTTACATATATAAAGGACACGATGGCATAAATAATACCGTTAGCATACGTGGTTCAGATCATATACACATGTGTCAAAAACCTAACTAATTAACACTTTTGAAATCCAGTGTTATACAATAATATTCTTATTTGGGTCACGATTATTACGGAGGAGAAATAAAACCAGCATTGACGATAAATGGACAAGAATAGTTAGACCTTAACGTCAGGGAGACTCCATGAAACATAAAAGGCGAAGATATCTTTGGATCTATATGCTTTTGATGGCGTCTCTATGAACCATTAAACAAGGCTCTCCTCAATTTTTTTAAAGAACAACATAATTTATTACGACTTTCATAGGATTATAATCGTTTAATTTATAAAAACTGTTCCTACAAGAAGGAAACTATTTTTTGCTTCAAGAATATAAAAGTCTTTAGAATTAGATGAAATAAGTGTCTCAAATTTCTTTTCAGCAACATTTAATAATGTTATACTATGTTTACACTTGAGCAAATTTATCAACATTCGGGAGTCAAGTTACTAAAAATAGAAATTTAAGCGGATCGCGTATACACTAGATTACAATAAGACAGTAATATGCACACTACGTTGATATTGAAGATTTCAAGTTCTAGCATATTTTGCAAAAAAGAAGAAGAAATAAGATCATTCAATCTTTGGAGTAAAATACAATATTCTTTTCAATTCGCGGACAGTGTCGATTCAAGACCAAAATGCCCGCTAATTAAAGGTGTCCCCTCTTTGGAAAGTTTTGCAATCTAAGCCCCTAATTTGAAAATAAAGTTGAGTTTTGTATGTGAAAGGTGTAATTTGGGTAGTTAGTTGAACCAGGTTGAACCATGGAGGTAAAAATATAGAAGGAGATTGAACTCATATCTTTGCGCATTAACTATATTCAAATTACTATTGTTTCGGCATCCATTTTGTATCCATGCGCGATGTGCATTTCACTGAGTTTTTACCAAAACAGCATTACGTAATCCTTCAACAGGCCGTTTGTTTATATGTAAAAAAAACGAGATTTTTAGACAAAGCACGAATATTCATATGGTGTCATGTTGATTCTCTCCAAGGGAAGAGTGATTTGTCATACAAGTTTTAATTATCTGAGATAGAAATCAGTTTTTGTAGCCATAACTCTGAATTCTGAAGAAAATAACTCAATTGAACGTGATATAACTTATTTACAACAACAATAAATATTAACATCATACAATATAAACTAACTAACGCAAAATTTGCAAGCAAATGTTTATTTACCAAATCTTTAATGGGCTGTCGTTTTTTGTTATTGACTTGAATAATTTCTTGTCTCTCTTTAAGTAAAGACAAAGAAACTATTTCCTGTCTTCAAAGTCTCAAACACTTCCATTATGTTACAAGTTAGTGGAAAGAGGTTGAATCGTGGATGTGGCTATGGTTTGGAGATTCCAGTAATTTACTGCTTTCATGGACAAGAAAATTGGATAAATTGGATAAGAAAATTAAAAAAATCGAAGCTGTAAAAAGCGAGCTAGATTGTAAAGTTTCAAAGAGTTTGAAATAAATATTTGAAAAAATATTCGTTTTTGTTTTCTGGCTTCTATTTTTTGGGACTTTCCGCTAATTGAAAAGAAAAGAAGCTCTATTCAGTATTTTGTGCAAAAAATATTGTCCGCTAATTAGAGTGTCCGTTAATTGAACAAAATACTGTATGCAATAATAACAGCAACACAAGGTCTTTAACATAAAATTTAACATTAACACATGTCTTTTAAATTCGTGCCAAGAGTTATTGTTTCGCGTAACAGCTTGTGTGGCATTTTCGCGTAACAGCTTGTGTGGCATTTTCGCGTAACAGCTTGTGCGGCATTTTCGCGTTTATCATTGCTTATATAAAAAGAGTCACTCATGCAAATTCTTTTTAAAGTAGCTAACCACGTCTGTATTTGATTGCGCCACAAATTTTCAATATTTTTTTCATAATTTCGCTAATTATTACCAAATTTACTAAAAATCACGTTGCTTCTTCTGCCCTTTTCTGTGCTTTGTAGATCATCCAATACTTTTTATTTATTCTCTTGCTTCCTTTTTTATGCAAATTGGAATTCTTCTCGCACCCCCATTGATTTCTTTAGTTTATGGGTTTTGTATTATTCAACACAATTTCAACAGCTCTCTCCGCCTTCTTTCTGCGCAATTAGCTACTTGGTTTAAAACCTGTTGATCTTTCTCTTTTAGAACGTTTTCAACATCTCGAAAATAGTTATATAACGAGCCATTTCTCAAACGTAATATCAAATCATCAAGCATATCAATGTATCTTTCGTGCAGACAATCTTTGGACCAATCCTTGTGTGGATTTTCTTCATTCATCCAAAACAATTGATGCTAAAACAAAACAGAAGAATGAACTACATGCTTTTCAACTAACGCACTCTGTTCTCCAGCAAAAACGAATCTAAAAAGAGACGTTAAGATCAACATCATGTTTTTTATGACGAGTGTTAAGTTTTATTGTATCTTTACAGCAGCTTTTTAACATTTTTAACATTCATTCTTTTTTCTATATTCTCAATTGCATTGAAAATATTTTATACGCAGATAGAGTTTTGGTGAAAAAATTAAACCACGATATTAACTCCCGTAATATAACAAATAATTTACTTAAGATCTTTTGAAAATACAATATTGACGACTGCAGAACTTTAAGAATTCTACTCTACCTTAAAAAGCATTGTTGATATTCCTGGCAACCCATTGGCGGATTGCTCTTTCCATCCATGAAAGTCTGCTTTTAGCAGCTTGTGGCAGTATCTTCGACATCCACTGTCTTCAACGTCCAACCCGTTCATTAAAGTGTTTCCTGCTTTGGAGACTGATACGTACCAAAATAACACATTCTTTGGTATTAAGTGCAAACCAACAGCGTGAATTGCATTGATCAGTCTATTAGACAAAACCTTTTTTGTTTGAATTCTCGGCCAGTTGAAATCAACAAGACTGATTTGATTGGTTGAGATAGATGGAACAACGTCGACATTAATTTCGTGTGATTCCGGCCGAGTGATTGTCAAAGTTAATGCAGGACCATGTGCCTTTCGATCAAGGCTAATAACTAAAAAGAGGCTAATCGATTTAACTTTTCTGGAATGTATAAGGTTTAAAAAAGTAAAGCAGCTTCTAAATTCCCATGCTTGGATAAGTAACCTAATCACCCTATATTTAACATTAAAGAAACTTTTGCAGTTTATGCAAGATATAACTACATCCTGTTACAACTGAAACAGGTGAAAAAGAAGAATATTATTTGCAGGATAGAATGATGGCAGAATAACCCTCTATGTATGTTTATTAGCGTATTTTCAGTTTCATGACTGCGTTGTAAATAACTATTAAAAACGTAGCAATTAATTTGTTGCTTGACAACCGAACCTTTTTAATTTCTACTTACCATTGAGATGTTTTTAAACAAGCTATTCTTTTTAGATATCAACCACAAATATCATAGAAAAAAAAATGAAATGATAAAAAAAGAAAAGAGTGTTATTAAACTACAGATACATACATTTCAGTCTTGTAATTGCACATTTCAAATCTTGATACAACTCTTCTTGTATTTTACGTGGCAAGATTTTAGTTCCTGTGTTTGCTTTTACTTCAACATAGCCATTCGGAATACCTTCGTAGTCTCTTGTGTGGGTGACATACATTGGAACGTTTAAGCTTAATGTCTTAATAAAAAAAGGAGGAAAAGATGTGTTATCATTATAACTAGGGAGGTATACATATGTAGATCCCCCCTCCCTCCCAACTTTTTTGTAATAAATACTGAAACAGACAGTTTTTATGATTGAAATTTGGTTAACTGAAGGACAGTCAAAATATTTTGTGTGATATAACTGTTGCCATGTTAATGTAACTTATTTTCGTAGTATTCGAGGCAAGATACGCATGCGCCTGATAGCGCATGCTTGAATAGAACTTCCCACCCATTTTTACTCACAAGTCAATTCTATTCGTACGGGAAGTCTTGAAGAAATTACGTAGAGAAACTTTTTAGGCGATAATTTTGAAAATGTATAACACACAGCATAATTGGTCGTAGACCGTATTAATAACTCTTTTAAATAATAACTTTAAATAAATAAGGGATAACAGCCCTGTGTTGATGCCCTACTAATTATAGCCAGTATTTATTTTCTAATGTTTAACATGTAAATATTCTTTGGATAATTATATATATAATTTATAAATTTAGTGCTTGACCTTGTGGTTATGAAGTTCGCTTTGTATTTACAAGGTCGTGGCTCGGTCCACAGCGAGGGCATGTTTAGAAAGTGTCTTTACCACAGCTACGGGTCAACCTATGCCATGTGAGGAAAATGGGGTAGGTAATGCCGGTGTGCACTTAATGTATACATTCAAAACACAGGAGTCAACGATTTCTTTTAAGAAGAATGTAGTGAAATGAAAAAAAATTGGTGAAAAAAATTGGTGCCTGATGATCAGTCAGCATTATTCTTAAACTGTTTTTAGAATTTCGAAAATTGGTGATTCTTATAAATAGTTTTTTTCAGAAGAATACGTAGTTTTTAAAGCACCTAATTAGTCGAAAGTGAAAGTACTTGACGCAATAAATAAGATCGTATTAACGTGAATATTGGAATTATTCTAGACCGAAGTATGAATAAAATTAGTTGAAAAATGGTTAAATAATGAGTCAACTACGATTTTCTTAATGTCACACGTCAATTTCTGATATGTACGCTTAGTTATTGATGATAATATCTGAAATATTTGTGGCAAAAATAATTATCCTACTGATGTAATAATTATTTCAATATTCGTTTAACTATAGTTATAGCTATAGCTAGCTCCACGTTTTCCAGAAGTATCTATATTGTCTATCACTTCCATCTATAGTACATCATCAACTCTATCAACTCTTTGGCTTCAATAACATAATGGCATCAAATAGCGGTAAGAAAAGCGTTTTGTTTGACAAACATGCTGCCGCTGTGGAGCCTCATCTGCGCACGTTAAAAGATTGGGTGCAACTTGGCAAGGAATCCCTTGTTCTAATTTCGAACTCATACAACATGCATGTGAAGAGTTTAACCATGACTCAGCTCGCCCAAGCTCTATTTGACAAATTTCGGCGCAAAGCAAACCCCTTTTCATCAGTCGATGATGAGACAAGTCCCACGAGTTTCCTCGACCAGTCTCATGCAAGTTTTCATTCTGGGGAAGATGGTCCCAGCAGCCATGTTGGACAAGAGAATAGGAAGCGCGGCGTAGCTACTGTGGAGGAGAGTGACGTTCACCAAGACGACCCCCAGGAACCCAAACGTACACGTGTGGATGCGGACTTTTCGAACTTTTCCCACGACATGAAAGTTTTTTTGCGAAAGGAGCTGCAAAATTTAGTCAGCACCCAGAACTTTGCTTCGCCTCAAGGGCAAGGCCAGCTGCCTCGTCCTCCCCTTTTTGACTTTTCGGTCCCCGGTTCACTCTTGCCGCATACTATCCATAATGGCGGGTCTAGCGATGTTGACTTCCAGCAGGCCAACGTCGTTCGCAGCGAGGCTCTGCAGCATGACGCTACTGTTCTGGATCCTATTTCTAGTGTGTGTCTCCCGCCCATTCCCAAACGGTTTTTGGACAAAATTAAGTCGCGTGAGTACGTGAATTTTGATGCTCTTTTGCCTCCATCTCCACACTCTTCTGTTTTGTGTACTTCTCTTCCCATGGACGATCTGGGGGAGTTCGATCTGAATATCCAAAATGTGGACGGTGCCCCCAAGGTGTCCTTATCCCAAAAAATGGCAGGGAAGGGTAAGGTTAAGGATCTTAATTCTTGGGTTTCTGCCTGGACAACCTATATGAGGTGCATGGTTTGGTTTTACCCTCATCTTGTCCAACAAATGTTAGCCTACCAAACCTTCATTAGCCAGTTTGCCTCCCAGTACGCTTTTGCGTCTGTTTACACATACGACCAACTTCACCGGTTGCAGCTGGCAAATAATCATTCCCGTAGGTGGGATGTTGTTGACGATGCACTGTTTAATATGCACCTTAGAGGGGCCCCTCAGTGTTGTCGCAGAAGGTTTCCCCTGTGGGACCTCCAAGATGTTTTTCTTGTAATGGCCCCGGACATTTTGCTTCACATTGCCCAAATAGGTTTGGGTCGCAGTCATCGCCCCCACAGTTTCGGAATGCCCCTCCTAGAGCCTGGCCGCCCACACATGGCAACCCCTGCATTCGCTTTAATCGAGTGCTCCCTTGTCGATACCCCTGCACCCTTGTCCACAGATGTCAGAACTGTTCCAAAGAACACCCAGCTACGCAGTGTCCATCCCGGCCCTCTAAGTTTGGTTCCAGATAGGTTTTTTCCTATCACATCTTTGGTCACAACACCCATTAAAGTTCACGTTTTAAGTCACTTCTTAGCCTCTCACCCTGACAGAGCTCTAGTAAATTTTATTATTTCTGGTTTTACATTTGGATTTAGGTTAGGATTTGACAACAGCACATTAGCCTCGGCCATCAGAAACAATAAGTCTGCCTACCATCATGGTGAGAAAATTGAGACAGCAATTTTAAAAGAACTTAACAGGGGACATACTGTTGGGCCATTCATACAGGAACCCCTTTCTAATTTTCACTGCTCACCACTTGGGGCTGCACCAAAAAAGGATGGCACTGTTCGGGTGATTCTTGATCTCTCCTCCCCCAGAGGTTATTCCGTTAATGACGGCATAAACAAAGACAATTATTCGGTGCACTATAGTTTTTTTGATGAGGCTGTTAATTTAATTAAGTCCTTAGGTCAAGGCTGCTACATGGCAAAATTAGACATTAAGCATGCCTTTAGGCTCTGTCCAGTTCATCCCGATGACTGGCATTTACTTGGCTATCAGTGGGAGAATAGATTTTATTTTGATGTTGTGTTGCCTTTCGGTGGCAGATCATCTCCATTTATTTTTAATAATTTTGCAGATTTACTTACCTGGATTTTCATTGTCTTAGTGTACATAAAGAATTTAAAACACTATCTTTATGATTTTATCACTGCTCACCTTTCCAAATTACACTGTCAATTTTTCGTTGACACCATTATCAAAGTTTTTTCATTACTTGGCGTCCCACTGGCCCCTGGGAAAATCATTGGTCCAGTACAAGTTATTACTTACCTTGGCATCGAGATAGATACCGTCAATCTTATGATTAGACTCCCTAAGGAAAAGTTTAATGACCTTACCTAACTTGCTGAAATGGCAATCCCGGAAAAAGTGCACCAAACGTGATTTGTTGTCCTTAATTGGGTCCCTTTCCTTTGCTTGCAAAGTGGTAAAATGCGGTCGGATTTTTCTGCGCCGCTTGATTGACTTGTCCACCACGGTGCATCAATTGCATCATCACATTTCTCTATCGTCTGAGGCACGGAAGGACATTGACTGGTGGCTGGAATTTTTGCCATCCTGGAATGGGGTTGCCTTATTCCAGTTGGATACCATTTCATATCATAGGGCTGACCTCTATACAGACGCGTCAGGATTGGGTCTTGGAGGATATTATGATGGTCGGTGGTTTTCGTTACCCATTCATTTTCAGCAAGACTATAGTATCGTTTTTGCGAGCTATTAGCCATTGTGGTTGCCACATTTTGCTGGGGTGAAAGTTGGGGTAACAAGGAAGTTGTTTTACGTACAGATAATGAAGCGATTGTTCACATCTGGCAAACAGGGTCGTGTAAATGCCAGTACATCATGTCATTGATTAGAAAATTGTTTTTCTTTACTGCCCAGCGGAATATCAATCTCCTGTTGTGTCACATAGCTGGCAGTTCCAATACTTACGCTGATCTCCTTTCTCGATTACAGGTTCCAAAGTTCAAAGCCATATGCTCAGAGGCAGAAGTTTCTCCTACAATTGTCCCCAAGTCGATCTCGGAGTTCTTGGACACGTTATGAATCGCTACTTGATTTCAGCACTTTCACCTAATACTAGGTCTACATCTGGAATTCGCAGCTTTCAACGGTTTTGCAACCAAATTTCTGCACCAATGTTTCCACTTAAAGAGCTTACTCTGCAACTTTTTGTTACGTTTCTTGCTGGACGAGTCAAATTTTCCACAATCAAAGTGTATTTGTGCGGTATCCAATACCAAAGCAATATTTGTGGTTACAATGAAAAACTAGTCTCCATGCACAAATTGTTCTATGTCTTACGAGGTATTAGACGTTGTCACCCTCAAGTAGTCAGTCGTCGGTCACCCATCACTCCTGCTCATCTACATGAAATGTTGACATTTACTGACCACACCCAGTTTTCTCCTCATGACAAAGCCTTGTGGAAATGTATTATTCTTGTTGCCTTTTTGGGGTTTTTACGTGTTTCGGAATATGTTTGTCCCTCCAATTCCTCGTTTGACCCAGCCATCAATCTGGCACCTTCTGATTTTACTTTTTCTCCCTGTGGCAAAGTTATATTTCTACATATTAAAGCATCCAAAACAGATCCCTTTAGGCAAGGAATCAAAATCCGCCTGGCCAACATTGGAGGAAAATTATGTCCCGTTAATGCAATTAGACAATACCTACTGTTTCGGGGTGGCACACATGGTCCTTTGTTCATCCTTTCCAGTGGCGATTTTGTGACAAGGAAATATGTTTCAGCCTTTTTAAGTATTAGCCTTAAAAACAATTTAGACCTGAATACACATAGTTTTCGGATCGGTGGTGCCTCTGCAGCGGCCTCTTGTGGTTTATCAGAATCCGTCATTAAAATTCTTGGTAGGTGGTCTAGTGACTGTTATCGGCGATACGTGCATGTCTCGAACAACGCTTTGCTAGAATGGAGCAGTAGTATGGCATGCCTTAGTGGCGTTACTAAATTATGGGACACACAATTCCTGTAACATTGGGATATATATTTGTTTTTGTGTGGCATTTCCCTGATGCTGTTGTAGTTATATTTAGACGTTATGGGTGTCATTGTTATGATAATGTACATGTAAGGAAGTTGTACATATATTTAGGACAGGGTTCTATTTGTGCCCTGGTTGATGTTTGTGAAAACTGTTATCTTCACTCCCATATACGAATTTTTATTTTTTATTTCACTATAAATAATGTTCTTTAGAACATTGTAAACATAAGCAATGTCATGTGGTAGGACTTAAGAATTTGGGGAAATTTGGGGATGCTGGGCTACCTTCGTCAGCCTTCGTTTTG
The DNA here is from genome assembly GCA_030067915.1 of Hydractinia echinata. Taxonomy (NCBI): domain Eukaryota; kingdom Metazoa; phylum Cnidaria; class Hydrozoa; order Anthoathecata; family Hydractiniidae; genus Hydractinia; species Hydractinia echinata. The sequence goes on from JASGCC010000117.1 coordinate 717,118, forward strand.
TGGTGTGTGCGTACTCATGAGATAAGGGCAATTTTACACGAATAGTTTTAAAAAAGAGAGAAATGAAACAATGAGAAGTTGTAAAAAAGAGAGATAAAGGAAAATACAAAGTTGCAAAAAAGAGAGATAAAGGAAACAACAAAAGTTGTAATAAAAAAGAGAGAAAAGAAACAAAAGAGAGAGAAAAGAAAATAACGAAGGACTGTTGTAAAAAAGAGAGAGAAAAGAAAACAACGAAGGACTGTTGTAAAAATGAGAGAGAAAAGAAAACAACGAAGGACAGTTGTAAAAAATTGTGAGAAGGGACAGTTGTTGAAAACAAATACGCTTTATGAGATTAGGATAGGTGTCACGGAGAGTGTTATTAAATTGGGTACACGCGCAGGAGTTTTGTGTCATTTTGCTTGCCCAGCATCCTCACCCCTTTTCGCCAAATATCGCTTTATATTAACATCACAAAGTCGTTAAATGAAATACATATGTCTTTCTAATATTGTGTTTTTTCTGGAAACATTAGCAATTAATATGATATGAAATTTTGAATAATATATATTATTAGAACAGGCTTTATTATGTTTTAAATTTTATAAGAGTTTGACAGTAATATTCAACTGCAGTGAACCATTTTCACTGCAGTTGATTTGTGTAGTCATTTCATTATAAAACATTGAATGTTTTGCTACTAATAGGGGCCGTTTACTTAGTGTATAAACTTGAAAAATGCATGATTCCATAAATTTTGATGCTGAATTTAAATATGTTGGTCATTTTTGTTGAAAATGATTAGAAAATGTCAAGCATGTTAACCCAGATCCGAGAATAATCCATAAATTTAGCACTACAACCTATCCTTCTTAGTTTTGATTTTAAAAGTATGAAAAATTGTTGTGCATATTAAAGAGAGCACTCAGCTCTTCTCATACAATTTTCTAACGTATTCTCAACAAAATCACCCACCTGGATAATAATAGCCATTGAATATGTTGTTTATAAATATGTGGTTAAGTAAACTGTCCCAGGATGTCACGTTAGCTACAATCGTGGTCACAATATTTTGGGACAAGACAACGAATTTCGAAGTTCGCCACCACAAGTAATTGCGTAGGCTCACTCTATATGAGATTCACACGTCTTGAACTTGTCAAAGTTCACTTGTCAATGTTCAGAGTGGACTTAGGACTGTTTTTGACGTCAGCAAGGCCATTAATCACGAATTTCGGGGCCTTCGTGGTCCCCGACGTGAATTATTTCGGTGTGCGGGCGTGCTAAAGAATGTGACTAGCAACTTTTCAACGCTTTCTGCCTGGCCTACTTGTGTGCAAAAGTAGCGACTTTGCAGATTATTATTTACGAATTTTGCAAGATCTTATTTCGTAAAGGGAACAACATTTGACGGTATATATAAATAACATTTAACGGTATATGTAAATAATGGGTTAAGTCAAAGATGGTTTATTATATACGTGCAGGGTGATAATTCTTAAAATGCTATTTGTACTTGACCACATTGTGAAAATATGCCGGTGGAGCATAATCAATCGCTGGCCTAAAATATAATATTAGGACCTTTTGATGTTAAATTTTCTCATTCTCACATTGGCCTTAGAATTAATTTGTTAAAAAACCTTACTTGTTTGTTCTTATTTGGTCCAGATTTAGAAGTTTTGTTACTAAACCTTTATCGGCCTCATTAAAATTGCTCAAATTCTGAAAGAAAGTATAGCTAATTCAAAATGTCAAATAAGCTCATCCTATTTCCCTACTTACATAAACGAGTTCCAATGTTTATGTTTTTATGAGATTCTTGCGCATGCCTGGAAAAAATCAGAAAAATCGACAGGCAAAGAAATGCAGACTTTAGGTGAAGAAAGTCAAATTATGGTGAAAAACTTTTGTACTCTGGCTACTAGCATCTTTTTACTGATATGTGTTCAAATATAAACTACATGCAAGTTATATATATATATATTGATTTCAAGTTCAAACAGTGCCGTAACCACCGGGGGGGCAGGGGGGGCACAGGCCCCCCCAATAATTTTCCTACTAAAAAAAAAGAAAGAAAGAGAGAAAGAAAGAAATAAAAGAAAGGGAGAGAGAAAAGAGGCAGAGAAAAAGAGAGAAATGAAAAACATAGAACAGATGTTCTACTCATGGTCAAAATCACTGAATGTTTGAGGGGCGGCAGCACAAGTCCAAATGCGATGTAAATTTCTAGTGTTCTTATCATTTTTCATATTATTTTAGTCGTGGAACGTAACTATGTATCTCTTTCTACCTTTGGGTTTCTGATGGAAATTTTTATCTAAATTTTGATGCCAATTAAACAATGCAGCTTTTCTAAATTACAAAAATGTCGAAACATTCATCGTGTTTTTTACCATTGAACCATGAGATCGTTGACGTCTGGAAGGGCATTTTCCGCCAATCTAAAGATGTATATTTTTAAAAATTTTACACTTTACGCCTCGGGTAGCCGCTATATAAAGCGAAATTCATATATGTAATTTTTATATATAGGCTACCCCAATATTAAAATTGTGGTTACGGCACTGTCAAAGGATACATGTGCCTGAAAATAAAGTTTGGAATGGACTGGTACACGGCTTACTGCCTGCATTATTTTGCCTGTCGATTTGCGTAAGATGTTTGGGGATTATAAACAACACACATCACGATGAAAGTTAGCTGCATGGTTTTTAGCCAACAAAATTTCTTTTAGAAATGTGACAGAAAATTTAGCTAATTTGCCCACATAAGATTTAAAGAGAACACAGCCAGCTTGTCACCAAAATATTTATCAAAATAGATTCAAACATTGACAAACATCATTGAGTTTTGTACCCAAGTAGGGTAATGAATTTAACAACATCGACATATATGGCTACTAGCTATTAATTAAGATGTTCACGTAATTTGGACGGTATACGCTCTAGCTAGTTAAATACCAGTACACCTCACATATATCAATTTAATTATCGAGATAAAGTTGCTTTACATGAAAACTAAAAATGGTATCTTTTTCTAACATATTTCTCGAACGAGTGCCCCTAAAGCTGATGCAAAACTTTAGCAGGTCTTTTTATCCACGCTACACAAAATATATCGACCGCCATGTTTGTTGTATTCTTGTTTACATAAAACTCCCGCGCGGGGCAAAAATAAATCTTTGCAGGGCAATAAATGTTCACAAATTATTTTTCGGTTATAATTATCATAATTTATAAGCGATCATGTGACCAGCCTGTTCCAGGGCCTTTTCGCCGCTAACAACTTCATCAACAAGGCAAAATGCCCTGGAACGAGGTTGGATAAACGGTAGTTTGGGCGGAAAGATATACTGTAGTTTGGGCGGAAAGATAAACTGCAGTTTGGGCGGAAAGATTAACTTCAGTTTGGGCGGAAAGTTAAGTAATAGATGAGGATGATGTTTTCTTTATTACACATAGTATGGCTTAATTGAGTTTTGCCGCAAAATGGATAGTAAGCATTTTTTTCAAATCGCAATAATTTTTGTCCGCAACAATTTTTGCCTTTAAGGTAAAAGATTTTAGAGCTGAACTACGAACAATGTAAGAGATGTGGAATCACATGTCGTATTGTTTTTCATTCTATTTCTAATGCGTTGTTTTGCTACAAATTCAGTTTTTAACTGAATAAATAAGCGGCAGGTTGGCTAAGTGAAAAATATTAAAATATTAATACAAAAATTTAAAATCATAACTATAAATTTGCTTTGTAGTATCACAATTTGTTGAGAAATAACTCCTTTTTTAAGGTCATCATGGTACAACGATTGGTTTGGAATCAATCGAATACCATTGTGACTTCCTTAAAGTAAAGTGACAATTGAAAAAAAGACAACTTATGCGTATCATAGATACGTATATATGTATATATGTTATATATATATGTTATATATGTTTGCTTGTCAGTCATGCATAGGTTTATCAGACAACTTTTACACTCTTACCTGTTGTTTTTGGGTGTATCCGTAATACACCTCCCCTCTCCGTCGAATGTGTAACTCCTCCAATGAGTATTTCACCGGGATATCAAAGTCAAACTCATCTGCTTCAAATATCTTTGTGTCTGTTGAATAACTACCAGACTTCCTGAACGTTTGTCCGAATATACTATCGTGATACGAAAAAGTCTTCCCGATTTCATTTAACACCTTTTCAACGACAAGCAACGATTTTTCTCGATCCGACAACGTCACATGTATTGATGACAACCGCTCATGCAAGTATGTAAATGGAGAGCAACTCGTATGATGAGAGCGCGAGTGATGTCGCTTATCATTTCTCTTAAACACCTCGCAACATTTTTTCAACACGGAAGGAACCTCTCCATGAAGTTCAAACTCGTGTTCCTTTAAATTCGTCTTTGTGGAAAACTTGCCAGTGCAAAATCGATATTTACACGGAAACATAATCTAAACGTTAGTTTGTTAATGTTGTAAACAAATAAATTCTTATGTTTATTATGTACGTAAACAACTAGAAGAAATAATACTAGCAGAAAAAATAACAGCTACCATCTTTGGCTCGTCTTTGGTTCACAGACGAAGAGTTGGGTATTACCGTTCTTCAGAACTTCGCACGTTTCTGCGCAAAATGGTACCGCCAGTAGCGAAACACATGAAATACAGTACATAAAGGCGGGCGAACCCGTGGATTTATCCACGGACAACGTGAATAAATCTTTAAAATAATAGCCACTGTCCGTCTGTCAGACAAAACCGGATCATGCAAGGCCACGCACAAAATCTTAAAGCTACAAACAACAAATGCGATACATTTTTATCGACTTTGCTTGTAATAGGCGAATTCCCACGGTTTTTCCATCCGCTAATGACTAGTCTATTATATTCTCCGTTAACTGACTGTGAGTCAAACGTTCGTGTTTGCATGTAGAAGCGAGTGGAAGTCATGTGAATTTTTTAATAAGTGAATTCCCGTGGTCTTACAGACGACTAAATTCCCATGGATTTTCCACCGGCTTATAATTTGTTTTTAGTATCTATGTCACATCCGTTTTATCTGAAAGTCTTTAATTAACTGATACATACCGAACGCAACAATCTAAATTCCTTGTCAAATTTTGATGTATTCGCTGACTTGCAGACAGCCAGTCAAATGTTTTTAAAGTTACCTTCCCCATTGTCGGAAAAGAAAAATAATTTTGGTACTTCTAACCATTATCCTCTAATTACCAAATACACTTTTTTAAAGGAATGTTCAAATTTCAGTTAAAGGTTGTTGTGCTTTTTTTAAACACTTTTTTTCAGCCTCAACTGTGTTGTTGTACAAAATATGGAAATAAGTGTTCAGATTCAATAGATGACGAGAAACATTTTTAGGATTTGGAGAAATAGATAATGATGAAGTTAGCGCAAAAGAAAAAAATAACTGTTTGAAACTAATTGTTTCTTCGTACACATTTTTTTTTTATAACGGAAAATTTTGAATAAGGCCCAATATTGCTTAAATTTCTGTATTTAACAGACTTTTGGCGCATCTAAAACTTTTTCACATGACTTTTAGAACTACAAGTGTCGAAAACTATGGCTGTTTTTATCCGCTTTGCTTATCATTTTCCGATTTTATTTAATTACTTTAGGCTGGCGTTCACAAGTTAAGAAAGAAATTTGAGAAAGTTAAGAAATATGAGCCTTATTTTGCTTAGAAGACGTTGTTTATAAAACAAAAAGCGCGTAATTCTAAACGCATATTATTTTGTTCCTATAATTTATGACGTAATAAAGGTCGAGTACGTTCTTATAATCTAAGTTTTTCCAAAAGAAGCAAAAAAACATTGCCCTACTATAGTTAATTAATATTCAGTAGAAAAATATTTTCTCATGGAAAAGTGGTAAAAGAGAAATAACTTCGATGAGTGAAAATCGCAATCAGATAGCAACAGTGTAAAATAATCACGTGAGCTTCATATTGCGTGTATATAGAATAAGAAAGATCACCTTATATCAATCCTTCGTCTTTGACTTCTGACCAAACGTTCAACTTTATCATAAGTAATATAAACAGATCTTATTTTATAAGAAGCATCGTTTATGTGTTAATGTGTCATCACTTGTAGGAGGGAAATCCCCGTTGTTAATTAATTACTTTGTACATTGAAGGTAATGAATGGATATAAAAGCTTCTTTCTCAGATAACGTTGAAAGTTTTAAAATATTTTTGAGAAAAGTGCATCAATAATTGAAACGATAATTAATTAAATCAAACGAGGTTGTGAAAGTGCTTATTGAAGTTTATTTAGAGAGATTAGAGCAAGTCAGCAAAAAATCAAGAAACTTATTTTTTTCTAAGAAATCCTTAGACCGTAATATAATCAACAAACGAACTTCCGCCGTCATATTTTCTGAGAAACGAAACTAACACGACCGCCTCCGTTCAATACCATGATTATGATGCAAGAACTGTGCAGATGAAATCTCCTTCCCAGGGCTTTTTAGTCTTACTTTTAACCAAACTTTTTCATCTTCTACATTATTGGTGACTAAAAAGTGCACAGGTTTTTGAGATTCAAGAGAAACAATAACTGCAGCTAAAAAAAAATATTTTTAAAATTTGTCGAACCAGATTTATAATTTACCTTTATCTTTCTTTCTAATTATTAATTATTTCTTATTTCTTTATATTGTTCTTCAAAAAGCCGTTGATATACTTATATAAGTGTTTGGCTAATAATACTCTCTGTTTGTGAGTTAAAAGTATACCAATATGCATATTTAAAAACCGGGGGATCTTATCATCGAGAACGCCTTTATAATCGCACCTATATTTATAGTAATAACTTTTCATTACTTTGTGATAACTGGTGAAAAACAATGTACGAAATACCGATGAGGGAAATTTGTACGGGGGCGATTTCCCTGAAATTTTTAAAGGGCTAACGATTAGTATAATAACTTCAAATAATCTATTAATAATAACTACATATATATACAATTCTATCTACTATTTAGTTCCATATATTTACTATTTATTTAACGTTTCTTTCTTTTATCATAAATTCTAAGTTACAGGTACATAACTTCGTCTTCTACCCCATCATTGCACAGCTTTTCTTTCACCAAAAAACGATATACTTGGTATGAAACAACACAGTGCGCTGAAGAATTTGTTTGTCTAAAGTAAAAAATGAATCATACTTTACAAACGCTAGTAATGACTCTTTTTTATTAGATTTTATGCCTAAACATTTTTTTGTTTATATATTAAGAGTCCTTATTTTTCAATCTTTATTGATATCTTTTTAGGTCATAATTACCATTGTTGCACATAGCGAAATAAAAGATTGGATAGGCAAGCATTATAACATATTCTATCGTTACAGATGGAGCTCAATTGCAACAATCGACTGGAAATCTCAGGACTGTTGTGCTAGACAAAATTCTTTCCCAGAAAAAACCGGTTAAAGAATCAAATTTCAAAATTACTTCAAATTTTTACCTTTTCTGTTTCAACAGAATCCGGCTTTACTGTTTCGGTAACACCAGGTTGTGATAATATTACTGGCTCATCTAATTCCTCCTCCATAATCATTTTTGCTCGCTTAATACAAATCTGACATGTTTGGCTGCCTTTTTCATTTAAACAATTATTTTTAATTTGTTCAGTACATATGCAATAAAAGTCATTGTTAAACTCCTGGTTAAGCGAGAACATATTCCTAGTCATTGTTTTCTTATAAGTATCACAATAACATTTCAACCATTGATAGCTCCATAAATGGGCATTTTCCTCCATTGGACTCAACAACGTGCTCTTGTCTTGCTTATCCGAGAATGAGCCACATGATGTATTTTCTGTGTCGCTATTGGCTGAGACATACGCTGACTCTTCACTATCGTTGTCATCTTTTATATTCAAAAGTTCTTGTAGTCCACTTAGTTTTTGTTTATGATCGATTTGTAATTTATGAATTTTATATTCATGTTTAAGTCTATAATTGTTATAATCAATTTTCATAGACTTTAAGTTATTTTCCAGTTTTTCGCGCGAAACATGTTCCACGTCGTATTTCTGCCTTAAGTTGGCTATAGTTTGTTCATAAGCCAAACGCTCGTGTTTTGATATAACAACCGCTGAACGAACTGGGACCGGCCTGCCATCGTCTTCCAAATCGTTTAAAGAAGATGGTAGCGGAAGTAATGGCATTTCTCCTGTCATTTTCATTTGCGCTGATAACAACTGACGTAACATTTTAATTTCCCTTTGGTACTGACCAATAAGCGCGTCTTTTGGATCTTCATTCATGCGCGGGCGATTTTTTATATTTTTCGCTCGGTTAGCATATCGCAACGTACTCAGTGTCTCGCCATAATTATTTTCTCCAGGGCTGACACATGCGATCATAAGCGTGCGCGAGTTACCGCCAAGTGAGTCTTGTAAGAGGCGAGTTAATTTTGATGCTCGATAGGGTATGTGTTTTGACTTTTCATTAACAAGGGCTGAGATTACATTTCCGAGTGCACTCAACGAGAGATTGATTTTAGTCGCTTCTTTGAACCGCTCCCCAACTGCTTTGGAATACCTCTGACGTTCACTTCCAGCCAAGTCGACAAGGTTTAAACGACCTAAATACAAATACAATGAATAGTCCTTTTCAGACTTTGTAAACTAAAATACTAACTTTTTCTAAACTTTTTTTTTTGCGCTTCGTACAAACACACCTAGCAAACCCTAGACAATGTTTTTTACAGACTTTCACAAATCCGCTGTTGTAAATACTTGAAGGATGATTTTTCTTATTCTATCTCGTTTAATTATCGTGTTTTTTGAAATATTAGCAAGCATTTATACGTTCAAGAGAATAAGCGATGTGCTTACGTAGAACCACTGTCTATATGTTGGCTGTTGACTTAAAAAGCAAAGAGTTTAATTAAAGAAATAACAGGAAAAGGAATTGTGGAAATCCTAAAAATATGCATATGTTATTTCACAAACGAAATTCTTTACTGAACAAGTTAATTTTTTTTTACTAACCAGATCGATAGTGTTCTTTCCGATCATGCTCGCTGGTAAAACACAATTCAAATTCCACAGTAAATATACAATGTGATCTTGACGAGTCTGGATTCTGCGCAGTTGCACCAAGAGCTCGGTTCCAACTCCCTACTTCCAAAACTTCTTCCATATCTTCCACGCATGTAACATCGACAGTGGTTAAGTCTTTCACATAAACACCTTAAAAGATAGTGTAACAACAGCTTTATTAAACAGACTATTGTGTATCCAAGGAAAATGTGTTGTCTATTGAGAGCTTTATGGGCAGTGATTCAGATTAAATGGATAACACACGTATAGTACTACGATTTAGTAGTAGGATTTGGATAGACAGCCCTTTCACTTCTTGACAGTTCTTAGCTCGATTTGTTAAGAAAAAAGGAGGGAATTTTTTTTAACAGCAATATCACAGGTATTATTATTATTATTTGTTTTTCCAAGAAGCCTCCTCTGTTTTAATAGGTACTGCTATCAATGAGGTTTCTGCGAAAAGATTCCTGGTGCATTCAAAGCTTCCATTTTAGCTACGAAGTCAAGCAAGAAGACCAGCTCATCAACTAAATCCTATTCACGTGCTCAGTGTTAGGAAGGGTCAAATCACATTTTCATAGATGCTAGCATGGCTTGACCTCGATTCAACCCAAAAATCAGCAACAGCAAAGATCGCTAGTTATATACAAGGAAAACAGAAGTGTGCTAACATTCCGAACAGACTATTGCTTACCTTTCTCGGGATGTTCCTTTATTTCCAGTTTATTTTTATTGTGCTTGTGTAACAAATCTCGAATTTCTTCATTGTATATTTCCAGGTATGAAGTTCTTACGATGTAATAAGTGACATCTGTTGTTTGAATGTTTTCGAATATTTGTTCGAATGCTCGACTCATTATTCCTTGTTGTGCAGGAGGATTACTCACACCTAAGCAACGTAAAGTGGTATGTAACAAGAAATGTAACAGATTTGTTGGTAAAATATAATACACGCTTTTTTATAAGAATATCATAACTGTAATCAGACTGGTTATAATTTTTATTTCTCTATTGTTCTAAACAATATAACCGTTGTTTTTAACCTGAAATCTCAGCCTAATTCTTATAAAGCATTTTCTTATTAAATAAAAAGCGTTTAAACAATAATAAGGTACGAATTCTTTTGCAAAACACTAAATGACACGAGGCAGAAATTAATGAACTGTTTCGCGGTGCATTCATTATTAATTTACAAAATAACTGCAATCGCCTATTACATCTATTTCTTAGTCTATCCATATGCTCAAAATCACCTGTATTTTTCAACGCATAACCCCCCCCCCCCCCCCCTCATCCCTTTTTCCCTTTTTCCCTGATACCTATGCTACTCTATAACGCTATTGACTTGTTGCGTTAAGAAAAATCTCGGTAACACTTAAGCCTAAAATCAACAAATTATTAAGCGGAAATTAGACCAAAATAAAACACGTTAGTTTTAAAAAATTACTTAAACAATAAAACGCGACATTGAGCACACGGATAAATTGCTACAGAAATAAATTTGGTTGATTATTTTAAAACCATGACACCTTTTTATCCAGAAAGAGCGAAATAAACTTCTCCGCTGATCCGAGCAGTAGATTTAACCTATATGAGAAACACGCATATTAAAAATCTTTTGTGGAACTTTTGGAAAGCCAAAGTTCTGTTAAAAGACAAATAACTCCAATAAAATTCCCCTTTTAGTTTAGCCCGATTAGAATTATCCTGCACTTTAAAATATTCCTCAGTTTTTCCCAATATTAATTATCATTCCTCACGGAAGTTGATATCTTACCTTGCATAGAAAATGTTTTTCCACATGAAGTTTGACCATACGCGAACACGCATCCATTGTAACCTAGCAACACACTGTCGACAAGAGGTGAAACAACATCGTTATAAATCTCCTGATTGGTTGAATCTGTGTCAAAGATGCGATCGAATGTGAAAACCTTTCTGGGACAATTATCAATAACGTCTAAAAGATAATTTACAAATATTATTTTTGTTGTTATTATTATTGAGTAAGACGCTGAAAAAAACTTTTGCATACATCTTTTGGAAAATAACAATTAACTTCCTTAAATCATGTTAGTTGTTTCGATAATTATTGATTCATACAGACTTACTTGCTTGTCTCAAAATAATTTGTTGTTCAATTGGATCCACTGAAACGAGGATATCCATATTCGAGTCGAGTTCTCTGTCATTTAACGGCCGACATCGAACAATTACTTTCACACATTCACTCATGTTGATGTTGGATTTTGTTTTACAATCTGAATGAAAGTGTTAACGAAGAGTTGAAAAAAAGAGATTTTGTGGAACGACTGCTAATAAAACGTTTATGAGATCAAAATTTCCAGAAATACTTTCAAATCCACATTTTACTGCTCTGGCAAACTTTGCTGTAGGATTAAGAAAGACACAAGTTTTCTATGGACTCTATTTCTCAAAAACTTGGGCTGGCCATACAGATACAATAAAATTTTAATAATATCTCTATGGGCTGGCGTACTTAAAATGTAAAATACAATTTGATGAAAAGCTTATAAGCACGAAAATATCAGTGCGCAGAAAATAGATGAATATGAAACTTTCGTGATCATCCAGTATTAATTAACTTAAAACATGACCCCCCATGGATTTTATGACTTTGTCAAGAAATTAGGTCAAAATAAACCAAAAACATAAAAATTTGAATATGATTTGAATAAAACACTACACGCAGAAATACAACACAATGTGAATGGATGAGACAAAAAGTACAGTGTAAAGCAGTTCGAAGATTGTAGCTCCAAACACTAAAATATTTGGAGTCCAAATACACCTGCTTATTAGTGAACAAAATGGGGAATCGGTTCTTTAGGGAAAACAAAGGAAACAGCGACAGCATAAAAATATCCATCATTAGTATGCTTTAAAGATGCTTTAGAAGTAAGAACTGTGTTTCAAATTAGCTCACAATCTAAAACTCTTGGCAATCATTGAAGATGAGTTGAAAGCCCATCATATCACAACAACAACAAAAACTTTACGCAATGAAACAAAGTAAACCACAATATGTAAAGCCGTATTTTCATCTTGTAAAACTTCCAGCGCAGCCTCAACAAAAAAAAATCAGAACATGTCGTCGTTGAAGTCATCAATTATTGTAACTATAGAACTCTGCACCTCATCAAAACAAGTAAATTACAAAAATATTAATCTATTTCTTCCGAGTTTGTTTTCCAATAATTCATTTAACATTTTCAATGAAAGAGGTCTCACAAAAGCACACGCTTCACCTAGCTTTCTAATTTAAAGGTTAATTTATGCAATGTTTTTGTATTGCTGTTAAATTATGCAAAATATTTTACAGTCTCCTTAAATTATGCAGAAAAATTTTAATATTTCGTAACCAATAGCTTCTAGTAATTTGTTTGACGTAATTAAAATAATTAAGTCCGACTATTTGATTATTAAATATAGGGTTTGATACGTCTGTATCTTTCTAGAACATGCAATTTATATATTCCCGAGATTGTTGTCTGCCTTTGGAATAAATGAGATATCCGGGTGTATTTATGAACTAAGCCACTACGTAATACTTGTATTTTCAGTCAAGAAAAGCAGCATGAATGACAGAATAACGCCAAATTTTCAATTTTTAAAAGTCAATGGAAAGCTATCAATGGTCAATACTCGGCAGTCGGTAGAATAAAGAATTACTACATTTGTAGACACGAATACCAGGTGCGTTCAAAATCTGCTAGTCTCACTATTGAACTCGCCCGTATTGCGCAGTAATTGGTGTGAAGGCCTACAAAAACCTGAATATCGACGTCAAGCCACATGCCGAACCTATATAATTTCTTATGGGAAAGGAACTTCAAAGTTCGTAGTTTTGTCTCAACATATTTCGACGAAGATTGTAGATATTTTGTCTTTGTGTAATCTTCAACGAGAAATGGGATTATGGAATTGCTTACTTGGGAATTTGTTCTTATTTAATTAAATACTGATACCAGTATGTATGGTTCCATTTCAACCTCGTCCCCAGGGCACCTTGTATCTTTTCTCTCGCCGTCCTGGTTAAAGAAAAGAGACAACAGGCGCTGGGAACGAGGTTGGTTCCATTTCTTTGATACTTTCTACATGTGCTTTAAAATTATGCAGAGCTGATATATTAAATACAAAATTATGCATAAAAAGTATATTTGTGTATAATTTAATTTATGCTCACCCAAGCATAATACTTAAACAGATGCTCTTCTGATTTATTGCTCTTTATTAAGATATATAAACAATACCGAAAGTGAGAGAGAGGCTTGTATGCAAGATGCAAGACGATGAGCACGATGTATGTTGTACTTTGAAGACGATTATACTTCATCGATAATATATCCTGCAATACAAACTCTATTACCATTTTCTGATCTAGGTTCGTTGTCATGAGGCTGCATTTTCCGCTGTAGAGCAAAAAGCTCACGAGTTTTTTGTTAGCGCGTTAACACTTTGACAATTTAAGTCGATTCTTTAGTGGACAAAATGTCTTAAGCCATGTTTGCACTTCTTGTTTAAACTCATTCAAGGATTGTAAAAGCTTAACAGTTGTTATACCGCAAGAAACAAATTAATTTCTATTTCCATTTTTTGATGGTTTAATAGTAAGTTCTGTGTGCTAGAAAGGGTATAAGTGCATTGCCAGAGGACATGCAGGTTGTTAAAGAACAATCTATGTAGAAGTATTTTCTCTTCCAACTTCTGAATTCTTTACACCCTACGTTAATAGGTAAATGTTGAAGCGAAGTAGCTAAAAGAACGCACGACATAAATATACATCATAGATTTGAAGGCCATTTCCAGAAGTTACAGTTACACCAGTGCAAAAACGTTGGAGGGAGCAAGCAGGAGGGAGCCTTGTCCAATAAGTTTATAGATTCTAAGTTTTTCTCTATTGTGCAATTGTTGGAAAACACATTGCCTTGAGAACGTCTCGCAGCATTTAGATATAGTGATATTGAATCTACTGATTATAAAACAGTTGAAAGCGAAATCCATGTTTATGTAAACGGTGTATGTTTATCTGATTCTGAGTTCATATTTTTAAAGCAATAAAATAAAAATAAAATTTCGTTACTCATGTAAATTTTTGTTAAAGTAATTTTATTGCATTATTAACAAATGTAAACAAATTGAATGACTTACCTTAGAAGAATAACGACAGCAATTGCAAAATGATGTTGACAACATCAACACCACCAACAACAACAAGAAAATGTATCCATCGCCTTTAGGTAAAAATCTACACACTTCGGTCGTTTTTACCTCATGGAGGTCTCTATAATTTACTTCCTCAAGCCCGGTTATTAAGCAAATCCACACTTTCAAACCGCGTTCAATGAATCTTATGTATAACATGAAAAATGTACGGCAAAACGTAATTAACATGCTTTAGTTTTGTTCCTTCTGTTTCAGCCAGAGATGTTTTCGTCTTCCGGCAAATGAGTAAATTTCTGCACATTTATTGTGTATGCTCTCTGTGGTCAATGAATACTTACAATCTGTATGAGTAGAAACATGGTTTGCTTGCACTCTGTCATGGCTTTCTATTTGATGCTCAATGAAAAAGAAGTCGGTAGCAAAAAAACATGCTCTTTGTGTTGAACACACTTGCCTAAAGAGCTTACTAAACTTATACATCTTCTATAGACAAAAGTGTCTTACTTCAGTCGGGTGACGTAAATCACTTTGTGATATTTTATGAAGGTGTGTTTGACCAATAAAGTCTAGTGTCACACACGCAAGAAACATTCGATTTTAAGAGTAGAGCCTGGCTTTTTGTATTTTGAGACTTCATTGTTCTACTTTATTCTTACAACCTAAAATAAGGACAGTGCTTTTAGAATCAGGTTGACATGTTCGTAACCTTGAGGAGAATTTTAGTTCGATTTTAAATTTGGTCTGATACCATAACTACTAAATCCACGAATCACCCTGAACAAGCTAAACAAAAAAGGTACAGGACACAAGAACCGTAACTTTTAACAAGGAAATACGAACAAGCTCAACCTCGCCCCCAGGGCATCTTGTATCTTTTCTGACCCCGGGACGGCGATACGAACATGGCCCTGGAGGAGGCCTCGTTACGTGACCCTCCAATACACAGTTTTTCTGTGTGTAATATTTAATGAGATTTGTCTCAATTAACCAAAGTTTTATATATAACCTTGCAGAGCTAAGCGAGCTCGACGTTTTACGTCACAGACTCGTGCGGCGAGTTTGTTTTGATTCCTCTCATGCGCAACACACAAACTGCTCGCATATTGCCCTTGATTGTTTTCTGAATGTATAAATATATATACAATCATGTTATTTAGGCTGCTGTTTACTTGAAGAAATTCAAGCAATTTAGTTATGTGTATTTTACTGAATTGGTTGGCTAGCAAGCACTGGGTTGCAAAACTTGTAGCTAGGGGAAACTTGGAAATTGGTAAATGATTTGCCCACCTGACCATATAGCACTTCGTTGGTTCTCTAAGGTGCAAATATGGCTACATTTTCAAATGGTCGTGTCATTCTAGGTGCCTGACTGAAAGTAGCTAGGCAGAAAGAGCTTCCTATACGTTTTCCAAAACGTCACTGCTGTGCACGAACTGATTTTTATCCCTGTTACCCTTGTCCAATTTTTGAGTTGATTCGAGCTTACTCATTTTTCTCGTATCTTGTGAGCAAAGATTGTTATTAAAGTAAAAAAATAAATTTGTAAACACATAAATTTAACATAAAGAACATAAAAATATAAATATTCATTATTTGGTTCTTCTGAGACTCGTTAACAAATAAATATCCGGTGTACATTCGATCAGCCTCATCGTTGGAGCGCCATAACTCGTGAGCGCCAGGTTGTGATTAAAAGTGTTTTAGAAAGAAGATGAAGTGGACTACTTAGCGGTACGAAACGTTAACCTTATTATAAGAAAAGAACACTTCACTTTTATAACGCGGTTTTGATTTCAGCGCGTTAATTAGGTCTCTGATTCTTCTTGTTTACATTACAAAAACATGTGGCAAACACAGACACAAACATAAAAAATCGAAAGTTTTAAATATCGCGCGTCAAGCTTATGCTTGCGTTTTCTAATTGTGTTAGCGCTTGGTTTGCAGCGCAAATGTGAAACGGCCATGAAGAATTATTTACCATTTGCAGCGTATACAGTGTTGTCACTAGGTAACACATTTGTTGCTGAGACACATTTAGTAAGCGTTTAAAAAAGCTTAAAAATATTAAATCGGATTATATATGTCGAGTAATTCAGAATGTTTATTGATAGGCAAACCCTTGGCGCTGTTGCTATGCCTGAGTGAGTTGAAACGTTTAATTTATAGAGAATAACAGAAACTGTGATTTATCATAGTCGGAACTCTGTTGATATATTTATAAAAAAAGCATTACGATGGAAATACAGACACATCGTACGTAACGGCATTGATAAACGTTTTAGCGTCTTAATAATGGATGAGAAAAATTGACTAAAACCACTCGAGATTTGCTCAGGTTCGGATGTTGATCCATTTTTAGTTTTGAAGGAAGCCGAAATGTGTTTCTTTGTTTTACTAGGATATAATTTCTTAATTTTAAACCAAAGGTTATCTGGATTATTTTCGTTTCCTTTCATTAAGTTATGATGGTAGTCAGCTTTAGCTTTTCTTACAACGTTATTCACATGGTTACGCATTTTAATAAAGTCACGTTTATCATTCTTGAATCTACTTTTCCTCGATTTCCGATACAGTTGATCTCTTTTGTCCATTTTACGTTTGATGGTGTCAGTTAACCAAGGGCTTGGCTTCCCTTGTACTTGTGCTTGGAATCATTAGATCAATAGATGTTCGTATAAAAGTTTTCATGATCCTCCATGCTTCGTTAGCGCTCGTTGATTTATAAACTTCACTCCAGTCACATGCTTCTAAGTCACTGCAGAGTTTTTCAGGGTCATAATTTCTCATATTCCTGCATTTTATCATTTTGTGTTTATATTTGATATGATTAATTTTCCGGGTGCAGCCAACCATATCATGATCACTGTATGCTGTAGGTATCACTATCGATTCTCTAATAGATAATGGATTATTTGATGCTATTATGTCAATTACTGTCTCGGACTGATGGTCTATACGAGTAGCGCTTTTTATGAGATGTTTGAGACCAAAGACTTGTAACGTAGCTTTTATGTCGTCATGATTACTACTCTTCAGATAATTAACATTAATATCTCCCATAACAATCAACTCGTTGCAGTGGTTGTTTGCATTTGATAACAACTCGTAAAATATTTCAAAAAAGTTCGGATGTAAATATTTTGAGTTATCCGGGGGTCGGTAAACAATACAAATCAAAAATGATTTTGACTTTGGAGGCATTATTTCCAGCCACATAGCTTTAATTTCATTTTTTTCAAGATCTTCTCTTCTTTTCCAGTGTTATCCTTCAACAAATTTATTTGAGATATACGCTGCAACGCCGCCACCAATACCTTTAGTTCGATTTCTTCTTACAAAGGAATAATTATTTAATTTAAACAGCTCCTCCGGTTCGGTGATGCTTGTATGCGTTTCACTAAGGGTCAGCACATCGATATCTTTAAAACTTGAACAAAGTTCTGTAATGTTGTTAATATTATTCCATAATCCTCTTACGATATGATGAAATAAGTGCAGTCCTTTCAGTGATGTAATTCTTTCTAGGTCAGGGTTCGATCGGAGATTACCAGGTCCCGGTCCCGGGCTCAATATCTCCACAAAGTAAAAGTAGTATATCAAAGTATAAATATCTTGAGCGCGACTCGTATCTGAACTTTCTGTCGTGAGGCCATAAAGTTGACGTAAAGAAATTTTCTCTTTCCTCTACTATATTTACAGTATCAAAATTTAAGCCCAGGATATCAGACGAAGTGTAGCATTTCTTCTTTATCCCTAATTATATTATTACTATCGCAGTTATAGATAAGATATTTACAGCAAGCTGCAAGATCATGACCGTTCTCTTCGCAGCCATTTTGAACTGTTCGGCAAATACCTACAATTTCTTTTGTTGCTTTCTTTTGATAAATGGAAGAGCGTGTGATAAACATTAATTATCTTAATAATATAATAATAATAATAATAATAATAATAATAATAATAATAATAATAATAATAATAATAATAATAATAATAATAATAATAATAATAATAATAATAATAAATATTTAAAGTGGCTAGCCCAGAAAATCACAAAAACCTATAGTTAGTGGATTGTTTCCACTGGGGGCCACTAGAACAAAAAAGAAACAAAAAATGATAAACCTTATGGACATAAAACTACAACCTACTATCCTGCAAAAGTTCAAGTCTTTGAAAGATTTTGTAGGTAGCTAGCTAGCTTGTTACATCATAATTCGTGCTCATAAAAGAAGAAAAGTTTGGAAACTAAGGTAGCTAGCTATAGATAAGTAAAAAGAGGAATAACAACATAAGTCATAGAGGTTAGAGCTACCCATCATGGGATGGGGAGTAGGACTTGGAGGCTAACATTAGCTAGCTAACAGTAGCTAAGACACCCAGTTATATATACTTAAACTGGGAACACTTAGCTAAAACTAAAGCTAGCTATTTATGCTTAGTAAAACACATATAAAAAGAAACAATAGTAATGTAAAAAATAATAACATTACAGTGAGTTCAACAAACCACAGTTTTCCGTTTGTTAGTCAGCTAACAGCTTTATGTAGCATTTTGACTTTTAGGACAAATACATTAGTTACGCGCCAGGGGATACATTAATATGTATGCAACAAAATGTAAACAAATATGGCTAAAGCCCAACCTCGTCCCCAGGGCATCTTGTATCTTTTCTGACCCCGGGATGGCGATACGAACATGGCCCTGGAGGAGGCCTTGTCACGTGACCCTCCAATACACAGTTTTTCTGTGTGTAATATTTAATGAGATTTGTCTCAATTAACCAAAGTTACGCCAAAATTGTCCTTGCCATCTACATGTTTTATTCTACTACACCAAACTTTTCTAGCACCAGGATCTTTAGGAAATGTAAAAAACTTGAAATTCGATGACCTTTAAACTGTATTAAATTTGTGCTGTCACATCCCTAAGCTACACATTACTTTCCAAGACTTGATTATTTACGTTTATATAGTATTTTATGTTTTATCCGTCATTGCAATTTGATTTAAGGCTGAGCTCCATTAGGCGAATTTTGGTCGCTCGGGCTCTAGCGATCCGAGTGGACAATTAAATCTCCATATGCCATAGCGAAGTAAGATAAGCGATAAAAGTTTAACGTGAAAATATGGATTTCATTTTTATTCTTTCTGAGCATAATGTTTATAATTTTGATTCTGATTGGCTCTCAAAGATTTGTGACTTAAAGGCTGATCTCCATTAAGCGAATTTTGTTCGCTCGGGCTCTAGCAATTGAGATATGAGCATGCGCATAAGGTTTGTTTAATCAAAATTGCGTAACATGAGCTTTTCGCTAAGATCGCTAAAAGAGTTCAAACAGTTTTTTTCAGCGATCGTTGGCGGTTTTTGACGTCACAAATGTTTAACCCTATTCGGTCCCGGGGGGGGATTCCGCCTCCCCTGACGGTTTTTTTTTAATAACTCCTTAATGCTATGTTGCATGGCTACGATACTTACTGAGTTTCAATAATTATCAATCAGACACCTGCATGCCAAATTTTTAGGTCCCATATCTCTCAGAGGCTTTGATATTGGCTATTACTCGAAACTACCCCTAAAAATCTCTATGAACCCTCTTATAATGGGGAAAATATAATAACTTTTGTTAGGATTATCCTTAGAACTTGAAACTTACAACACAACTTTGTTTCTTCAGGAAGAATAATTTTGCTTTTTTGGACACGTGTTAATCCGATTTCCCCAACCTCGATCCCAGGGCCTGTAGCGTTTTTTTGATATGACGATGAAACGCGTACGAGGCCCTGGTACAACAGACTGAAATTCGCCCAAAATTAAGCATGCAGAGAAAAGTAATGTATGCGTGACGTTTCGATCAAAGATGGTGTTTTATTAGTGGCGTGAATTTGTAAAGTGTTTTGCTGGGTTTTTGTAGCTAGAGGTACCTAGCCATACACCATACAATTTTAGAATAGATACAACCCTTAGTGACTTTCTAGTCATTTTGTGGTGTATCATACATGTAGTAAAAACTACAGCACTTATAAATATTATAGAATAATTTACACCAGCTGCAAAAATAACAGATGAAAGGATGGACCACTTAATGTTGGAGAAAATTCAGAGATCTTTAGAGGGCCGAGATTTTCCTGACCATAACAAGTCAAATGCTTAGAGTCAATAGTATGAGGACAAGGACGTCATTGGAGTTTTATCATAAGCATATGGAAAATCTTTAATTTTTCAAGTGTTAGCTAGCTATAGCTACCAAATGCAATTATTAAAGATCAAGTGAATTTTCTTGAAGATGTAGGAATGACTTGATACATTTTACGTGCTTTAATCTTTGAGAAGAATGCTGTACAGATGTTGTTTGAGGATCTCTGTCTTAACAATAAAATAGAAGATGTGTTGTCATCATTTGTATAGCTAGACGACTTTCATCATCGTGACGCGTGTTGTTTATAATCCCCAGACCTCTTACGCAAATCGACAGGCAAAATAATGGAGGCGGTAAGTGGTGGACCAGTCCAGTCCAAACTTTATTTTCAGTTAGAGGCATCTTTTGATCTTAAAATTAGAATATAGCTTGCATGTAGTTTAGATTTAGATCATATATATATCAGTGAAAAGATGCTAGTAGCCACAATACAAAAGTTTTTAACCATAATTTGACTTTCTTCACCTATGGTCTGCATTGTTTTGCCTGTCGATTTTTATGATTTTTTCCGCGCATGTTCAAGAATCCCTTAAAAACGTAAACATTGAAAGTCATCTATTGGATGGTCATTGGGGCAATTTTGAGTGAAAGAGAAAGAAATTTAATGAAATTAGAAATTTATCAAAAAATGTCAAAGCTTGTGTTATTGACGAGGCTTACTGCTTCAACACCTGTTTTGTACTTTATATATATATATATATAGCTATATGACCAATACTTATACTTACTTATACTTAAGAATATCTATAACAACCGGACAGGAAAAACAGTGACTAGAATGAAACATAGTATATTTGGAATAAGAACCTTAACAATAATCTGTCAATCCAAACAGAAAAAATGTGTACCGCAGAAAAAAGAGAAAAGTTGGCAAGGAAGAAATATTGCAGATTAAGGTTACATAACATATTAAGAAAACAAGTATATATATACATTAAAAACATAACATCTAGCAATTGTTTTATTGTGCAACTTCATTCACCACAAACAAAGACCATAAAAATTCTTCTTGAAGTTGCAAAAGAAGATCTGAACGTTAGCATTATTATAGCAACCTCTGCTCTTGGTATAGGAGTTTATGCACCATTATCAAACAAATCTACCATATAAGTCCACCAAGTACCATTGAAGACCATTGAATATATATATATGCAGCAATTTGGACGGTCTGGTCGATGAGGGCAAAAAGCATTGACAATATTATATTATACTGGACATAACATCAGCACTAGGTGTTTGAAAAAAAATAACATTAATGAGTTTTTAGTGATGATATAACGCTCTTTACAATGTAATTTTTCTGAAAGCTTATTTGTGCAATCCGGCAGAAAATCTCTAATTGTCTTTCACATTTACGAAAGGATTAGTTTGCATAAATGTGATATTTGAGGTTCCAATACTTCCAATATTTCACTAAACTGTTTTAAGTTTGTTTCAGCACACAGCCTACATACTTCAACACACCCACCATAAACTTTATGTGTTGCAATATTTTCTTTCTCATTGCCTACAAACAATAATATGTTATATAGTTGTGATTTCTTGTATATATTTCTTTTTATTTATACAGCTAGCTATACTTTATTCCCTAATTTATTTCCATTAATTTTTCAATACTTTAGCTAGTATTTTGTCCCAATAGTTTGTTAAAAGATATCTCTTGACACGTGTGGCATTTTAAGAAAAATTGGTTGTCATTGTTGTGTTTGTGTGTTTGTGCATCTTTAAGCCAACAGCATCTAGCCAGTTAGTAAGCATACACACTACAGAGTTGCATCTGTACGAAGTTTTTCTTTACTTTTTAGCATATGAAAACAAAAATAAAATTTTCAGTTTTTTTAAAATGAAGTATTGTGTCCCAACAAAAGGTGAGAGTACCTGTTACTTTCGTTCGCAGGACAGGATGTTCGACGCACTATTCCATTTGAGTTGCCAGCTGCCTTTTTCACCATCAGTGAGGAAACAAAAGTAATGTTTAAAAATTTTTAACAGCTTTGATAAATTTGTAAACGATGCAAGGAAGTCAAAAATAACGTGAATATAAATATTTTCTTCCTAAAAACAAGTAACCAGAAAAATCTTCGTAATGCCCACCGCCATATTTGTTGTTGATAAAAAAATGCAGTGCTTGCGAAAAAACGTCTGCATTAATTATCTTTTTAACATAATTTAAAAAGCCGTGCACGCAATCTCATTGGTTGATCAAGTCTGTTGTACCAGGGCCTCGTACACGTTTCATCCTCATATAAAAAAAACGCTACAGGCCCTGGGATCGAGGTTGCGATTTCCCGATTTTTTCGGATTTTAACCGAAAATCGAAAAAAACGGATTTTCGGGCAATTTTTGGCAAGTTTTCATGCGATCTATGTAAAAACCGGAAAATATGTTAAATAACAATTATTTAGCTTTCAGAAACTTCAAACAGAATGTAAAAATTTGCTCTAGAACAAAAGTAATTGAATTTTAAGCAGATAGTGGCATTTCAAACAAATTTCAAGCTTTTGATGACGTCACAGAAAATGTGCTGACGCAAGTGTAAAATATTTGGTTCACAGACCATATAAAAAGACTATTTCTTGTATAATTTATACTTCAACATTTATGCTTTACAAGACTTGTTCGCTTGGATATTATCGTTTTTTTGGAAACCCCTTGCGGAAAGCCCCTGCGGCTTTTATACTCGCTTTCCTTTTACACTCCCACTCATTTCCCTCCTTTTTTAAAGTTTGCTACAAACTTTCGTCGGGAATACTGCTGAACTTTTCTCGTAATACGTCAGGGTGGCCAAACCCGTCGCCAATCAACACACAAATAATCGCAACCATGTTTCAAAGTTTCATGTCGTGACCATTTTCTGCGTTGCGTTAATTCACGTCATTCGTACAATTTACGTCGTCGCTTTCGTGTAACGTTATCACGTTTCGTTTAAAAATATTCTACGTTTGCTTCTTACAAGTTCGGATGCCACACGCCGGCTGCTTGAGTTTCGACATTCCAAATTCGTAATTGCACGTTTCGTCGTCTATCGTGTTCGTGTGTTCGAGTAACTCATCCATCGTGTTCAATTGATTTGTTTCTAATTTCCCCTCATTCATTTTCATCTTGGTATGTTTGAGTTTCCAAACCAGTCGCATTCGACCATAAGTCGGCATCGCATAAATTGAACAAACATATTATTAATAACAGTTAACAGAATCTATTTACAAACCAATGATGATTTTCACCACTGGTGACATGACGCGTATAAGGATACTTGTTAATAGTACCCCATTTGAGGCGGATAATACGCGCACAAATTGCAGATAGTCGGCATATATTGCAAGCCATAATAAGACTGACTAACTGGATACTGTCGCCAAAATTGATTGAAGTATGCAGGAGATTGATTACACAGTACACTTTCAACATACGGATTAATAGTAGCAGGAACATAATCAGGAATGAACGTCGGCGTCCTCGATGAAGCTTCGTAATGGATGTGTTCCACATCTTCTTCAGGGACGTGTTAGACGACCATACCCTGATTATGTTGATTACTGACATTTTTTCTGGTTCCATCAAACACGCAATCTTCCAGTTCTCCATCATCGTGTTGATCTTCAACAGCTTCACCGTTTCGTTTTTCTTGCTCTTCATCGTTGTGTTCATTCCATTTTCCACCAAGGTTATCTTCTCGTACTTCATCGCTGCATTCTTCTAATGCGTTCTTGTTACGTTGTTTTTGCACTCCATCGCTGTGTTCTTCTCGTACTTCATCGTTGCGTTTTTGTTGCACTTCATCGCTGCGCTCTTCTAACGCGTTCTTGTTGCGTTGTTCTTCTTTTACTTCAGTATCCGGTCTTTCTTTTCCTGTCTCCATGTTTCTTCTTTTCAGTGTTCTGCTGTTCTCTTCTCTTCTATTTTTCTCTTCTATTCTTCGACCTTCTTCTCTATCAACTCTTTCTCTACATCTCCTCTCGTCAACTCCCTTCTCCGTTCTTCTCTTTTGCTACTATCCCCTCGTCTTCGCATATGAGAAAAGTGAGACCCGATACCTTATGTGATACCCGAGACCGAGACCCGAGACCCAATACCCTGATACCGATACCCGAGACCCGATACCCTGATTTTTTTTCGACGATGTTTTATTTTAATAAAAATTCTAATTTTTTCTCATTATTTTCTTGTTTTTTCAACCTAACATATCAGAGATGATATGTTGGTTTATTCGAAGCAAGACGTACGTTCATCAAAGTATTTGGCGATACATATTATGTGAAAAATGATAAAAACGAAAAACAACCATTCACAGTTGGAATGAACAAAAAAAAACATCTTAACTTGTTGTGAAATTTGCTTTCGGTTTAAAAGTTTCGAAATATGTGCGCATATTGTCTGCATTGCATGCAAAGTTGAATGTGGTCGTACTTTTTTTGAAGCAATATGAAAAAAAGAGACCTAATATCAGAAACTATCTACACTACCGTTATCGCAGCCTACTATTGTTTCAACGACTTCACAGACACATACTTCATATTCAACGCAACCAATATATTATCTGCACACAAGCATCTTCAATACTACCATCAACGCAACCTATTCCACCTTAAACAACCAGTTAATAAACCAGCACCACCTGTGCCAACAGATAATGATTATGTCTTGTTCCTTCCCAACTTGCTATGGTTGTGGAGGAAATTTTGGACAATATACAAAATTTAATCGTGGTTTCGAAAATCAAAAGGAGTTATGTCGGCCCTACAACGAAAAAACAAACATACTCTAATGAATTTAAAAAGTCTACTATCACTTCAATCATTCATGTTTGAGCAGACAAAATAAATTTTTTATGCTAGTTTCATTGTAGTTTCTGGCGATATAAAACTATTGTTGCAACATATTCGCATATTACGTGCAACAAATATTTCCATATAACGAAGAAATATATATATCAAAATGTGTTTTTATTATCGTTTATATTAAAAAAAAAAATAATAAAAAAATATCAGGGTATCGGGTCTCGGGTATCGGTATCAGGGTATTGGGTCTCGGGTCTCGGGTATCGGGTATCACATAGGGTATCGGGTCTCACTTTTCTCATATGCCCTCGTATTCTGCCCTCTTTTCTATCATTTTTTCTCATGCTGCTCTTCACATCAAATCTTTTTATGTGTTCTTCTTCTCTGGTCCTCCCTTCTCTTCTCCGGCACTCCGTCCCCATTCTTCCTCTACCTCCCTTTTCCCCAACTCTCCATCTCTGTTCTTCTTTTCTGTTCCTTTCTCCTTCTCTTTAATCTTCTTGTCTGCTGCGTTCCTTTGTTCTGCTACCTTCTTTTACTTTTTGACTTTCTTTCTCATCCCTTATATTTCTATCCTTCTCCTTGACTCATCCAATTCCATACTGCGGTTGACTTCCTGTTTGATTTCCTAACTTGAATTCAATCTGTTGGGTTGTATCCTCCTTCTTTCTTTTCGATCTGATGTCATATTCCTTTCTAAAAAAATGTCTAGTCTTCTTAATAGTCTTCTTAATCCTCTTCATCCTCAACATCTTCCTGACCTTCATTAATGAGATCTCCTTCACTAAGCTGATCCGATGTCCCTCCATCCACTTCGTCCGTTCTAAATTCCTCCCTTCTAGCCGGATGCGTTCTAAAGTCAACTGAGTCGTCTTCTTCGTCACTACTGGTCTCACTTGCTCCATCATTTTCGTTCACATCTGAGGTATCTGTTTGGTTATGACTATTTGATGGTGGTCTCGGTACATTAGATTTTTGTCTTGTTTGACCAGTTTTCGTTTGTATTACAGAGTCGAAGGGAAAGTCATCACATTGGTAAAAGATGATTTCGATGTAGTATACGAATTTTCCCATTTGGTTGATGTTCTTCTCTAACAGCGTATACAAGGCCATGCTCATCTTTTTGTTCAACAATAACGAATATGGCAGGTTCCCAAAAACTTCTCAGTTTACCGGTTCCTCCCCTTTCTGAAAGGTTTCTAACCAACACGCGGATCCAACGTCCAGTGATCCTAATGTTGCCTTCTTATTCCTTTCATTCCTTTGTGCATCTCGATGTTTCGAAGTTCGACTGGAAGCTAACTCGAAAGCCTCTTGCATTCTCTTTTTCCAATTTCTAACAAATACTGTGTGGTCTTCTCCAGTGGTACTGTGTGGCGTCTTCTCAAGAATTACATCAATCGACAGACGTGGTTTGCGGCCAAAACATCAGATAAAAGGGACTAAACCTAGTTACGGAATGACGAGTACAGTTGTATGCATAAACCAGTTTATCGATTTCCTGTTTCCAATTGGATTTGAATTTCTCTGGTAGTGTTCTCAGCATTTGGCAAATAGTAGAATTCATTCTCTCGGTTAAGCCGTTACACTGTGGATGGTACGGAGTAGTTCTGCTTCTTCTCATACAGTTAACGACTCTAATTCGGAGAACAGTCGATTCTCAAATTCTTTACCCTGATCATGTAACAGTCGAGTTGGAGATCCAAACTTTGTAATGAAATCATTAAAAATCTTCTGAGCTGCCGTTTTAGCCGATTTATTTCGTGTAGCGTAGGCCTGCGTATACCTTGTGAAATGGTCTGTCACAACTAGGATGTATTCAAAACCGCCTGCACACTTGTCCAGATGTAAAAAATCGATTCCAACAATGTCTAAAGGTGAAGATGACACAATGGTACCTAACGGTGCTTGATGCATGATATGAGGTTTTCTATCTTTCAAACAACTGTACTTTCTCGATATGTAGTTTTTGATGCCTTCCTGCATTCTGGGCCAATAAAATCTTTCCTTAGCTAACTGATACACTCTTTCATGACCCAAGTGTGCCATTTTCACATGCAACTCCCTGATACACCAAATATTGCATTATCTTTGGTAACACAACCTGTTGATCTGCCGAGGTTTTTCGCATCAAGGTACCATCACTGACTTCAAGTTTGTCCCATTCTCTCAACATTCTCCTAACATCTTGGTCTTCTCGTTGTTTGGCTCTCAAATTAAGTCTGTTGAACTCCTGTTTCAACTCTAAAACACGACTGATTACTGGATCTTCAACCTGAGATTTTCTAATATCAACATCATGAATGCTACTATCACCACTGCTGCTACCATCTCTGTTACTGAGTATGTCTTTCTCGAGCTCATTCAAAACATTAGATGCAGTAATTGGAAACAACCATGCTTCCTCATTTTCTACGTGACTGGTGATACCCTGTAAAGCAGCTATTTTAATCCCTTTACTCTTTAATCTTTGAAAAACAGCTCCAAGATGCTTGAGATGATCAGTAAAGGTGTTTGAATAGACCAGCACATCATCCAGATAGGGGAATGCGAAATCATCTCTGAAGTCACACAAGGTATTCTCCATGAATCTTTGAAAATGGGCGGGCGCATTGGAGAGACCAAATGGCACTCTTATCCAGTGATAAAGACCCCATAGAGTGATGAAAGCTGTTAATGGTCGACTTTGGGAATCTAAATAAGTTTGATGGTAAGCTTTTTGTTGATCGAGGACTGAAAACCAATTTTTCCCTTGTAAACCATCTAGAGCATCTTGTATGCGTGGTAAAGGATGTCTATCTAACTCAGTCTCCGCATTCAGTGCCCGATAATCACAGCACAGTTTTAACGAACCATCTTTTTTTCGAACAGCTACAACAGGAGAAGAGTACTCAGATTTTGATTTGCAGATCCACCCTTTGTTCAATAAGTCTTCCACATTATTGTTGACTTCGAGTTGCATTGGCTTCGGCATTGAATAATACGTTTTCTGTACAGGAGTCTTATCCTTCAATTTGATATTCATTTCACAATCTGGGATATTACCAATTTATTACCCGGGTAAAAGGGCGGCATCGATATTTTCAAAAATCGTGCAATGTGATTGGTTAGAACTTACTCATAGCGGGCAATATTCCACGGTATTGCCCGCTACCATAGCAACCGTGTTTAAAGTTTAAATATGGTAGCATTAAATGTAAATAACATGGAAAAAAGTAAACAAACGCGAAACAGAAGTGAAACAGAAGTGAACTTACTTTTATCTTTTAAAGAATTCAATGTTGTGGCTGCAATGAAAACCTGCTATGTTTACACGATATTCGATTTAAAAAAAATATTTTTTGTTAGAATGTACGTTCCATATGGGAATAGTTTCTATAAAGACGTGGTTTCTACATCCTGCTTTTATAATGTTATATTTTTTGTTGTAAAATGCAGTACCCGGATAATAAGCCATATAATAACTGTTTATTTCGGGCAATACCTTCGAATATTGACCTCTGTCACGTATTGCCCTCACAAGCTCGGGCAATACTTTGACGTCGGTCAATATTCTCCGGTATTGCCCTCATAAACAGTTATTATAGGGTTAATCTTCCGAGTTTGTACAAAAACCATCCACTTCTTCAGAAATCAGTTTCCTCGCTTGCACTTGTTGGTCTTCATCCAAATTGGATAAATCTATCTCCTTCAAAACTTTTTGTACCTTTTCCCCATATGATTGTTCTTTAGTCGATCTTTCTGGGTGGTCGCCTCTCTTCTCTCCTTCACTTTTCTAACCTTCATCTGATCTATCTTCACTTTTACCAAGGGACTCGTTTTTGTTGATATTCACTTTAACCGGTTTAATGGGTGTTATTGATTGAATTTGGTGTAAAGATCCCAATATTGTTTTCGAACGAAGAGTTACATCTGTCATCTGTCATTAACTACAGGAATTTTCACATACGCTCTTGATCCTTTCTTCATCGTCAAAATGGATTCAATTGGTTGGACCGGTGTTAGAGTGTCACCGTCTACAGGCTCAAACGAAACTGGAATAGATTCTGGAAAATATTCTTCTTTGATTTTGCATTTTACATGTTTCTGTTGACCAGCAGGAACAATTGTGTCATAGTCAGCAGTTTTTCACAAGATAATCTGTATCATTGCTCTCCGTTTTGATGAAATTGACAAGTGATGCGATTGTTTCTTCTTCTTTTTCCGGTAGCGCATTTTTCAAAATATGAGCCAAATCTTGATCACCATATAAACTTGTCAGATGCTCTATAGCATTGGTTCCAAGAATAGGGTAATCAATATCTTCATCTGTAACCAAGAAAGGAACCTTGACTTCCTCTTCAGAATCTTCAAATTTGAAGCAAATCTCTACCCAGCCACTATATCTCTTTGGTTTCCCCACTTCACATTCAGTTGATCTGGCCGATCTAAGAGCTCCTTCAATTCTCTAATAGTCGCATGTGGAAATATTATTACTAATCACACTGATATTTGCACCTGTGTCCCACAATACCTCACTTATCTGACTATCTAGCATACACTTTACAATATTATTTTTACCAACAAGTTGTATGAGTAGTCTTTGTTTCTCCAGTTTACGCCCAACAAAGAACTGTCCAGCCTTCTCCACTCTATGTTGCCTCTGCCTTGACAGCTGTTTAATAGCATCACAGATATTCTTGTGTGACTCCCAATGATTACATTGACATTGTTTGCTACAGTATCGTACAGCTTGACACGTTGAACACCTCAATAATTTTCTTGGGTAGCACCACAAAAACACATTGAGGCTCTTTGCGACTCACGACTGATGATTGCCTCACCTTCCCAGCCGTCTTCCGTTTCCCGACCAACAATTCCGGGACATATGGCCAGCTTTCCCACACTTGAAGCAATGTCTACATTCAGGTTTGTTGTCTTTCAAACATCCACTTCTTTGGTGTTCGCCCTTCTGTCTCATTCTGGTTTCTTTCTCTTTCTTCTGGCTCTTTCTCTTTTTCTTTACCTTGATTCTGATTTCTTTTCAAAGTTCTTACTTCTGTCTTGATTGAGGACAATTCTTCTTGCACTATTTAGCAACTGTTCAGTTACTTCTTCTTTTTTTGCTTCAGCGACCATAAATTTTTTTGAGTTTGAAATAATCTTCAAATTATCAACAATTTCTCTCATCAAGCGGTGCCAATATGTAAAATATGTGGTTCTCAGACCATATAAAAAGACTATTCCTTGTATATTTTATACTTCAACATTTATGCTTTACAAGACTTGTTCGCTTGGATATTATCGTTTTTCAGAAACCCCTTGCGGAAAGCCCCTGCGGCTTTTATACTCGCTTTCTAAAAGCCCGTGCGGCTTTTACACTCTCACACAAGCAAAAATTTATTGCTGCCATTTTGTTCCTTTTGCGACGTACTATAATGTGCTAAGTTTGATTCAATTTGGACAAGCCTATAAAAAGTTAACGAGGGGGGGGGGGGGCGGATTTCGTTCCCTCCCTCCGGTCATAATATGTTCGAAAAACCCCGGACCGAATAAGGTTAAGAGCCAATCAGAATCAAAATTATAAACCTTATGTACGATGGCCCTGAAGGGTCAGCTGCTACGCGCATTTATATTATACAAAATAACTTATCATCATAATGTAACAACGTTTACTATCTTGTGTAAGAACGGTATTTTTATGTCATTTCGCCATGCTGCAATGTTAAGATGGCGGATATACACGAAGCAGTTCATAGATATTTTGAAGATGGTCTGGCATACACTGAAATCTTGGAGTACCTTCGAGTTCGTCACAATTGTGACATAAGCGCTCCTACCTTGAAAAGATGGTCCCGCAAGAAAGGTAAGAGAAGACGTCCTTTGCATGATATAAGAAGTGCTAGGGAGGATGTAGTGGAAGCTGTCGCAGATGAATTGAGTGGTAGTGGATCGAACATAAGTTATAGAAGGATTCAAATCATTACTATCGAAGGGATACTTTTGCAGGCGAGAAAACGTGAGACAAATCATAAAACGTTTAGATCCAGATGGAGTTGAACTGAGAAGAAGGCGTAGATTATACCATCGGAAATATGTTGCAAATGGCCCGAACTTTGTATGGCACATAGATGGCCACGACAAACTGAAGCCGTTTGGTCTCAGCATCCATGGGTGTATTGATGGCTTTTCCAGAAAGTTAATATGGTTAGAGGTAGCAACAACAAACAAAATGCCAGAGGTGGTTGCTAAATTCCATCTTGATGCTATTCGTGTATGCGCAGGAACACCGCTGCAAATCAAGGCTGACGATGGCACAGAGCACGCATTAATCGAACCTATCCACTTGTATTTGTCCTCATTAAATGGAGATTCAGACGTTAATAATTTCAGTATAATAACATCTACGCATAATCAACGAATCGAGTCATTTTTGTCGACACTGCACAGGGATGGTGTAGTTTGGTGGCGACGTTTTTTTCAAGACAAGACTGCATAAAGCAGTAGCGTTCGCTACTGCTTTATGCCTTTACTAAAACAAGAAATATTGTCCGTAAAAGAAGATTGGAATACGCACATAATATCTTGAAGTCACAACACAATGGACCAAGTGGGCGTCCTAACTGCATGTATCATTTACCACATTTGTATCAATGTCAAGATTACATCCAGCATGTATAAATGTTCAGAAGATTGGTCATTCTTCTCTCAGTCTGTTGCTTTTTTTATTTCCCCTTGTTGTTAGCAACAACAGCAGTAGTAGAACCAGTAGTAACAGTAGTAGTAACAGCACTGCTACTGGGGTTGGAATTACCTTCGACATATGTATCTCTATCTCTGTTATATCGCTCTATTTCTTCTTGAATGGTTTTTTTTAGAATATTATCCATCTTGCCTTGTCAAGCAAGCACAAAGAGAGAGCCTATTCTGACCCAACTTAGAACACGGCCCGTCTTAAGACGGGACGGACCATCTTTAGACACGGTGGTCCATCTTTTGACACGGTGGCCCATCTTTTGACATGCTGCCCTGTCAATTGACGGCCAGGACCAACTTGCGACATGGCGTTAAAAGATGTTTGCATACATCAAGACCTTGTATTTAACGTAAACTAACTCCAATAAAGTTTAAAACTGAACTGTTGAAACTTTTTCTGGCGTATTGTTGTATATGGCTAGTTGAGATTAAATAAAGTTAGCTATGTATTTCAAGATTGTCGTGGGTAGCAAAAACAACACTACTTGGCAACTCCTGGTGCAAGACCATATCAGCGAATGCATTTTTTAAAGCAGTTAGCTAGCTAGAGACTTCCTTGTTGCATGATTGGAGATGTTTTTACCTGGATTGTTGTGTGCATAATGACTAGCTAAATAATTATGACTCAGATATCAAGATATAACATTTAGCTCAGTTTAATGTCATGTTATATATATACACAGGTATAGCTAACTAAGCTATTGTTTCAGCTATTTATGTTTACTTCTCAAGATAATCTTCGATGGAATTATTGCAACTTGACCTATTACGTAACTTGAGAGGCAGAATCGTTTTGGCTGGGGCAGCCACAATCGAAATATTTTGTTATACATTCAAGAAATAGAGACTATGACTATGATTTAAAGAAATATTATGTGATAATTTATATTTTATGTAATCAGTCTCACCAGTTTCGAGCGGAGTCTTTAAAGCTCCCTTGAGCTACAGAAACCTTTTTTGAAATTCTTGCCCAACTGGACGACAGCCTTATGTGGGGATCAAACCCACAACCACTTGGACATCAAATTTATTTGTCAATTTATGTCTCTGTTTGTTCAATTTTTAAGAAAAAAAGAATTTATGACATGGTATTTGTATTGCTCATTACTTTAGCTATATTTGTAATAGATTATATTTAGAGAATTCATGATTTATTCTCCTTCATACATTTTTTGTTCTCTTTAGTCCTCTCCTATAGACACTGCATTTGTCCACAGTTGCACTAGGCCTGTTTTTTTAATTTGTTAAAAATTTGTAACAGTGTGTTGCCAATGTTACAAGGTTTAACTTTATCCTGGGAGTCTTCAGACTGGCCCATGTTGTGCCTATTTCTAAAAAGTGTCAATAGTTAGACCTGTTCCTTTTTTGGTACGATTTTTGAAAGCACAAGTCCTTTGTCAATAGTTGGGCCTGTCCCATCTTATGACACAGTCTTTTAAAAGGATGGGAATTGTTTGTCAATAGTTAGGCCTGTCCCATCTTATGAAACATTTTCTAAAATTGCAAGAGTCCTTTGTGTACAGTTGAGTTTGTCCCATCCGATGACATGGTTTTTAAAAGCGGGAGATTCCTTTGTCAATAGTTGCGCCTGTTGGACGAATTTGCATACATTTGTCCAAAGTTGGGCCCGGCCCGTCAATAGATGGGCCATCCCAACTGCGAACGCACCGATCCGTCTACCGACGGGCCGTACCGTCTAAAGACCAGTCCAAAGTTGGGCCGGTGAATTTTATTATTGTGCGGCGAAACTTCGAAAATCCAGAAGTAAAGTCGTTTACGCAACAGGAGCTGGTCTATCGTCTAAATAACAGTAAGCATCACTACGCAAGTCATTTAGAAGACATGGGGTTGCATGATGTGAAGTACTGCCTTCATACAATACGCAACAAGTACTTGCGAATGAATCCGCGCAGTAAACGGAAATGGAATAAATGGCTCATTGATGTGGATACTTTTTTTAAAGAGAGCAACATCAGCACAAAATAAATGAATACGAAATGGTATATAGAAAAGTATACTTCTATAGACGTATGGACCGTTCTGTTAGAATGTTCCGTGTTTTTATTGTTAGTGCAGAGTCCGCGTTCTTGTACACCATTTATTTCTAAAAAAATATATTCAGGTGACATTCCTCTTTTTTTTCTCTATGTTTGTTTGTTTTCATTTTACTTGTCATTTTTTCACACAAAATGCGCTCTTTGCTTCATATTTTCTTGCAACGGTACTGTTGCTCAAGCTAAAGCACCTTTTACCATGCTCCAATATTTAAAAAAACACCTCCAACTTCCCCCCTCCGTTATCTATTTTTGTTCATTAATGACACAAGTATGGTGGCCGAGAACTGCCACACGAAAAAACTCTGTTTAATACACCTTTCCCGAGACTTATTCCTTTGATGTGCCGCAACTTTTTATGTTGAGTTTTATGAAAAACGGACAACAGATTTGAATTCCTTGTCAAAAATGTGATAAGCAAAGAAAATTGCGAAACAATGCAGCAAGTAAACAACCTGCTATTCTAATTTAAAGATTTGCGGCATGTCCAACCTCTTTTTGAAAACGAGGCGGGACATGGTAACTTGAGCATTAAGAAGACTTTAACTGTGATATATATCTCCTCAACATAGCACTTCTGGTTGGCGTACCAAGTTAAACTTTTACACATAAACTAAACAAACTATACTGAATTCAAATATTGTATTCATATTTTACGAGTTTACAAAAAGTATGACTCATGGTCTCGGGAAAGGTGTATTGCGTTTTTAATTGATTTATAAATATATTTAATTTCTGTTTTTTGTTTTTTATTAACTTTTATTTTACTTCTACTTTCAATTTAATTAATTTTTAATTTGCTTTTTCTATTTTAATTTATTTTACTTTTAAAAAAAATCAACTTTATTATACTTTTATTTTATTTCTACTTTCAATTTAATTTGCTTTTTCTTTTTAAATTTATTTCACTTCGCATAAAAAAATCAGCAGCTTTATTTTGTGTTTATTTTATTTTTAATTTAATGTTCATTTAAACTTGTTTTGCATTTACTTTTAAGTTTTTAATTTAAAAAAATTAAATTAAATTTAAAATCTGGCTTGGCCGAGAGCTGCCATAGTATACCATAATGCAATTCGAACACCTGGTTTCTATATTGTAAGGACATGTAGTGTTAGACATCTTGTTGCTTTATTGTCATTAGCAAGTACACTTGGTTTCTATATTGTCATAAGCTCCTGTATTGTTAGACACGGACGTAACTTCGTGCTTAGTCCCTTACCTTACTTAGACGCTATTTCAAGAGTGGCGTGGTTTGGATTGAAGGTCTGTACAAAAGAATAGTCTAAATGACGTATCGGTTAATGTATTTTGCATATAACAACACACAATACAAACATTTCACCACCGTAGTTTTTCTATAACGTATTTCGCTGAATTCCTTCGCTTCAAAATCAAGAGGATCTTTCAAATACGTTTGTAGTGATGTTCTTTCTTCAATGGTCAGTAAATCATCTTTCACGACATCAAGACCTGATTGCTGAGCAATGTCAAATTCGACAGTTTTCATCTTTGGTGACCAGGACATCGCATCTTACAAAAATAATGTTTAAAGATGAAGTGATGGAGTGTTTTAGCGCTATGCGGAAAAATTAAAAACATGCTTTTTTAATGTTTTCTTCAATCGTAACTTTTTCGTAGTTATAGGAGACTAATTCCTGCGGACCCATCCTTAAATACTTTTGCTCCTTCCCTTGCACGGCACTCGTTAGTCTTTGCACTACAATTTCTTGCCTATCCAAAATTTCTTTAATTTTATTGAAAAACTTGTCCTTTCCAGCTGACGTGGTTGGTTTTGTTCTCTTTGCAGCAACGGCTTTTCGGAAAGCTTTAAAATCAGTCATTCTATATAAAAGGAGCATAAAAATTGTCATAATATAGTAGAAACCGGTGTTTTGAAAAAAGGGTTTTACACTGTTAAGAAAGAACGACTCCCATGGGTAGTTTTTGCCGACATAGACAAGACAATGGGCATGTTATTTGTGTCTCTATATAAAACAAACAGATGTTAGTTGAAAGATTAAAACCTGTAATAGCAGCTGAAAAGGACCAATGGAAAGCCAGTTCCTTTGTTATAAAAGATCTCATTCATTTTTACGATAGCGTCTTTTATAACTATCTATTAATTACTCACTTTACTTTATTTTGATATATTTCGCGAATTTAAAACATAACATGATTGTTTCTTTTTTGTTTTAGCTTGCAATATGCATGTTTTTGCTTTTTCAACCTGACAATGGCTTGCCAAGTGGTATTATATGAATCGAGTCAACTCACCCATTCAACTCATCCTGAGTTGGAAAACAAGCCAGCTGGCTTTAGGAGAGTTGACCTGCTTTATATAATGTCAAAGAAATTTTTAATAGTGGTCTATTTTATGCCAGCTGGTTAACTTAATCACAAATGAGTCAATCCATCTTATATAATCAAGCTCTAGGATGGTTTAACAAAACAGTTTTCACAGAAATAACAGAGATAGATAGATGGCATCTTTTTCGGAGTCTTGCAGTAGTAGAAGCCACTCTGGTTAAACTTATGATTAAAATTATAATAAGCTCATGATTGAAAACGTCAATATACTGGATAAATAGTTAGCTAACTAGGATAAATAGTTAGCTAACTAGTGTGCTAAATTTGTACGTATAGTGAGACTTTTACTCTTATAGCTAGCTATATAGCTATAGCTAAAACTAGCACCTAAGCTACAAAACAGAGACTGACTACGTAACTAAGTTTCAGATTTACATGTGGCTTAAACATTAAAAGCTTTTTAAAAATTTAAATAAGTGCTTTGGACTTAGAATCATCAAATTAAATTTCTTTTCAGGATCTTCCACTGTACTGTCAGATCCGCTTTCTCAAGTTGTTCTTAATCACGAACCCAATTAGGTCCCCGCAAACGATAAGTCAAATTAAAAACGGCTAGTTTACAAGCACAACATCAGGTAATCGAGTCACAAAAATATGCCACATATAGTGGCATATTTTCATCACGTGACCAGACAGGTCCAGAGCTACTTTCGAGGTTTTAATCTCAAAGAGCTCTGGGGACGAGAATGAGCGTTTTTAAAAAAAGAAAAAAAAGGTAAAAGTAAAAGTAAAATAAATTAAAATAAAAAAATGAAAAATAAAAAATGAATTAAAAGTAAAATGAATTGAAATAAAAAAAATTAAAAATTAAAAAATGAATTAAAACAAAATGAATTAATGAATTTAAAAAAAAAATTAACAAAAAAATTTTTTGAAAGTAAAATGAATTGAAATTAAAAAATCAAAGAAAAAAGGAATTAAAAGTAAAATGAATTGAAATAAAAAAAAAAGAGCAGAAATTAAATAAATTAAAAAAAAAAATGAATTAAAAACGCAATTAAACAGAGTTTTTTCGTGTGGCAGTTCTCGGCCACCATACACAAGGGCGAATACAAACTACCATGTCCATAATCAAAAATAGTTACTTTTTAATAAGAAAAACATTCAGGCCAATTTCACAAGAAATGTAAAAGTCTTATTCAAGCGTTGACTTTGCGTAACTTGCATTTATTGTGTTAATTAGAAATCCAACACCGCCTCTTCAGTTCCTATTGGTATTAAGACAGTTTGTTATCTAGTGGTAGTATTAAAGCATTCCCGCTGTGAAACTTGTGCACTCTTGTAACTGTTGTGTTTGAGGTTATCGAGACATTAAGTTCAGTTGAAAATATATAGAGTAGCGTTCACACTTGTTTTTACTGCTTCTAAATACAACAATGGCGACGAGTACCTTTTTATCAGATTTTCCAAAAATTTCTCTCGACGAAAGTGAAATGCACAGTGTTGGTATACGTTGGAAGAAATATGTTAGTAGATTTATTAACTTTATAACGGCAATGAACATCGAAGACCAAACAAGAAAGAGAGCTTTGTTATTACATTACGAATTACAAGATATTTTTGAAGTACTTGACAATACTGGAACTGCGATCGAAGATTTAACTAATGCATTTAGTCGATATTTTGAGCCGAAAACGAACGAATGTTTTTGGAATTTTCAAAAAACAATACAGAATGATGGCGAAAATTTACAATCTTATTATGTACGACTTAAAACTATTGCTTCACGTTGTAATTTCGACAGTATCAACCAACAGATCAAAACACAGCTAATTTTAGGAACAACGTCAAACAAGCTTAGAAAATACTGTTTCAGTAATAAAGAAGCATCTCTACAGGACATCCTCACACGAGGTAAATTATACGAAGACGTGGAGCATCAATCTCAAGAAATTGAAGCTGGAGCAACAAACAATATAGGTGGATCTTCACAAGCAAAGGAAGTTCAAGTTTTACGTAAACAAATCGCTGATCTACAAATGCAAGTCAACAAAAAAGAAACAACAAGTAAGTCATGTTTTAACTGCGGAAATGCTTGGCCCCATGCAAAACAGTCCCCTGCTAAAAATCAAGATGTGTGGAATCAAAATCGTGTGGAAAATTGAATCACTTCGCACGTGTATGTCGCTCATCTCGTAAACATAGTATGAACCCACCACCTTCTCGTTACCCCGTTCGTTTCGTTCAACCAGGCACCGAACAGTCGGTCGACCCTTCGGCAGAAAATTGCTTCTCCATAAAACGTGTCAACTCGCTTCATCCTAAGGACAAACTCAGGACATTCAAAACCAGCATTAAGGTATCCGGACATTCTATTCCAGTTTTAATAGACACAGGTTGTAGTACAAACATATTGAATATAGAAACATTTCAACGTTTACAAAAAACGAAATAACATAAACTAAGAAAATCGCAAGTGTGTTTAGTACCTTACGGATCGTCAACAGAAACTTCACAGTTGAAAGTATTGGGCGTGGTTCAGTGTCTCGCTGAGTCAAAACGGCAAACTCATTCTTGATGAGTTTTTTGTTCTTAACACAAAAGCACCGAATCTGATTGGCGGAAATCTCGCAATTGAATGAGGACTATTGACCACAACGTTTCAAGAAATAAACAACATAACGCCCACACCCATGCTGCATAGTGACGTCAAAGCTAACTCTTCTGATCGTACAACTCACATTCCGGAGCGTCTCCATTCTCTTCTCACAGAATATAAAGCAGTTTTTAACGGGACAGGAAAGCTCAAAGATCAGCCAGTAAAGTTACACATCGATGAAAGCGTTAAACCTGTCGCTCAAAAACCACGACGTATCCCTTTTCACCTCCGTCAAAAAGTCGACAAAGAACTAGACAAACTCAAAAAAGCCGATATAATCGAGGACGTCACTGACCAGCCGACACCCTGGGCTTCACCGATCGTTGTTGTACCAAAAAAAAATAATCCGGACGAAATTCGTATGTGTATAGACATGCGCCAAGCAAACAAAGCCATAAAGCGCACACGTCATCCTGCGCCATCTATAGACGATCTGATTCACGACCTAAACGGCGCGAAATACTTTTGTAAACTCGACATGACCAGTGCCTTCTTGCAGCTTGAGTTAGAGCCTGGTTCAAGATCAATAACAACATTTTCGACATACCAGGGTTTGCATCGATACAAACGGCTTAACTTTGGTACCTCATCGGCCTCTGAAGAGCTACAAATAAAACTAGAGAATATTTTGAGAGACATCCCAGGCTGCAAGAATATAGCTGACGACATCATCCTCTTTGCCCAAAGTCTAAAATAACTGGACACCATCTTGGAAAAAGTCTTACAACGTTTCGGGACATACGGACTAACATTGAATCTTGAAAAATGTGAGTTCGATAAATCCTCAGTAGAATTTTTTGGCTTCATCTTTTCAGCCGCAGGAATAAGCCCAAGTCCAGAGAAAGTCAGAGCGATACAGCTGTTAGCACCACCGACCAATCCAACCGAAATGCGATCTTTCCTAGGAATGACGAATTTCTTAGGTCGATTTATACCCCATTACGCTGACATAGCTACACCGCTGCGAAATCTCACCAAACAAGATACAACATGGTCCTGGGGACCAGTCGAACAATCTGCGTTCAATCAACTGAAACAATCGCTGTCATCAAATACTGTTATGAGTTATTTCTCACCACAGAAGTCCACCACGATTGTAACTGATGCTGGTCCACATGGCATCAGTGCTATACTACTGCAACACACACCACAAACGGAAGACTATCGCGTTATAGCATACTCGAGCCGAGCATTATCAGATACAGAATCTCGTTATAGCCAATTAGAAAAGGAATGTTTAGCAATTGTCCACGGATGTGAAAAATTCTCCTTATATATACTTGGCTCAGACTTTGAAATTCTTACAGACCACAAACCATTGGTATCATTACTCAGTAATCCTAAGTCAACTTTACCTTATAGAACGATGGTGTTTACGCCTACAAGGGTTTAGCTTCAATATTCGTCACATCAATGGCTCTTTCAACCCGGCAGACTATTGTTCCCGACACACCGTTCCCGACACACCGTTCCCGACAGTAATACAAACTCTACCAGAATCATCGAAGAATACGTAAATTTTACAACAAAGCATGCAGAACCGATAGCCATTACCCTAGACGAGATAAAAGTACACACGAAAAATGACCCGACCCTGCAATGTCTGAAAGAACTTATTCGCTCTACTAAATGGTATTCAATAGACACAATATCCACAAAATATCCCAACTGTAACGTTAAAGAGCTTCAACTTTATAACAAAATACGCAACGAGTTCACTTGCAACAACGACGAATCCTTGAAATCGAATTGTAGCACCGACCAGTTTACGCCACAGAATGCTTAAACTAGCTCATGAAACACACCTTGGAATGACAAAAACGAAATCCACATTGCGTGATAAAATTTATTTTCCGGATATTAACCAACAAGTCGAAACACTTTGCAAGAACTGTTCACTGTGTATCGCAAATTCAAGAATGAACCCACCGCCACCACTGAAACCATCTCCCCTACCACCATCGCCGTGGCACACATTGAACATAGACTTTCTGGGACCCTTACCAAATCGCTCGCACTTACTGGTAGTAATAGACCAACGTACACGCTGTCCCGATGTAGAAATCGTTGGCTCAACAGCTGCTTTACCCACTTTGGGAGCTCTCAGTAAAATTTTTGCAACGCATGGACTCCCTCATAAAATCATTTCTGATAACGGCAGTCCATTTCACAGCAACGAATTTAAACGCTACATGCATGCTAAAGGAATAGATCATCACAGAATCACACCGCTACATCCGAAAACAAATTCAACTGCCGAAAATTTTATGCGCAACCTTAACAAAACCCTACGGATTGCTACAATAGAAGGGAAGCCTTGGAAAATCGCACTGTATAATTTCCTGTTAAATTATCGCATATCGACACATTCAACAACCGGAGTCAGTCCAGCTGAAGCGCTATTTCAACGACAAGTTAGAGGAAAATTGCCCAGTCTTAACAACCAACCGAACAGGGATGCCATCAAGGAGGCACCACACCGAGATGCACAATAAAAACTTAAAATGAAAAAGTATGTCGACGCCCGATTTGATGCTCGCCAACCAGCTATACACAAAGGCGACTACGTGCTGGTAAAACAACCGAAACGCAACAAGCTTTCAAGCCCTTTTGATCCAAAACCATACTGTGTCACACGAGTTCAAGGTACAAAATTGACGGCAAGCCGACCGGGACATACTATCACACGCAACATTCAACACTTTAAGTTCTTATCCAAGCTTAAACCAACCAACTTTGATCAAGAGGGGGAGGAAGAGGACGATATTGATACTCCAGGAGAATACGAAACTACCACCAGACCTACGGAGTTATATGTACGAAAATATCCTCAAAGAATTAGATGAAGACCAGACTATTTTCATGAAAATGTACCTACCTGAACAACAGTAACGGATTTATTGTAAATCTATGTAAAAAAAAGACAATCTGCAAACTTGTTATGTTTAGTAAAGTGACAATGGACACATTGAACTAAAGAGGGGGGGGGAATGTTGTGTTTGAGGTTATCGAGACATTAAGTTCAGTTGAAAATATATAGAGTAGCGTTCACACGTGTTTTTACTGCTTCTAAATACAACAGTAACAACCGCTAAAATAACTCCAGCATGTCCTGTCCATCTCCAAGATTAAAATCACGACCATCTGCACTGACGTCTACGTTCTACCAATAGCATATCATCAGTCAAGCTATGTTCGTTTTTTTAACGCTTTCGTTTGGAAATGGTTATTCAATTGCCAAAACTTTAAACAAAACGTCAAAATTCGATCGGAGGTTGAAATAAATGAATTTTAAGATAAGATGGGTATCTCGCAAGAAGTTCAAACCTCATTACTTCACAACAAAAGTGCTGGCAAAGGCAAAAATATATTGTCACAATTTTCATTTATGTATAACATTCTTTGAAGGAAGAAACTTTCGCGAGCCAAAAAATCGCGAAATCAATCGAAATAAATTCTGCGAATGGCGCCTCTCAAAATTTTTAGCAAGAATTAACTTTTGCGAATAGCCTGTTTCAACATATTCTGAAGGAATAAACTTTCGCGATTACACTTTTTCAAAATTTTTCGTGGGGCCTAACTTTCGTGCCACAAAACCCCGAAAAATTGCAAAAGTTTCATTCACGAAAGTTTTTTCTTTTAAAGTATTACAATTTTGTAGAAACATTTCAAAATAGTGATGTCATAAGCATTAAGGTCTTTATTGTTTATTCAGATAATAACACACCCAAAACATTTAAACCAAACACCCCAAAAAATGTTTAGAGCAAAATTATATCTAAATAATAATAATAATTTTGCGATAATCCTACAAAATAATTTTTCGGATGAGTATAATGTTGTGATTATCCTACCACTTTTCCGTGTTGGGATTATCCAACCCGTGTTGTGATTATCCAACCAATGTTGTGATAATCCAACCAATATAATAATAATAATATATAATAATAATAATAATAATAATAATAATAATAATAATAATAATAATATAATAATAATAATAATAATAATAATAATAATAATAATAATAATAATAATAATAATAATAATAATAATAATAATAATAATAATATAATAATAATAATAATATAATAATAATAATAATAATAATAATAATAATATAATAATAATAATAATAATAATAATAATAATAATAATAATAATAATAATAATAATAATAATAATAATAATAATAATAATAATAATAATAATAATAATAATAATAATAATAATAATAATAATAATAATAATAATAATAATAATAATAATAATAATAATAATAATAATAATAATAATAATAATAATAATAATAATAATAATAATAATAATAATAATAATAATAATAATAATAATAATAATAATAATAATAATAATAATAATAATAGTAATAATAACCGATTTATTTCAAGCATATCTATAAATTACATAAAGTAAAAAATCCTTGAAACACAAAGAACGAAAATCAAACATTAATTGCTCTAGTATGCGGAAGTAAATCTGTTAAATAAAGACATTGGTATAAGGATTAGGATTGGTAGCACTTGTGGACCACTTAAACACACACACAAAATAAAATACTTAATAAATAAATAAATAAATAAATAAATAAATAAATACAGTTTAACATAAATACTTGAGTATCCGAATTAAATTTTAGTTAGAATAGAAAATTGGTATACCTCTGTTTACCTCCGACCGAAAACGATTAGTTTGCGACGGCCCACTTCTTGGCCAGAAAAGAGTGATCGAAGAAATCGGCAAATATGGAGACTGGATAAAAACAAACATGAAATTTAAGGAATTAAAGTACCATTATTTCACGTTCTAGTAACTTTTAGATATTTACATTTTCAGGATAGTCATAACTCGCCCTGGACTTTGAAATAAATCAAAAAAATATATGTGTTAATTCTTTTGGATAAGAGTGATTACGCGTCTTTAATAAGATCTCTAATGTTGTGACAAAATGGCAGAAATAACCCCGCTGTATATAACATGACACATGTATTATTTCTTAAACCAAAGTTGCTATCTTTAAATAATTTTTATCGCGAGAAAGCTTCGTTGTTATTGGTATAAAACCAGCATTAACAGTAATTCAATTCAAAAGAAGAAATATTAGAATCTTCGCGCAACCTCTTCTAGTGAACTAAACATCAAAGCAGAGGAAACCTCAACAAAACAAAATAAAAAATTTACACAAGGTTGTTAATAAAAAAAACAGTTCGAATCAAGTTCGGTGTTACATAATTAAATTCCAGCCACCTAGTTAAACTTCAATTATTAATACAAGCGATGGAGAGTTGATTATAGATAATTATAAGGGAATAACACGTTTCCGTATAAACTAAAAATTTAATCATCACAATAATGCATACGCTCTATCAGAGTAGCGACAGCTTTAAACTATGCAAGAAAAAATTGATTTAAAGTCATGGGAAAAGAAACGCAAGTACACCATGATGGTTTATCTGTTCCAATATTTTTTGATTGGAACGGAAATAGGTGCAAATACAACAACTTTGTGAGTGTACGTAACAACTTTAATAAAAACTAAAAATCCGGACTTTATATACGGACTGACAGTATTGATGTATTACGTCCCAGCAATATTATTCTCAATGATTGTTGCCCGATACGCAGATAAAACGAGAAATATAAAGTTCATATTGCTGGTTTGTAATTTCATAAGTATGTTTGGTTGTGTGGTTTACATAATTCCTTATTCACCATTTTTCGTGGTCATCGGACAAGCATTACTTGGATTTACGGTTATCACACGACCAGTAACCAGTGACGAAATGGTCAGGTTGTATCCTGTCAGGCA
Source organism: Hydractinia echinata (assembly GCA_030067915.1). Taxonomy (NCBI): domain Eukaryota; kingdom Metazoa; phylum Cnidaria; class Hydrozoa; order Anthoathecata; family Hydractiniidae; genus Hydractinia; species Hydractinia echinata. Next base: position 761,930 of record JASGCC010000117.1, read on the forward strand.
AATTCAGATCAAAATTCACATTGAGATGTCGGCATTATTCTTAGGTCTTCCAATTGGACCATTTATTGCTGTGCTGTTCCAACTTGTAAAATTTTCAATCTTTGGAATACCGATCACATATGGAAACATTTCTGGTCTTACTTTGTTTGTATTTATTGCTAGTACACAGCTCTGCATTACATTCCTATCACACGATTTATCAAAAGAATACAGTTTCGAGGAGGAATCCGACCACACTCAACAAGCAGTGACACACAAAGAAAATAAGAATATAAGTAAACAAACTACCTTTTATAATGTTCTTTGGAAAGCATTAAAATCTCCTGATATTATGCTCATCATATTTCTGACATTTCATGTTTCTTTTCTTGACGTTGCTTTTTGTCGAATGATTCCAGTTATTATCATTAATTCCAACTCCTTGCCATATTATGCCGTTACTATATTTTTGCAGATATATGGAGTAGGCGGGTTTTTTATGTTGTTTGGATTGACGAAAACAAAGTTGAAAGAAGAGGCCGTTTACTTTTGCAGTTTTGTTAGTGTGGCAGCCATGTTTATTTCAGGTTTATCTCAAATGTTAGTCACAAATTGTAATATGGATAAAACAGATAAAATAATGCTTATACTCCTATTAGCTTGTACCATAACAATTGCTGAAGTTGGAGAACAGATATTCTTGATAGTGGTTTTATCCAAAATGGTATCTTTGCAAAATAAGAGCTATGTGGAAAGTGTTCGCAGTGTCGTAAAACAAGTGGGTTGTGTGTCGGGCGGTTTTTTATCGGCATACCTTGCTCATAATGCTACGATATTTTTTGTCGTAATATCAGTAACCCGCCTGGTAATATTCATACTGCTGTTAGTGCGAAGAAAGTCATTGAAATATTCGAAGGTTATTATAAAGTGAAGAACAAAATCCAACAAATTATGTATAAACAATTTTTTTAAAAATGGGATATTTTTTTCTGATTATAACAACGTTTAAGTAATGTCAAGAGCAAATATCAAATAGCAAGCAAGTTTGAATATTACGTTGATTAAAAAATATGTATGCAAACTGTGTGTCCAGAATAAATCAGAAAAGTCAAGCGTTATTTAAGCCATAAATAGACGAACACATCTTGTGATTAATATAATGAATATGTTTCTAATAATTCTTTCTTTGATATACGTAATTCTTTTATATCATCATCTATTAACATACTCTTGATAACATAATTGTAGCAGGAATGGAGCCTGTTAATAAAAAAGTGGATCTTAGTGTTTTGTATTAATTAATTGAAAATGAATTGATTTTTCTGAGTTCTGAAATAGAGGTAGGGAGCTCAGCAAAAAGGAGGTGAAGGGTGAGGGTAATTTTATTTGATCTCCATCGCCGCAAACGGGGCAGAATCTCTAAATTCGCCTTAAGATGGATTTACATATATAGAGAGAGAGGAAGGGAGACACCACAGAGCCCGGACACTACTAAGTTGTTGACATTCAGCCAAAAACATTTGATCTCGTTAAATTTCTATTTTATATAAGGTCCATAAGAATAGTCTCGTTTCATTCTTAACCAATCTGAACACAAATTGTTAATCTAATCCCCGCGGGCCGTTCATAAGGATTCTTTGTGTGGCCAGAACGTCCCGTGGCCAAATTATAGCCAGTGCATATTTTTTCGTTTTTCTGTTTAAATTGTGTAATCACACCTCCGTTGAACACAAAATTCTAACTTTTGTGTTAGAAAGTTGGATTGTTTCTTGCATAACATGTATACTTTTATTCCTTATGATATGTTATAAGACCTTTTGGAAAATATATCTGTCATTTTCCAAGTATACTGAACCTTTTTTTTCAATCTGACTACTGTGGCTAGGTGGATTTTCCATTTTTTTAAAAATGCAAAGAATGTGTTAATAAATTCAAATAGGTGGGAAAGTTTTCAACACTTGTATATAGCTGGTATATTTGAGTTCAAAGATTTAAAATAAAGAGTTATAAGACATTATCAATTTAGAAAGCTCCATTAAGTTTTTTTTCGTTATTAACAATTAGAAATTGAGCACTAGCTTAGACAAAAAAGTAAAAACAGAGACCGGGAATTAATTAAAAGCGATTGGCTAAAATCAATGGTTAAAAAATATCAAATAAAATGTGAGGGCGAGCCGAAACTAAACTATCGCAATTAAATTAGACAAGGTTTCTTCATCTTAATTCAAGTTGCAGCAAACAAAACTGTATTCGCAATAGAGCTCAAATTTTTGCCGTGTCCACGTGATAAATTGAATTAATTTCATTAGCTAAGAATTTTGCTATATGCATCGACGTGACGAGTTTTAAAACCACGGGGAATATAATTGCTTTGTTAGAAATTAATGTACGATCAAATTCACGGGCAATTAAACATTGTCATTGTTGTTGTCGATTTCGTTTAATGTGTGTTATTTGCTATCTTTTAAACGAAATTAACAACAAACCCTTTTGTGATTTTAATATTAAAGAAAAATTGATGTGGATTCTTCCACGGGTTTTTTAATAACTAGTTATAATTGTAACGATATAAACGCCTTTCGGTAAACTTCTTTCTAAGACTCTCCAATGATCCAAATGACTCCTATAACCAAATTCTTTTAATTGCATCAAAACGGTGAAGAAAGTTATTTTAATAAGAAGCAAGATATTTTAATTAAAAAAAAGTTTCCAACCAATACGCTAGTGTTAAATTGCTAGCGAGTGTTTCCATTAAAGGATTTTTTCGTTATCTGCACAATTTTTTCACAATCTCGCGTAAACCTCGAGTCTTTAAAATGCATAAAAAGACATAATAAACTTGTGAAAAGCATCATGGCAGCTGCAGCCCACGCAATGTACCATGGGTAGTCAGCTATTTCCTCAGTTTCGGCATTTTCGATCCATCCCATCTTGTACATTCGAATGTCATCCATGAATTCAAAATCCCAGTAACCGATAGCAATAAGCAGAGCTGTGAAGACTAAGACAGCTAAAACAAATTAGAAATTGATATATATATCTATTATTTTTTTACACTAGTCCAGAATAGCATTCTTTTCCAGTGGAGTAAATAATTGGCAACACATAGCTAACACAACACATCTTGCCTATTTTAATATGTAGAGAAATTAACTAGTGCCAACAGAGAAAGGTTTAAAGAAGGAGTGCAATAGACATGTCAATTTGTTTCCAACTGCGACTTTGTATCACTGAATTTTTGCAGCTTTCAAAAACAAGAGTTGCCTAATTGAAAGGTTGTCCTTCTTTATAAAGATTTCATTCTAAAATTGATAGAATTTCAAATTTGGGCGGAACTTTCTGTTGGGTTTTATTTTGTTTACAATACAATGGGAAGAACCAGCCTTGATAAAAAAACACAATACGCGACGTAACTGAAAAACACCCAGGTAAAGTTGCCGTAAATAACTGAAAAAGTATTCTAACATCAAACTTGTCTAATCGGAATTGTCCAATCAGCAACTTCTTACCTGCTGCCAAGGAAAAACAGCTAGACATCCAGATCTTCCTTGATTGGTGGTTCTTTGTAATAAATATCTTTATGATCATATAGAAAGTTGCAAGGTATTGGCAACACGCTGCTGCGAGAAGAAATGTCTGAAATGTTAGAAACCAAGCTAAAAATAAATTCAAGTAAAAGCAACATTACATGGTTTTTTGACAACAAGCTTGCAGTATTTTGGTACTAGCCCAACGAAACCTTTGGAAACTTTTGAAACTAATGAAACAGTGCCGTAGGTTAACCCCCCCCCCCCCCAATAATTTTAAAAAGATAACTTTAAAAAAAAAAAAAAAGTAAGAATATTGTTTCCTCACCCCTTTTTTGGCATACTATACAATTTCGTTCAATTTTAATGCGTTTTCCGTTAATTTAGATGTGCTAATTTTCAAAATCTTTTCAAAAACCATGGTTTGTTTGTGAGAAGAAAACTAATGAAATTAAAACAGAGCCACTAACATACTGTTTTGTAGTGAGTAGGATTCGCTCCACGGTCGCCACAACTTGCAATCGTAGCCACTACACTATGTGCAGCAGTACGTTCAAGACGCACACAAATAGATTGTCCAGACGCGTATATGTAGATGAAGACTTACATGGCACGTTCATGTGAGAATGTATTAATGGATCAATTCAACTACAGTCGACGCTCATTATCTCGAACCTCCGTTATCTCGAACTTTCTCTATCTCGAACTTTTTCTTCGGTCCCTTGAGTTCGAACTTTTCATGAAATACGCTCGTTATCTCGAACTTTCGCTATCTCGAACTTTTCTTTCGGTCCCTTGGGAGTTCGAGATAACGAGCGTCGACTGTATATCATTTCTTAAAACCTCCAGTCGTTACTAACAAGGAGCTTAACTGCATTCTATTGTAATGTACGCCGCTCTACACATGCTGCATTTAAAGCGCTACGCCTGTACGGACTCCTTATAAACATTTGATCAACACCTAAAGATCACCATAACCTGAATTCAGCGCAAACTTAAGTAGCAGTGAGCATCTGCTTACTAGGGAGTTGTTTCAGATTCGCGAATACCCGACAGCCAAGTTGTAATTTGACGTTTTTTCTTTGTAGCTAGAAGTCTAAATAGTTTTAGTTGCATATTCTTGAAGTATAGCTCACAATTATATTATGTTTTATAGTTTATGTAGTTGCAAACACGGAACCCACTGCCGGAGTTTCATTTATTTGGTCAAGTAAAACATTTCAATTGACACGATTAAATTGATGTACATTTTGATGCAGATTAGAATTTTTCCGGAAAAAAGTCTATGTGCAAAAGTCCCATCAACTTGGGTATGAAAAACACTTATAAAACACCCCTTTCAATGCTAGTTGAAAATATATTAAATTGTTAACAGCTGCTTATTTCAGCGATATCGTTTTTGTAAGCATAGGTACGTTGCATTGCGTAGCAGAACTATTGCGTTTTATAAATCACTGTCTTTTCATAAAAACCAGACTCACTTAGAGTCCAGTGTTATTTATCAGTTCGTCCTTCTGTATAATTATATACCGCTGTATTACGTAATGATGTATATATATATACTAGTGCATAGTTTCAAACTAACTGTCGCCCCTTACTTAAACAAGTCAGAGTTAAATTAGCCTAAAAAACCTATCTATATTATAATACCCGTGTGCGTCTGTCTGTCACGCAAAATGGTACCGTAAGTAGCGAGACGCGCTTACCCGGGGATTCTTCCACGGGCCATCGACTAGTTTTTCATGAATGTTTATGCATAAAAAAAATATTTAAAGCTAGCGAAAACACGTTTTTTAACAATTGAATATGAAAATACTATATTCTGATTTACCAAAACACGTAAAATCATGTAATAACAAGAAATCTCACCCTTGGCAAATGCACCTCAAATTTGTAACACTTTTAATTATGCTGAAAACGGCAAAAATCAAGAACTCCGGAACTGTGATAATAGTGAAAATGTTTCGGCTCCATTTTATCAACCTGGGCCAAAAACATGATTTAAGTCACTATTTAAATTTTTACTGAAGTGACGACTTTATTTTATGCATAACGTACATTTTTTTAAACCGCTGTGTTTGGCACTTGCAGCTTATGCCATTGTCTTTTCTCTGTTTCAACATTGCACAAGATTTAGTTTACTTAGGTCAAGTAGTTGCCAAGATATGGAAGCGGGTTGAATTCCGCCCTGAATATTAGCTCTTTAAACGTTCCTGGTTGAATAGGGTTAAAACACAAGTACCAGCCGGTCATTTCAATGATGTAAAAACAGTCATTCAGCTCCTTTTATTTCACAGAATAAGTTCGTGCAATAATCTTAAGTAAAAGAGTGGTGGATATCACCTCACAGTCAAACAATTTTGTGGCTGAAATACCTCTATATGATTTGTTCACAAATTATATGTCCGGGATAAATGATAGACTAAGTAGTCTATCATTGCCCAGTCGTAGCTGACTTTTTAGTCCACTTTGCTGCTGGGTACTTTAACTTTAGCTAGCTAATCATAACAATATCTACTTATAACATTATCGGTAGGCAACCATACCACAGCATTAAAATATGCCAGATCTGAATAGAACATAAAACTGTAGCTAGCTAGCTAGTGGCAAGGTTATTGCGTAAGTACGGGTTATGACAGGTAGCTAGCTAGTTCATAACTTCAATAAACTTAGTTTCCATTTATAGTATCTCCAAAGCATTAAAAAGTGCTCGAAAATTTATGAAAGTGAGGCTGATGCTAAACGGCTATGCAATACACGGTTAGTTCGGGATAACTACTATACGGAAATTTGTCTCAATTATTGTTATAATTGAAATATGTTGCGAAACTTTCACAGCTGAAATTAATTATAATCATAATGTGTACTCAGACACGAAGACACGAAGAAAACTGCGGAAGAAAATAACTGAGGACGAATTGATAGATTTTTGTGAAAATTATTACAAGTAGGTTGATTTTCATTGGTTATCTTGTTTTAGTGTAAAGATATTTCTTGATTGATTTAGGATTCTCAACAGAAAATGCATCATTAGGTATTTAAAAATATAGAAACAACATGGTCCGAATTACACTAAAACAAAAACGTACCCGGAGCTTCAGTGTAGGGATCCTTGTAGCATGTATGTATCCTCTTGGTATGTCTGCAAACATGGAAGACAGAGAATTCCAAGTAGTTTGTTGCCTTCGGTAAATGTTCCACCTTCCATGGTCTGAACAAAATAGCCAACGTAAGAGTGATTGCGGATGACAGTGAAAACATCACTGTGATGGAGCGTAGGAGAATAATGTATAAAATGCTGACCCTTGACTAAAAATAAGTATTTAGTAAAAACATAGTTATTTAGGACGGAAAAGCTGGTTTAGGTGTAAAGCTGCGAGACATTAATATTGATAATAGATGACCAGACATATGAGTGGATATAAAAAAACAACAAAAACAACAACAACAACAACAACAACAACAATCAAACAAACAGATAAGCTCAGTGTAAAGCAACTCTGTGGTTTTAGATATTTTTTTACTTTTGTAATAATTTTTAGATGGTTCAATAGTTATGAAACCTCGTAGCAGTTCTCCCAATTATTTAGTGTTCGGACATTTCTGAACTCTTTTTTATTGAAGAGTTGATGGTAATAATAAAAACGAAAGAATAATAAAAATGAAGAATGTAGTAATACTTTGACCGATATTACTCGGTTGTGTTGTAAGTGTAAAGTGCTGCACAATTCGGTACTGAGATAGATACTCAATCCAGTTGTTCTATTAAAGGTACAGTTTTTTACAGCCGAGTCCTGCTATCTCGAACTCTCAATGGAGCCGACAAAAAGTTCGAGATACATTTTTTTTTTAAAGGAAACGAGTAAAATGCTCTAGTACTAGCATTTTCACAATTTTTTTGGTTATATATCGATAAAATTGATACCGACTTGTCTCTGTACGTTATTCACTCACACAAAGAATATGTACAAAGAGTTTATGAAAAGATATTCCATGGAAAATTACTTTTATTAATTTCTTAGTTTTAGTAGCCTAAAAAATCCATTACCCAAAGTTCCTTATTTTTTGGAATCTCCATCCCCTAGTTTCTTATAAACGGGAAAAAAATTCCAGATAGCTTGGTTATTATTTTTTAACGAACTGTGGTGTAACTCACAAGAAAAGAATGTCAACAGAATGCAACACTACCGTCAAAAGGTTAAAAACATTAAAAAAAGATGCGTACATTCGAAAATTTAATTAGCGTTAAAACAGACAAACAAAAATGTTCATGATGGGCTGGTTCTTATGAGCAACATGTTAAGAAGAGTTCGAGATAACGACTGTAATTTGTCGCTAGGGGCCAAAAATTAGTTTGACATAGCGAATAATTCGAGATATTAAATTGTCCGTCAGAGATTTACAGAATAGGATAGTTGCAATAGGGTCGCGTGTTGTTAGTCGTTAAGTGAAGGTTTGTAGGTTGAAAGTTTCTTTCTTCTTTTTTTATTGTGTGTTAGAAATTTTTATTGCTACATATAAATCTACAGTTTGGCGGATTCTGAAAATTGTAAAGCTAGCTTGGTAGCTACATACACAACGATTATCCTTCCACGTCTGTGACTTGTGCAATGAGCCTCATTTAGGAGCAGAGGCCAATCAGCAAATTAATTAAAAACAAACACGCTTTTTGTTTGCTGTGTGTCTCCGAAAATTTCGCAATTTATCAAGTTCAAAGAAAGGATTTCAAATATTACGTCCATTCTCTCTTATCGTTATATTCATTCTTTTACGGTAGCTTTTATACTTTTGTTTAAAACAATGTTTATTCCCCAATGAGCTATGTTATACAAAAGTAAGAATTCTGTTAGTAATTACGGCAGAATTAAAATAATAATTCGTTTTATTCGTAATTATTGTTTTGAAAGTGTTAGTTAACCAAAACAACAAACTCTCCTGTTAGTTGCAAAAAATTTTATTCACTCAAAGCATGACTATATACCCACGTAATTTTTTTTCGTTCAGAAACCGCACCTTTTTTCAATTATCTAACATCTTAAACATTAAAACCATATTGCATATGAATAACATTAGTTGAAATAGCCATTGCTACTCGAGGCTACCATTTTGATTTACAGACAAACGGACGGACGGCGATTATTGTCCTAATCCTTAACTGTAGCAAAATCCACGTGATCATCCGTCAAAAATATATTTACACTTCTGGGGAGCCGGAATTAGGCTGTGCGCAGTCATTTTTAACATAATAAGGGTATTATTAAATAGAGACTATTCGTTAGCCTGTGTAAAAGTCCACCAGTTTTTATGTCGCATATAATCTAGTCCTCAAGCATCCCTAGCTCTTTCATCCTTATATTGCCGCTGATTTCAGCGGTCCTCAGAATTTTGCCCGTCGTACTACACAGCGGGCTCGCATAAAGTAGCAATTTAGCTAGCATTTTAATCAGAATATGACTATTAATAAGCGAGACTAGTTGTTAACCTGAGGACAATCCCCGCAATCATTAAAAATAAGTCGTTATTCGTCCTTTCGGGAAAAATTATTTCGTGCATTCTTAACACGAAATTAGCCAGACAGACGGACAGCGGGTATCACTTATGATAGAGATTCTATAACGGTTTGTCCAACTATGTCATATTTGACCTCTTAAAATCTGTTTGCTTCAGAATCACTTCTAATTTTGCACATAATAATTTAGCTATGCTGAAAATAAATTCATAAATCAATAAAGTTTCAAAACATGAAATTTGGGAAGAATCTATATTACGCCACAATAACACGAGAAATCAAGTTTGCCCTAAGATTTTGATAACCGATCCCTAACTCACATAGTGGTCCAAAGTAAATTTGTTTGCAGAAGAAGTGTCTATCTAGTCGCGGGTAATCCTTTTGCACATTCTTAGTCATACTGTAGAGAAAGACACATAACATTGGTCTAGAGTTCGCATAAAAAGAGAAGAGTTGTACGGTTATGACTTACTTTAGTCATTTGATTCGCAAACGAATTCCAGAGTTGATCCATTATGCAATACAGAGAATAGTTTAAGCAAAATCACCCAACTCTTTGATTTTCTGTTGGAAGTCTTAGTTAGTGTTCAAATCGTGCTCGACTGGCGAAAGACTTAATAAAGAATAACACGTTTCAGTGTCAGTGGGGAAATCACGAATTAAATCGTATTTTTAAACGTTTAAATTCCCTGTCCACTAATAATTACATTCACAGACATTTTCAAAGTATCAATTCATGACATGCGATTTGAAGATTAATATGTAAGCAAACAATCACAATTGTTTGGACGTACACATGTGGGTGTTAGAAACAACAAAATCACAGTCTATTATCAGTAGACTCGGAAATACGCCAGCACTGACGAACCATCTATTAACCATAACTTATAATCATCCAATTTTGATGTTATCAAAATGAATGCTCATACAAAGGAAAATTAAGTTTAGCAGTGTATTTTGACTCTCTACGAGTAAAGTTTTACAAGAAAATAGAGAATCTCCCAGTGGAAAGTGACTCCCATTATTTGCTTCCTAAAATCCAGGGTACTCACAACAAGTTAGGTGATATTAACTTCAATTTCTATACATGTGTTTTAAAAAAAAGGATGACATATTTTAATAGGCTTTTTTCAATTTTCCCTTTTCATGATTAGCCGTGGTAGTCGAAAATAAAAACATTGCATGAAAGCAAAGTTTAGATAAAGTTCAGTCGGGCGCTAAATCAGTCGGGCGTTAATTACTTCAGTAAGAATACTTACTTCACCTAGCTAAATCAGTCGGGCGTTAATTACTTCAGTAAGAATACTTACTTCACCTAGCAAAAAATTCGTCACTTTTAACCGACAGATTTTTCACCGATAAGGTACTTGCTGTTTTGTCTTTACTTGATCAACAAATGTTTTTTTTATAATTTTCGACTGTTATGTGGGCGTTTTTTAAATTTTGGAGCATTTTTATTTATTGTTGATATTTTATATTACCGCTAAAAAAATAGTTTCACTTGGAATACTGTCCTACAATTTTTAGGCATCACTAACTGCGAAACTACAACTGTTGAGGACAGGAGCATATTATTTACATTCCGCCTGGCAAATGGAGAACACAGCATCATATCATACCATCAGCAATATCTTTTCATCCAACAATTCTTTTTCCTTAAAATTTGAAATTGATCAAATCAAATTAATTTATCGAATACACTAAATATAAATTATGTTAGAGCTTTTTGGGAGGATTTATCTCAAATCTGTAAACCAAGTACATAAAAGGCTTGTTTTCTAAGTTGTCCTTATATAAATATGGAGGCTATAAGCAGTGGTAGGGTGACAAAAATTATGAATGCTTATTAATATTAAGTGTGTATTTAATGCTAGCTAACCGATACAAAAATTTTTTTTCTACTTTCTACTCCATTACATTTTTTACTGTAAAATTTAATAACCTAGTTTACTGAAACTTAGTAACTTAGTGGCTGATAAACTTGATTATAACTCTTTTCTAAAAAAGTTAACCAGTTTTTCATTTACATATTATATACACACGCAAAGATGCTGTCTTCAGCTATGTACAGTGTTATGTTTACCCATTCTCCTACTAATATGATTTTATCTTCCTGTTTAGTTACATCCAGAATAAGAATAATTTTGGCTCAACCCAGTATTAGTACAGGTAAGTTCTGGCATAACGTAAACTTTAACTAGTAGTCTGTTTTGAAAACGAAGACACGTTTATACATTGAGTATACTACTGTTCTTATGAATTTATTTACACTTACACTAAACTGATAAAATATTTATTTAGTAGCTCAAAACCTCTCACAATGTTATCAGTTATTTTAATATCACAGTGGTAAACATGACTTTTTTATTTGGGTTACCAGGTCAGAGAATATAACAATGTGCTTCCCAACTTGAATGACCAAACATGTTTTTTTTATTTGGGTTGGGTTGTTCTCGCGGTCAGTAGCTGATTGTCAACGAATTGGAGGTGATGAAAGTTACAAATATTCGAACAATTGGGAAACAAAGAATTTTTGCATTTAATGTTTTTTTTAAGATCTTCTATTTCATATCGGGCTGGATATCATTTTTTGGGTTGGATATCATTTTGGGTTGGATATCATTTTGGGCTGGATATCATTTTGGGTTGGATATCATTTTGGGTTGGATATCATTTAATCGCTCCTAAATACTTTAGCCCGACATAGCGGATTTTAACTAGAATGTCATTGGTGCTTCTAAAATTCATAAATTTCATGCGGGGTGCAAATCTTGAAATGCTTGAGGAATTTTATAGGACATAATAACTTCCGGTTCTCATTATCTTCTAATGTATAATGACCGAGGGCTGACTTTATACTGTAGCTAGTAATTATGTATGTTTACAAATGATGTTGGGTAGTAAACAACACAATTTTTAAAATCCTCAATCAAAGGGTTATTTGTTTCTCCGTTCTCTAATCTTTTCTTTCAGCCAGATTTTCAAGATTTGGAGGTAGGGATGTTACAACAAGGAGGAAATTTTACTCAACAGAATTTGTGTCTTCACCCATGATTTGAGGTAGAAAACTACTTTATTTGTGACACCACGCGTAAGGCATACTCAAATAACTAATAAACTAAAATTGGTCAAAAAACTATCACTTTTCCGCATTCGACGATAATGTTACAGGGCAAAAAACAGCATATAAACATTGTAGTGAATTTAAAATTTTAATTTGATTTTTGCATCAAAGATTGTTTTAATGCTAAATTAAATTAGGAGTACGTTTCGCCAGAAAAAAAGTGATTTTATCACACAATGGTCTATCGAATAAATTTTAAGGTTAGCTGCAAATAAGAAAGTGTCTTTGCTGACCGTAATAGTAAATACTACTTAGAAAGAAAATTTGTTGGGAGGACATCTAATAAAAATTACTACGTCACACCGAATTAGTTGCACTTACAATTTTTGTGGATCCATAGCGACGTGAGGCTGGTTGGCTATGTGTTCTGCTTCGTAATCAAAATGTCCGTAGTTTAGTAAATAGGGCAAACAAGTTTGGCAAGTGCTATTACCTTATCAGTAAATTATAAGTAGGTAAAAAGTGATTAAATTTTGGTTAAGTAACTAATATTTTTACCGACTAAAATTTTTTACCGAATTTTACCGATGAATCATTTTTACCGACTTTTTGTTCGCCGTCTGTTTTCGCGCTGTTTTTTTACTTTTACTTCTTTTCTTGATTCAGGAACCGAAATGTCACAAAAATACGAGCACAAAAGGTTATGCTTTCTTTAAAGAATAATCCTTAATCATTTTCTTTTTTTTAAATTAGCTGGCAAAAAGAAATTAAATTTTTACAGACAGACATTTTTTGTACACCATTCGTCAACTGTCGATCCGACATATACTTGGCAACATGAATATGAACATGATCTCTTCTTGATCGTTTAAAAGACCGTTAGACATGCTTTACAAAAGCACGAAAAAGCAACAAAACAAAGAATAGGTACATTATTTCTGCGGCTGTATATAACTATCTTTTTTTTACTTTCCCCGGAATTACGCCAGGTGGAGAAAACAGATTTATTTGTTCTTATCGAAATAGTACTTTTTCCGATTATTCCTGCAAATTTTATTTACCAATTTTCTGTTTAAACCTATTTGTTTCGCCCTGCCGTTTTTTTTCTATTCTGCATGGCTATGATACAAACTAAGTGTTGTTTTTTTGTTTTTTTTTAGTATATGCATGCCAAATTTTCAGGACTCATACCTCTCAGAGCCTTAGGTATTGGCCATTACTCGAAACTGCTCCTTTATAATTCTATAAAATCCTTATAATAGAGAAAATATAATTTGCTGGGATTTTCCTTAAAAATATAATTTGTTGGGATCTTCCTTAATAGTTCCGCGGAGGTAACAACAAATTTAATTAGGGCGCCGTATCGATCAATATTCGCTGTATCCGTCTATACGGATTTTTTTATGGTTATTTATTTATTTCAAGAAATTTATTTCTGTTGCGTTAGTGTGAGTGTTAAAACCGCTTCGGTTTCTTGTTTAATTTTAAAAAGCCTATCAAATAGTGAGTGTTAAAACCGCTTCGGTTTCTTGTTTAATTTTAAAAAGCCTATCAAATAATGAGTAGAGTTGAATCGAAAAAAGTGCTTTTAATGTGTTATTGTATTTTTGCGTTTGTTTGTTTGTTGTTTTTTTTAATTTTTTGTTTGTTTGTTTGTTGTTTTTTTTAATTTTGTTTGTTTGTTTGTTGTTTTTTTTAATTTTTTGTTTGTATATGAGTATACTACGGTATGTATTTAAATGAAAAGCGGTCCACAATTTTAAAACCGTAAAATCTGTTGTATTGGATATTTTTTTACAGTTCTTCCTAAGGTTTAAATAAAAATTTTGTTGGTAATTTGCAAATTCTAATTGGCATAGGTTTTTTTCAGGGAAATAAAGTTTTTTACCGATTTTACTTTATCCAATTTTTAAAGTATATCTAATAGCTACCCTAGCTCAAAAACAACTTTATGCTAGCAGTAAAAAAAATCCGCATTCTTCATTTGGAATTTGGAGATTGCTCACTACATCTGCAATTCAATAGGTATTAAAGGTTACGAGAATGTCAAGGTTAACAGTTGTAATAGCCATTACATAAAAAATAATCGTTATAAATCGATTTCTTCTTAAATGATCGCATTATCTATTCTTAACTTGTTTTTATCGTGACAAAGACTAATTACAAATTCCCATTAATCTATAAATTGCTGCATTCTGTTTAAAACGGCTGTCAAATTACCTCTTTATGTTAAGGGTGCACGAAATCTCCATGGGGGTGGTGGTCAGGGCGGTATACAATCTTTTTTGGGTTTATAGTTACAACTTGTATTTTTTTATTTTTCCTAACTTTACTTTTCTTTAATTTTTCCGTTGCTTTTTTTTGAAAAATATGCCAAAGTGCTAACTATTTTCTCGAGTTTCTGAAAGATAACCCCTTTCCCCTCCCCACCCACAGCAATAAGGAGTCCCTAAATAGCCAAATAACGCTCAAAATCAGCTTATGTAGAATTTTAATTTTGGACAAACTAATTCAGACAAAATTTTTGTTATCCCCGAAAAATGTGGCCACCTTTGCCCGACATTATTTTCCCCGATAATGCAGTTTAAGAAGTCGGCGAAACACCCAGTTGCTAGATTGTGGGTTTACCACAATCTACCAACTGGTATTTTATTGTTTGTTTGTGTGTGTGAAATGAATTAGCTTCATTTTAATAACAGTGATATTAAGCGCGCCTTTAACCCGCCTTTATAGCTGTCAATGCGATATCAATCAAATAATGCGCTTAATCCAGTTGGTGATAAAACAGCTTTAAGTAAATTTTCAAATAACGTTTCTTCTTTTGTTGGTTCGTGTGGTTGAATGTTTTTTCGTTTCTTGGCAAACTTGAGACCCTATGAGCAAAGATATACAGGTACACTTATGTTCATATGAAAAGTGTAGAAATGCTACCGACGTGCTTATTCAACGTCCAAGCATCACTGGTTTCAAGTGGGGGTTATTCTGTAAAGCTTGTCTGTCGTCCTAAGCATCTGCCTGTAAATCGTTAGTCGAATAAAGCCGTTTTTAAATGTTGAAAACATAGTCAAATATGACCTTGTTTCAAAATTATGTCTGCACCTACAATAAAACAGAACCTTTTTGGTAGGATTAACAAGACGTAAAGAAGTAAGAATCTTTTGCTCTGACTGTTGTTTTATGAAATAACTATTCATGGAGTTATTTTCACATGATACCTGTACACCTTACAAGACTGTTTGCAATTAAAGATTTAATGATGTGTAACCTAAATTTCACGTTCACTTTATACCAAAGTTAATTTGTTATGACCTGCAATAAATTTCTCATAACAAGAATGACGCCATTTTATTTGTACAACATATTTTCTACAGATTTGCTTGCTATCATGTTAACCGCCTATTACAAAATATCAGCACCAAAGATCCTGGCATAGGCAGAAAAAGGTTAATTAGGGACAAAAATGCTGAGATTTGATATATAGTCTTGCGACTCTTTGGTTCCTTTTTATTGCAACCTGGTTAATTGCAAAGATCGTGTTTTGTAACATCTCTGATTGTATTACTAAAAGAAATTTTACCCTGTACAATCGTTCAAAAAGGTCAATCAATGAAAACTTGGGTACAAGGTAGGCTGCTTTTATTAAAAAGAAACAAACATCAAACATTTAATCGTGTGATGAAGCAACTTGGATGAAGTGATAATTTCAGGAGACAGGAAAGAGGAAGGAAGAGAACGCAAAACACTTTATCGAAAACGCAATTACCAGCCTCCGTAAATCGTTTTATAAAATTACGTGTCATTCTTGGAACAGAGTGGGGCGTTCTACTTTTCACTCTTACCCTCTCCCTTAAGACAAGCAGCCACTGCAATTTCCAGATGTAATGTTTTTGATTTAACTAAAATAGATTAAACAATATGATCATGTTTTACCCTTTCACCTAATTGTCATATCTCCAACCTCGTTCCCAGGGCATTTTGCCTTGTTGATGAAGTTGATAGCGGCGAAAAGGCCCTGGTCACATGATCGCTTATAATTTATGATAATTATACCCGAAAAATAATTTATGAAAGTTTTGTCCTGCAAAAATTTATTTCTGCCCTGCGCGGGAGTTTTATGTAAACAAGAATACAATGATGAAGAATCATCGCGCTAGTAAATTGACAACAAAAAAACTACATTATTTGCGACGTTTCGGGTGTTTCACACACCCATTTTCAAGCAATCAAAAACGTACAAAATTCTCCTAAATATATACAAGTTTAACAGTAACCATAGTTACAGATTAAATACTAATTGTATAAATACAATGGAGCAGATCTAATGTTGTTATTCAACTGGGGACTATCCCCCGCATTATGAACAAACTCTCTTTAATCTCTAGCAAATACCGGTTGTTACCCCTAGAGAGTATACTAAAATCGTCAAGAGATAATGTGGTGTGACAGTCTTTAAGATGATCTTTAATTGCCGTGCAAAAGTTAGATAAGCGAGTGTGAGTTCTGAAAACAACAGAAAGTTTACAACAATGCAAAGTAGATTTAAAAAGTTTTTCTAACTTCGTTCTCGTTTGTAAAGGTGTTTTACCTAAAAAAGGGAGAACAATCAAAATGTTTTTCTTCTCAGCTGTGTGGGTGACCTCTTTGGTTTTGCGAGATATTGAAAAAAAGTGTTTTATGACCTTGTCAATAAATAGTTCTGGATAACCATTTAGAATAAAGATATCTAATAAAGATATCTTTGAATACAACAAATATGGCGGTCGATTTATTATGTTTGTGGAGTATATAAAAAGACCAGCAAAGGTTTTGCATCAACTTTAGGGAGGCTTGTTTAAAAAATATTTTAGAAAAAGATACCATTTTTAGTTCTACATGATATAAAGCAAATTTATCTCGATAATTAAATTGATATAAGTGAGGTGATTGTCTTTCCCTGAAGAGCTGGTTGTTAGCTAGCTAGCGTATATATACCGTCCAAATTACGTGAACATCTTAATAGCTAGTAGCCATATATATCGATGTTGTTAAATTGATTACCCTACTTGGGTACAAAACTAAATGTTGTTAGCCGATGTTTGAGTCTATTTTTATAAATATTTTGGTGACAACTGGCTGTGTTCTCTGAAATCTTATGTAAGCAATTAGCTAAATTATCTGTTTACATTTCTAAGAAACATTTTGTTGGCTAAAAACCATGCAGCGGACTTTCTTTTTTGACGTGTGTTGTTTATAATCCCCAAACATCTTACGCAAATCGACAAGCAAATAATGCAGCCAGTAAACTGTGTATCAGTCCATTCAAAACTTTATTTTTAGGTAGAGGCATCTTTTAACTTGAAATTAAAAAAATATATATAACTTGCATGTGGTTAAGATTTAGAACACATGTCAGTTGAAAGATGCTAGTAGCTACAGTTCAAACGTTTTTAACCATAATTTGAATTTCTTCATCTAAGGTCTGCATTTTTTTGCCTGTTGAATTTTCATATTTTTTCCGAGCATGCGCAAGAATCTCTTAACCCTTGTGGTGCGTATCCCGTATATATACGGGATAGCCACGGGCGTTTTACAGGCCCGCCCAGCTGCGTCACAAGCAATTTCAACAAACTGATTTTGCTCAGATCCGGTAGTAAGACCAAAACACTGCCCTGTGGAAAGAAAGTCGGAGTCTAAAAGCGCTTTGTTGTGAAATTTCGGCCCTACAAAATTAATAATTCATTCAAAAAATCTCTCCGCAAATTTTGCCAAGTCCGAGATTGTTGGTCATGTTACGGGCCACCAAAGCAGCGCAAATTCACCCAAACACAGTTTTGTGTCACGGTATGTGTGCCGTGACACAAAACTGTGTTTGGGTGAATTTGCGCACACATACTTAGCGTGCGCCCAATGCATTTGCTACACATCTAATGCTCGCAATCCGTTCTTACGTTAAACTAAAGTCAACTAAATTCAACAGGCCCGGGGGGTCCAGGGGGACGCCAAGACGCAAATTTCTGGACGCCAAAAAAAAAGTTTAGGTCTTTTTCTATCAAATAAGCCTGAAGTGAGCATCTAGTTCCTTTTTACTATCTCGCCTGCGAGGAGTATTCAAATACAGCTGTCCGTCCCAAAATGGAAATTTTTGGCTCTCTGAGCACCGACACGGGAGTAGTCGTTTGTTCGAATCTCATCTTGGTAACTATTTTTACTTTTTTTTTTTCTTTTTACTATCTCGCCTGCGAGGATAGGTTTCCAACTCGTAACTAACTAAATGTCCCAAATGGTCAATTGCAACGTCACAGATTTAAACTTCGTACCTAAACTCTCTAAGTACTTGGAAGTCATCTAAATGACGTTTCAGGCCAAAATTGGTATTTGTTTTCGACAAAATTTGGCACAGTTAACAAAAAAGGTATGCTGAACATAATAGTGACATCATAATTTTGTCACCTAAATGTCATTTTAGGCCAAAATTGGTCCAAAAATTAAAACTACTTTATTTTAGACAAAATTTGGCAAAGTTAACAAAAAAAGTATGCCGAACATGATGGTGACATTAAAATTTTGATTTTTTGTCACCTAAATGTCATTTTAGGCCAAAATTGGTCCGAAATTAAAACTACTTTATTTTCGACAAAATTTGGCACAGATAACAAAAAACGTATGCTGAACATGATGTTGATATCAAAATTTTGATTTTTTGTCACCTAAATGCCGTTTAAGACCATAAACGTTTAAATCGCGCGACTTTTAACCATGGATGATAGGCTGTATTTTTGATAGCAAAAATTGTAGAATTGGGTCGCATTGTGGATGTTTCATAGTTGTGCATTTTTAATAGCGAGATAGTTTATGCAGCGCCTGCATCTTGTTGTTCTTGAGTTATAGTCAATTGAACTAGGAATAAAAGTTGTGTCAAAATTGGGCCTTTTGACAAACGGACCGCACTACGAGGCTTAAAAAGGTAAACATTAAAACCTGTTATGGAACTTGCTAGCTTATTTGATATACTAACCAGGCCCATGGAATGTACATTAAATGAGGCACTAAAATGTAAACTGTATTTTGCTTTTTTGGCATTGTCTTTTAAATGAAGATAACTCTCACAAATTTGTCATATCACAAATTTATTCCTATTTACCTATATTCTTGAGGATAGACATAAAGAATGATTTTGTATTAGCTATACTTTCTAGGTTTCAGAAATTGAACAATTTAAATGAGGCCGATAAAGGTTGTGTAACAAAACTTCTAAATCTGGACCAAATAAGAACAAAAAAGTAAGGTTTTTTAACAAATTAATTCTTCTAAGGCCAATGTACTGAGAAAATTTAACACCAAAAGGTCCTATTATTATATTTTAGGCCAGCGATTGATTACGCTCCACCGGAATATTTTCACATATCGTGGCCAAGTACAAATAGCATTTCTGGAATGAATACCCTACATGTATATAATAAACCAGCTATAAGTTAATCCATTATTTATATCGTTAAATCATATCAAATGTCGTCCGTTTTACGAAATTAGATCTTGCACAAAAAAGGATTTCTTGTCTTTGTGACAGTTTAGATATATATACAATTAAGAACAACATGGCAAAAGTTTATATTTTAAAACTGGTAGAAATAAAGTTTTAATTCTTGGTTCTTAGTTATGATCATTTTAAAACAGAATACAAAAAACTTTTGGATAAAATATAGAAGTTACACATTTAGATTTATCAGCATGAATTATATATGATAGGAAATTATAATATATGATTATTAGAACAGGCTTTATTATATTTTAAATTTTATAAGAGTTTGACTGTAATATTCAACTGTAGTGAACCATTTTCACTGCAGTTGATTTGTGTAGTCATTTCATCATAAAACATTAAATGTTTTGCTACTAATAGGGGCAGTTTAGTATATAAACTTGAAAAATGATTCCATAAATTTTGATGCTGAATTTAAATATGTTGAAAATGATCAGAGAATGTCAAGCATGTTAACCCGGACCCGAGAATAATCCATAAATTTACCATTACAACCTGTCCTTCTAGTTTTGATTTTCACAATAGGAAGAATTGTTGTAGCACAAATTTTGACGAATTATTAGTGTATTAGAAGATTTGTGTGCAACTAAAATACCCAGCTCTTCTCATACAATTTCTAACGACCTCTCAACAAAATCACCCACCTGGAAAATAATAGCCATTTAATATGTCGTTTATAAATATGTGGTTAAGTTGTCTCAGGATGTCACACGTTAGATAGGTAGCTACATATATAGTACACAGCGCAGCTAGCTAGCTAGCTACAGCTCATGAATGTTAATAACAACAAACTTTCAAAACATTTTTTAAATTAAAGGATTTAACCGATATTAAACAATCAAGCTAAGCCAGATCTATAGAGTAAAGTCAGTAATATTCTGACCATTTTGCTTTCATCGACAAAAAAGTTTTTTTGATGTTTTGTCTTTTTTCGCCCGCCATTTCTAAATCTTGCTTTAGGGATAGCGCCAAATTTGCATCTCATTATCTTTGGAATTTCAAAAATGCCCAGTATATCTGGGCATTTTTGTATCACGTGACCAGCCTGTTCCAGGGTCATTGTTGGCCACTCCGTAATAACGGCTCAGGGGCCATAAGACCCTGGGGACGAGGTTGTCATATCTCCTTTCCCTAACAATTCGCATCAATGATCACTCACAATAAGAATTCTGCAGAAACGATAAGTCGATAGCAACAAGAGGAAAATTCGAGTAAAATATCGAATTTGTGTAATGCATCAAAATTATTTAACTTAAAGATCCAAAAAAATGATGCTGGGACCTGGGAACGAGGTTGAGAATTACACAGAAAAAATGATGATAATCATACATAATGAAAGCTTTATCTTGTTCTTAATGGGTAATAAAAATTGCGTAAACAACTAAAGCATTGCTAAGATTTAGCTCTACAATAATTAATTTCGGATTAAATGTTAATTACTACAGGATCATACTTTATTAGATCAACATAAAAAAATTAAAGCGTGCACGTCACGAGCGCTCTGCGTTTAATAAAAACGCTTTGCTTCTACGTAAAAGAACAAGTGTATCCCATCTCCTTTATTGATGCACGTATTCTGTTTAAAATGATCTTCGAGTGGCTCCTGTGTGCTAAGTATGCAAGAAATAGCGATGGGAGGTCATGTACGACGGGCTATAACCTGTGGAGCGGAATAAGTACGACGCACGAGCCAGTGGATTTTTCCACCAACTAGCGGCTAGTTTGTTATGTTTGCGTTTATTTTGTTTGTCACATGGGGCAATTTCCTGTTAAAAATACACAAATTATCTTTGGCCAAAAAAGCAAAGGCGATGTACTTTCAATGATCTTGGTAAATTCTTCACGGACTAACGCCTAGTCTAATATATTAGCCGTAAATCAAAGTCCATGGCATTTAATTCGTTTAGACTAGCTCACTAGTGAATCCTAAATATCATATGACTTAGCGAATAATTGTGTATGCTTGGCAAGAAGCAGCATAAGGTTCCTTGAATTGAAAAGTAAACGCATACGTAGTCGCAGCGTTTAATTACAGGATCGTTTCAGGCATCGAATTGGTTTTTTACATAAAGGAGTAGCGGGCAATTTAATAAATTGCTATTGTATGAAGTGAGGGTGGACGCACCAGCAAAAATAATTAAGAATTTAGCCTCGCATGTAGGCTAAGACTCGTCCTCTGTGCACAACCCTTCCATAACTAAGAAGGGCCTTTTTTTTTTCTTTTTTTTTCGGAAGCTGAGATAGTTACGAGGTTCCCTCGACCCCTCTAGGCTGGTAAAGGCTACTTTCGTTAAAGCGTCCATGCCCCCAGCTTTACAGGTTAAACATCGGCGCTCAATTTTCTAAATAATACACACGAGGTTTGAAACCATCCTAGTTCAAGTCTGTGACTAAAAGTTCAGACGTTGCTACAAGCAATGATTTACTGCCAACCCGATGAATAAGTCAATAAACTTTCTGCTATGCTTAAACAATTAATTAACGAAATAAAAATACTCTTGACATTTCGTTAATTACAAATATGGACAGCGGAAATTAATGCTTTTTAGTGACATTAAACGAATTAGTGTTTCTTAGTGGCATTGAAAAAAAGAACAATGGGATTAGGCGTGCAATAAAAGAATACGATTTTGCAGCGCTCGTTTAATATCGAGACTTTATTTATCAAGCTGTGTTTTAATAGTTTTGCTGTCAATAGTAGAGGTTGTGCAGAAGGTGTGAAAATGAGGATGAAAAATGGAAGAAACGAAGATGCTAAATATTTTATCGAAAAAAAGGTAAGAAATTATTAATTTTTATTTTTTTGGTTGTTCTTTAATTTTTTTCCCTAATGTTCCATAATACATAAAACTTTGAAGGTATGTCAATATATATGTCAATATATATGTCAATATATATGTCAATATATATGTCGATGACACAAATGTATATCATCCTACTCAAAGTGTTATGATTATAGCTTTGCAGCGAATCAATGTCCCTGATAAGAACAGAAATGTAATGTTCGCTTCCTTTTCTCGTTATGCAATTCATGTTTTTGTCACGTGGTACAACTTTCGGTTGAGGAAAAACACGGACGTTTCACAGTCAAACTCTCACAGAGGAAGTTTGATTAAAAAAGAACTACAAAGTATCTGAACTAAATTAAAGCTAAGTTAGCAAAAACTTTTATACAATATGACAGGTTTGAAGATAGAAAACAAAGATTGTACGAAAAAATTTAGCCCCTATTTATGAAGAGGTGACTGCATGAACGGTGTGTTTTGCCTCAAATCTTAATAGCTACTCTGAAAAATACGGACTTGTAATTGGTTAAAAAGTAACACGAGACGTTTGCCGACCGGAGACGCGTACGTTATTATATCATTGTTGTGCTTGTGAATGTACATCTGAATTTTTTTTTTTTTTACAATCAAATCTACATAAATTCTTTGCAACAAGCCTCGCTTTCATACCAATCAGAACATTTTTTAGTTAAAACTTAGTTCTCCACTTGATAAAATTTTGTAAATGTCGTCAATTACTATATTAAAAAAAACAATAAGGTAAAGCTGGGACAAGGTGAAGTCAAGGTGTATTGTCCTGTCGACGCTAAAAAATAATAATAATAATAAGAAAATAAAGTTGTTTCGTCATAAATATCTTGCCTTTCAAACAAAGTCCCATATTTAAATCATGCAGCTAACTATATCATTTCACAACAATGCAGACACAAAGGGCACGTCCCTATGGTTACTAATGACGATGTTTATTAACAACAGTTCACCTCATCATGGTTATAATTACCCAAAACACACCATAATTAAAAACTCCTTTATAGAGATCTTTTTGAAATTGCAATCTCTTTAAATTGAATTTTATTCGACTTTAACTTCCCAATGTTTTAAAATTGGGAAGTTGTCAGGGGTAATATAATATATATCCAATGTGTTGACTGCTTCTGTGAAAATTGGTCCAGCTTCTGCAATGAATGTCAATCACTTAAGAAACAACAAAATTTAGTGGTTTTTATATGATCCATAACATTGAGCAGAAATCGGATTCATGATTATTTAATAGCCCACTCCAAAATGCTGCTGTAAAACATTTGGTCGTCTTTATAGCATATATCGCACCCCTTAAAGTTCAATTTTGTTTTGGTTTCGTGCAGTATGTTTACGTAAACATTGATGTTCAATGCATGATATTTCACCAAGGTTTTGATGTATATTGACATACATAAATATCTGTTCTTGACTTAACAAGATCAAGAGTGATTCACAAAATATAATGTATCCAATGTTTAATTAGTTTTATGTCCTACAAAGAGTGTTTAAAAGAGTCCTTCTCGAGTCAACCGTTAGACAACGCAATCTTTCGCTGCAGCAAAATAATAGCAAAGTTAAAATAAGTATTCAAAGCTGCCTTGAATTCGCTTTTTCAACTTCATCAAAATCTTACAATGATATGCTGAAGTTTGTTTTACATTTGTGAGACCGCTTGTAATTTTGAGTCATTTCGTTGGGTGGGAGAGTTTCCATGGAAATTTCTTTCTACCAATTTGCAATACTTTTGATCTTTTCGATTACCAATTGACCTTACATAGCTGAATTTTTGTGTTTTTGTCCATATTTTCTTGAAATATTTTTTTTGAAAACTGAAAACGATATTTTTCATCTTATCCAGACTTATTTACATTTTATCTACCTCTGACATCATTTGTTTTGGAGTTTATGAAATTAATTTAATTGAGACCTACCTCCACGATTAAGACAGCTACACCGCTAATCGTTTTTTTCAAAGTAATAAAAACTCTTTTATTGGATTAAATCGATTTGCTTCATCCTACGGTGGAAAGCGTGCTCTCCTCAAGGTTGCTTATTGTGAAGCAAGTTGTTATTGAAGGTTATCTCCCGAGCAAAAATAATATTAACTTAAACAATGCAGAATACTGATTTAATAAAAAATAACAATAATATTTTTGCTACATTTGCCAATTATTGGAGTACTGGTCAAAACAATGTACAACTTAACCCTCGAGCTTCCTCGCTGAGCTCCTTCCTCGCCGCCCTATTGAACGCGATACAAAATATTTACTCAGCGCTTTCTACGTCATCGCGAGATGAGCCCTGAGCCGCTGTAAAGACAAAGGTCAATTTACTGACTCTAACTCTTGTTTTATAAAAAATGAATCAGAAATTAATATTTTTAATTTGTTTTTGAAAAAAAGTAACAATAATACTCCCTCTGTCTGCTTTGATCACATACATCACACCCTATGAGAACAGGTTTTTCTTATAAAAATACAGAAATGTTTACAGGTTTGGGACATTTTTTAAAGAGATTTTGAGTAATTTTGAGGCTGGAATTATTGACTTTAAGGGGAAAATCTTTTGCGGGACCAAAATCACCGCGAAATTTCAGAAATTAACTTTAGCAGTTTTTTAAGAAGTTTTTTGCCGAAATTAAGGTTAAATTACCGTTAACGTTTTTTCCCCTTAAGGTATTCTTGAGTGCTATTCGCGTATTAGTTTTTGAATAATAATACGTTACAAAGTCGCACGTAAAAAAGAAAATCCTCTAAAGCGTAACATCTTTGTGACTAGTTTTTAGTTTTGTGGAGGATAGCTTTCAAAAATAAGTTCCACAATCTTACTCAATTTAATACAATTTGTTAAAGCTCTAACTAGGTTTAAACTGCACTTTTGGGATTGGTAGTATAGGATCAAAATACTACTTATTGTCTCCTGGAAAACTAACTGATATGATACCTTACATTGTTGCAGCAGGAAACAAATAAACATAGGCAAAACTTTTTGTAAAATTTGTATTCTTTGATAAAATACATATATAACCGCTTTTTCTCAAAAATTAGCGATTTTGAAAAGTTCAGGGCTTTTAAGGTAGTAATTTAATTACATTTTTTCTTAGCTTTTTGACGACTTCTGGTCTTGGAGTCTCGTTATAACGTCGCGTAGATAGTATCGCCTTTGCTCGCCGTTTGAGAATACTCTGTAATGGCGGGTTGAAACTTGTGGTTGTCTCGTAAAGTGTTTTTTTTATTTTATAATATCTACTGAAAAGCAACCTGTCAGGCAAAATGAAAGTTGTTTTTCTTAGGTTTTGATATATTTTAACTGTTACAGCTCAACTTGAGCTTTACTTTTTGTGACTATTCTTATTAGGGGTTGAAATTTTCTTCAAAATTATCCAATCTAAGATAAGTGTGATACTCAGAAAGTTTACAAAAATCAAGAATTTCGACATAGCTATATATATAATTCCCTTATTCCATCTGTGTTTACACGGTATGGTTCAATTTCGTTGTGATCCAGAATTCTTCCATTCAATTTTTTCAACTTTAACAACCGTGGGTTGTCAGCAAATTTAATGCTCGATTTTCAGTTGATCCTAATCTCCTGTCTTATTTTTTAATCACATGTTACCCTGCCTTGTAACAGCTTGTTTTCATATTGTCACGTGGGTATATGTGTACAGAGGGATTGTTATAGAGAGTGTGCGAAGAATTTAGGACAACTTATTTTTCTTATCAAAACACTTGCAGCAAGTCCTATAGCGTTGATTTTCGTTTGGATAATACTTTGCAACGAGCTTTTTGACTGATCGAATTTACCATATCGCAAGTATTACAATATGAGGAAAAGCATGAAATATAATCTTATTCGCTATTAAACTTTTTTCTGTTTTTAGAAAAAAACTATTGCTAGGGGCTGTTCACATGGAGGCGGGCTGATTTTCATCTCGTGTTCATATGAAGTTTTTTACATCTCGGCCAGCCGGGATGGAAAAGTTGTTTACATTTCACAAAAGATTCATAAACAATGAAGACAAAAGAATGTATTTCGAACTTTAAATAATTGATGAGAATTTTTTTAAATCTATTGTTAATTTCATCTCGCCTAGGCGGGCTGGCTCGCCTGTCATATGAACACATTTTTATTTTTCTGTGCGTTTCTTAAGAACAGCCACGATCTCGGTACAAACAAGCGAGATCTCGGCAAGGCGGGCTGGCTCGGTTATCATATGAACACATTTTTATTTTTTCATGTGTTTCTTAATAAATAGCAGCGAGATCCCGCTCAGCCGAGCCAGCCCGGTCAACCGAGCCAGCCCGCCTCCATATGAACAGCCCCCTAGACATGTTGCTGTTTTTTAGCTATTTTGCTTGTTTATACAAAATTGTGGTTTTAAAATTGAAGTGTAAAATAAATTTTTGAAAAATAAATTCACAACTTTTTCCTCAAATCATTTTATTTCTTCATATTCAGAAGCATATTGTAACTCAAACTAATGCGCTAATTATACTTGACTTGTGGGCAACTTGCAGTGTTTGTAAAATGGAACCCTGCCATTGCTTTTGTAAAAGTGAGAGAATGTAATGGTGACGTTTCTTACATGGAAACACAAAACAAAAATTTATTCTTTAAAATCGTGAGTTTAATTCTAATTTCAATTGTCTTGAATTAACAGACAGTCAGACAACGGTATTAAGTCAAATGAAGAAATAAATACTTAAAAAAAATAATTTAATTTTAATCATAAAACACAGTTAATCTCATATTTTAGCTTAACATTCCACCACGCGATTATCTGTACACCTAAATCCGTCTTTTAAAATCTTTACAAATGAACTAACTCTTACTTAACGAGGATACGACCTTTCAACTTAAGTGACCTTGCTGCTTTAGTTACCTAAATAAGAGCTCGGGCTGTTATTGTTGTTGTTGTTGTTGTTGTTGTTGTTATTGTTGTTGTTGTTGTTATGTTTCTGTTTGTTTCTTTGCTTGTTTGCTGTTGACTTTAAGACTATTCCTTCCGGACGAGTTTCTTTTTAAAAACTCTTTTTGGACATTAGCTGCATAGCTATGACACTTAAGGCCGAGATACATTTGAAATTTTTATTTCTAAACTGTCTGAAATTTTTATTTCAGAAATATTTCGAAATATTTTGAAACATTTCGAAAGCTTTCGAAAGCTTTCGAAAGTATTTCGAATTGCTCTGAAATTAATTTCGAGACATGCTGCAAAACTTTCACAGGTATTTCAGAGCAAGAAAATTCTGCAAATCGATTTGTATAATTTTCTATATTTCGAAATAAGTTCAAAGCTGCCGACAACAGGTGCGCATTTTTCTGACGTTTATGAGAAGCTTTTGTGCATTTTTTTGGCGATAAACAGCAGAAAACATAAAAATGAGTGAATACGAAGCAGACACGATGGAGTTTGATCCTGTTTGATCCTTTTTTTGATCCTTTCGATTCATGTTTAAAATAATGCTGAAAGACTTTATATTAATTTCGAAACAATGGAACCCGTATTTCGAAATATTTCTGAAATAAAAATTTCAGACAGTTTCGAAATAAAAATTTCAAATGTATCTCGGCCTTTACTAAGTTTTCATATTTACCTATCAGACACCTGCATTTTTTTTTTAGGCCTCGTACATCTCTGAGATGTTGACCATTACTCGAAACTACCCCTTAAATTTCTATGAAATCCTTATAATTAGGAAAATATGATAACTTTTGTCAGTATTGTCCTAAAACTTGAGACTCACAACCTTTTTTTCAAGATCTTTCTCCTGCGAATTATGTAAAAACTGGAAAATATGTTAAATAACTTTTGTTATCAGACACTTCAAATAGAATGTTAAAATTATTTCTAGAACTAAAGTAATTGAATTTTAAGTAGATAGTCGTATTTTGGAAAATTTTAAAATAATGCCACAAAAAAAGTACTGACATAGCAAAAATTTATTGCTGCATTCTTTTATGACGTACTGTAAGGATGCCAAGTTTGATTCCATTTGAAAAAGCCTATCAAAGTTATGGAGGGGTCGGGGATCAGCTCCCGGTCATAATATGTATAAAAAAGAAGGGGTCATAGGTGTTGAAACGTTTTAACTTATCTTTAAAATAAGCTATCAGCAAGTTAAAAAGTACTGACATGGAAGTTTTTGTTGAAACAAACATTTTTGTAGAAAAAACGGACATTTATTGAATTTGTCACCACGAGGTTGGATACGTTACACAACAATTGATAGCGGACATTCTGGCGATATTAAGAAAAAGTACTGATATGATCTCAGTTGTTATACTTTTTTACTGTGGATGAAAAAAAAACAAGATCAACACCAAAAGCATCTATTTTTAAGCGACCCATCTTTCTAACGCTTAAGTACATGGCGAAATACAATATAAACTGTTTTGTCTATAGAAATATTACCCGAGGTCAAAAGTATAGACTGAACTTGGGTAATATTCTCGGAAGTGATAGATAAAACAGTTTATATTATATTTATTAAGTAATAGCTATGTAATTTGGTTTGTAGAAACCATAATTTTTTTCTGAAGATTTTTTTGTGACAAGGTTGTCAAAACCATGTTTTGATAAAGAAAGAAAACGTTCGATTTGTATTTCATTGTATCGATTTTTCAAATACATACATGTACAAAAAGAAAAGAAAACAATGAATATCTATATATAGGATGTTGATATTAAAAACGCATTGGATTTATAATTATCAACATTCCTTGCTGTCTTTCTGGCGGAGTGATGCGAGGTTTTAGATTTACTGTAGCTTGATTTTTGAGACTACATGAGACTTGCGAAGTTTTATGTTTACATTTATTTGCTATGAGGTTAAAAGTTATACCGTGCTGTATAAAGCCCGTAGTGAATGCTTTTTAGCCAATCAGCGCAGCGGATTTCCCGTATAAACTGGTTGAAAATAGCAATCAGTTAATAACAGCTAGTATTAACCAGTAGTTGTCATGAAATCCAAAACTTTGACCATGATTAATATCGGGAAAATAAAATTTGTCAACCAGATTTTTTGTAAATTCAAGACGAGAATTTTAGCCACGTCAAAGAGAAAATGTTTTTATTTTTGTTATTATTATTTTGTTTCAGGATGATTCAAACGTCTTGCTACTTGTCATTCTACGAACAGTCACAGTCATGTTTCTTCTATCATCCGCAATCTTGATCACTATGAGCATACTCTTCCGACCATGGAAACAAGAAACGTTGCCAGGAAAAACCAAATTCGCCTTAGAATTTTCAGTTTTTCATGTTTGCAGAAGTTCACATGTAGGAACCAAGTGTTATAAAGGAGCGTACGATGATGCGCCAGGTAGGCAATAAATATAATTATAAAAGTTCCAACTATTTGAAGCAAATACTTATAATCTTGTGGCAGAATTAAGAATTAAAAATTAAAAAAAAGATCGACATTAGGATGGCATCCTAATATATTTCACAGGCTGGTATGGCTTTAACATACCAGCCTGTGAAATCGTGAATTTTTTTGTGGGCAGTAGAAGGTTCCAAATAGGCTAACAACAGTACATTTAAAGTGTGTCAGAGTGTAGACCCGAACCCGAAACCTTATGATTATAAGTTGTCAGCCCCACCACTACACCATCTCTGCTGAAATTAGGGTGAAGAAAAAGGTTAAAAATAACGTCATCGAATACTTGTTAGATATCGCAGGCCTCGTATATAACACATTTTGGCGTCATCGTGACCTTGAATGTATGCAAATATACTTTTCTTCTTGAATATTGTATATCTTTCATGAAAAGTCTGCTTTTAACATCAATCAATGCTTGCAATATGCTTATATACATTAACAACATTTAAATTTTCGAAAACATAAAATGAGATTTTAGAAAGTTTAAAATATGCATGTGTAGCTATATTAACATATGGGTATGTAGAACTGCTTTTCTTCTCAGCGTTTCTTCTCACGTTTAAGTCGCATATGCTTATTCACTAATAAAGTTCAGGCCTGGATTATGATCTGCTCATGCTTAAATTTTTAGGGATTCCTCAACCTAAGGTTATAAAAGTTATGTTTACAAAAAAACATTATCAAGTTGTCATGACTATAATATTTGTCGTATGCGCATTTCTACTAATATTACAAAAAAAAGTAAATCCGATCCCATATGCTGCTTTCTAGAGAGACTTTTATGTTTCCATTTGTTGTCTCGTTACTACGGATAGCCTCATTATTATTGATCTGCTCCAAATTTTACTTTGTTTATGATTGCTAAAGTGAAAACATTCTTCGCATTATTAAAATTACGACATGATGCATGCGTGCATGTTGTTGAGAACATTGCAATTCAGGTTTATGGTAATCGGGTTACATGAAAACAACATAAAATTCAAATTAAAAATAAATAATGTCATATTTACACCTCAAAGTGACAGTAGGTGCACTCAACAGTTTGTTCCATGATACTTTAACATGTTTTAAATTTGATAATTACGTAGGGAACATGTAATGGTATCATTAACGACGACACGCATGCATGCTTTATAAAAACAACATCTTCATGAGCAAGCTGAATTTTTAAACTTTTTAAAACAGGACACTTACTTAACAAAATAAACTCCAGAAAATATTAGGCAATTTGACGAGCAGTTGCAAGCACATGGAATCTTATTTTATCACGATTAACTACTTCGTCTCTAATTAAAAAAACTTAATAGTTTTTTTCTTTATCAAATCACGCGATTTTCCTTTTTCAAATTACGCCCCTTTATCAACTTCCGCCCTCACACTTTATCAACTTCCGCCCTCGTCGTTTAACAACTTGCATGCCACTTTAGGCTTAGCTTTCACGAAAGTCCATGATTGTTTCGCAATAAAAACCTTGGAACGCGAAATATTGTTTTTAAAATGCTCGCGTGCAGATCATGCCCAAAAACAAAGCAACCGTTTTATCTTTGACTCGAAAGAAACCATTTTGAGGGTGTGTAGAACATCAGACCTTTTATGAGATAACATAAATTCAGGAGAAATTAATCAACACGTTAACCTGGAATTTGCAAATTACTAAAAAAAAATTAAAAAGTGGCAACTATACTCGGCCTGAGTTCTTTCCAAATTAATTTGTCAGCTATGCCAAGATTAATTTATTTACAGCCAATTTTAAATGCGGTCTCCCAAAGGAATCTTTGATATAACGTCTAGAATAAACCATAAATTGCTTTTACATCACACTACATACTTGTAAAGATTAGAATGAGAAAGTATATTTAAAATACAGAATATACCGAAATTATCTACTTTTAACGGGTTCTGCATTCCAACATGTACTGCTCAAAGTACTCCACCGTTGCTCATCTCTATAATAATAGCCGTATTCTGTCTGTCTCTGCGCAAGATGGCACCTCAAGTAGCGAGACTTACGAAATGGGTATATAAAGGACGGGTGACGCCGTGGATTTTTCCACGGGTTAACGACTAGTCTATACTAGCCATAGTTACCACTAATGCGCCCCGAATTGCTAATAACGATTTAAAAGATACGAATTTAGAACGGGATCGAAATTTAAAATGGAAAATGGTGGATGTTTCATGTAACTGTGTGGATAAGCTTATTTCCCAGGGGAAAAATTATAAATAAGAAGCCCTGCGGCTTGAAGATTTCCGTCATTAGCCTGGAAGATTCTAAAATTTGAAGTATAGACTTTGAAAACGGAGAACAATGGGTAAACAAAGCATAAGTATCCTAATTCTCAATTATTATTGTCACTAACCTATAATACAACGTAATAAATAAAAAATAAGAAATAATTTTTTTACATATATAGTAATATATTCTAAAAACTTTAACTGGATATTTTTATAACTGATCTGAAAAATTCTTGAAATTCTAGGATACAGATTGTTATGTATGAACTTGACGATTCGAATATAACAACTTCTGAACAAGTTCAATTTCAATGAATTATTACTCAATAATTTACCAATAAAATCCTTTAAAATTTACTCTCTCGTTGAAGATTTTTCGAAAATGCTGATGGTGCATGGTTTGATAACAGTTGATCTGAAAAAGAAAGTACATTTAAAAATAAGAAACAAGAATACAATTTTACCAGGAACTGAATTAATACCAGGTTGTGTAATTATTGTCTCCCTTTTTGATTTGAAGTGAGAATTTATTAAAAAGATACAAATCAATGCCATGTGATGCACAAGGTATATTATATCAATATATGTACATAAATTTAGTCAAGCTGGCTTTCGATATCATTGTTAAACAAGTAACATTTTAAGCAGGCGATACATGATTTTCAAACCTGTGGACAATACAGGATTTATTTTGTCGAAATCGATTTATTGAATAAATTTGATCGTTTATTATCCTTTTTTGATTTTGCGGAAATTTATTGGTCATTGTTTTGTTTGACAAATTCAAAAAGTTGAACATATCTAACTTTTGAAATTTCGAATTGAACTCAACAAGTTGAAACAAAAAAGGGTAAACGCACAATTAATAAATTTGTCAAATTTAATAAATTGATGTTCTTTTCATGACATTTTTAAAATCAAGTCTTTTCTAAGAAATCTTAGAAAAATATATTGTGATACTTTAGGTAAGGTCAAGAAATTAGGGTCCATTTTTTTCAACAAAATATCCGGCTATTAGGCACTCAAGGAGAACTGATAATTAGCCAGTAACAGAATGGTTAGCCGATGCAGAATAATTTTATATAGGGTGCGTACAGTATAATTAGCCGCTCATACAGCTAATTATACGATATAAATTTTTTTGACTTAAATTTCCACACATTTCTTCGTTATCGATCTCCCCACAGCCATCTATATTTATATAGATCCACATAAAGTTGTACTTCAATTAAAACCAAAAATAGGAACAAGAAACGCTTGTCCCAAGAAGATAATAGTATTACTGTAGCAGTATGTCATGTTATTTAACAAGACACTATTCTGATTTTAAGAAAAAACATGAAAAGTTAAGAACACAAAGAAGCCTGTAACAACAATTATACTGTGGGTAGCGTATAGTTATACTGCAACGGCTAACTATCATGTTATTGGCTAATTATTAGTTAACCTTGACTGTTCAGTGCAAGCAACAATAAATTTTTGTCCGGCTTCGACAACTTTTCTGCAGAAGATATAAAAAATCCTGTGACGAATATCTTTTTACCTGATAGCAATAGCCTCACAAAGGTTCCTTCGGAAGTTATTTTAGCCCCATTTTTCTCAAAAGAACAGGAGTCGGGTATCCAGCCCCTCATGATAAAAAGAGGGTGCCGATAAGCTGCAAACGCCCGCATATAAAAGGGTGAGTTTGGCGGCTTTTTGAATGAAATTATTGGTTGTCCTCTGAAACTGCACGCACTTTCCCGAACTCTCCCAACTCACCCGGAGCATTCATGAAATGCAATTCCTTGTAACATACAATGCGGACGACAGTTGGAAGAAGGCGCTTTTTTCGGGCATCTTTTAGGTTATGCAAGTTTTTTCGAGCCAATACTTGAATTTTTTCGAAACGCCGGACTCGCCCTAACTTTTTACGGCGTATGCGGCTTATCAGGACCCTTGTTGATAAAATTATGCAAAGCAGGACAAAGGTTTTTTAAAGGTAATTAAAGCACTATTTTGTGTAGCTAGCTAGCTGGCTAGCTTGATATATAGCTAGTAAAAGTAATTTTAGAGGAATTTAAAAAATAGTATTTAGCTCCCTAGCTACATCAGTAAAGCTACTACGACAAGCCAGATCAGGAAGGCAAGACCAACAAAATGTAAGCAGTTTTAGTCATGGCCGTATATACACGAAATCTTTAGAGATAATTGAGATCATAATGTACCTTAACATCAGATAACAACCTTAACATGTAACATCCTTCTTCACAAGAAGGCAAGTATTGACATACAGCATTAATAAAAAGTTCAAAAAATGTATCAACGGCACAAGAAAACTTCCCAGTTATAAATTTCGATGCATCCCTAAATTGCGACCTTTGGATCAACGCCAGGAACCGTCCTAAGTTTAATTAGTAAGTATTAGTAAGTAATCCTTCCACTTACTTACCGTTAACAGGTTTAGCAACAACGTGGTTCAGACAAAAACAAATCTATTCTTGAAGATAAATTCACGTGGGCTGCAGCGACATTTAAGCACATTAAACGAGGCAAACGAAGCCTCATATTACAAAGCTCCATATTAGCATAACAAAAGAATCTCGATTAACATTTTCTATCGCATTCAAATCTTTAGAGACAACAAGGACACCGAGACAAAAAAAGATTTGCTCGATGAGTGTTTTTTTGTCTTGGTGGTATCAAACACATAGGTTGTGTTATATCAGAGCCGGGGGTTGGAAGATCGAGCAGAAGTTCCCCGCGAAGTAGAGAGTGGAAAAAAAAATTCTGCCATACACAACACAAACACTATATACCCGCGGTCCACTAAATGTGCGCCCCTTCGGCGGGGCGCAATTATAATACCCGTATACGTGTGTCCGTCACGCAAAATGGTAGCTTAGCTACGCAAGTAGCGAGGCGCACGTAATGCGGTATAAAAAGGACGGGCGAACCCGTGGATTTTTCCACGGGCTAACGACTAGTTGTGAATAATTCTGCTTTTATGTATCTAGGTATCTAGCCAGATTTTTTAGCTCAATTAGCAGGTTACTTCTCTTGGGATATTTCGCCCTGGACAAACTTACTTTTTATTTTGTTTTTGTTTTTTGTTCACTCTCGTTCACACATGTTCAAAGATGCATAACTTTGAAGCTATCGAGACAAGTTTTGTAATATTCCCGGAATGCTCAGCTTTCTAATTATGCTTCTTTTTTTCTGAAAATGTTTTTTTGAAACTCTGTAGCCGAGAAGAGACAACAAAAATAGTGATAGGTATAGTGCAAAACTTTAATTTGAGAGACGGCTTTAGAAACAAATCCGTAACACATTTATGTTACTTAAAAGAAATAAGTTCTACTACTAGTCAGGAGATATGTTAGGTGTTTCAATAGCGATAATTCCTGACAAGAAGCTTTAAAACCATTTAAATTTGAAACATGATATTCCTCTCCTTTAGCTTGGTTCAGAGCATTTCAGACGTTTTTGTTTATGGCAACAATTCAACAATACCTCTCAACGTTTTATATCATCATCCAACTTGTGAGAACAAGAAATGATCAGGTGAAGAAATTCTGGATTCCAGGACTTGCTTCGTTATTTTCAGGTACGTACAAACGCCAAAGTGATTTCTGTTTCTACTTTTCTGTTCGAGTCATGCAGCAAGCGAATTAATAAACCAATTGGATCAATACACCAATCCGATATTCACGCTCCATTTTGAAGTTCATGCGCGGTTAGGGGTTTAGGGTAAAGTGTACACAAGAATTGGTTTTGGTGTACGCTTAGAAAAAGTCATTTTAGTTGCTAAGGAAGTAATTTTGATGCATATAGCATGGTTAATGTTATGTTATGGTTGTTTTTTAAGTGTTTTATAATAACAGGAAACTTGACAAGTTATTAAAGTCAGAATGAGATGTACATTTTGAGGTAATTCGGTTGTATTTGTTTTATTATCTCCCCAATGAACCATTGTCCGTCCAACATTATTCGGTAAACAAAAAAAGCCTTGGTTGCAACGATAAAGATAATCTCCTCCATTCTTTAAATAAAAAGATCAACTTTTTATCACTGGAAAACAGTTTTTGAAAAAAAGCTTGTACTTAATACAGCCAAAGCATCTATTTCCACCTGGAGAAGAAATACAAGTGATAAAAAATGAACTTTTACACTGGTATGTTAAGGTATTGTATACTCAGTGTTCCATCTGGTGCAAGAGTTAAAGCTCAAATGACGACAGTTCAGAAGTGAATGTAAGTGTACGAAAGAGGTAGCCACCTTCCCATCCATGTTGAACATGCCATCAACAGAATCAAAAGATACAGAATTTCTAAGAATGTATTGCCAATAAAAATGCCACACCATTGTTAGACCTGCAATTGTTGCAAAGCACTCTGCAATCTTAACCCCTTTATATCAGTCAGTAAAAAAATAACAGTGTTGACAACCTGTAACACCCATTTGCATTTGCATTTGACATCAATTTTGATTAAGTAAGGCAAAGAGAAACTTGAGTCTTCAGGTGAAAGAAGATTTACAGATTAAGGAAATTTTACTTCCACACAAGCTTTTAAACAACAGGAGTTCAATGTGGTCCATTATTTATCCTCTCAGACTGCCTATAATCTGCTTTTAAAAATATAATATGCTGATGATAAATAAATGTTCTTGTGTAACTAACAACTGCTAGCTATCTCCTATTAAAATAACTATTCGCTTTTGAGTTCCTAAAATCGCCTAAATCCGTACTGCTGAGCTCCGTACTGCTGAGCTCGTTGGGATTAAAAGATAAGTAGTTGAATATATCAGGACATGTTGTAAGACTACTGCGTAATACTACCTATTTCACAAATCCAACCAGACGTGAAATAACTTTGACCGGGGAGTAGTACCTCACCATGTGCTGTGAATGTTGAACATTGGTCTCAGCTCCGCAGCAACAAACAATCTAGCTATCAATTTAGATTTTTCTACCAGAAACCCTTAAACCATGAATGCTGGGGAACATCTTTAACTCATCTACTTTAATTTTATTAACCGCTTCGTAAACCATGGCAAATTTATAACTTAAAATGAAAGCTGCAACGAAAATAACAACAATTTTTTTGCAGCTGGAGCTTCAAAACTAACCGAAGGTGCTGGACGTTTTTGAACACTAACATTCACCCAGACACTTTTTCCCGCACAGTCCCGGAAGTTATCGGATTGGTGCATTCAAACTGTGAAGGTTCTGGTTTTTATTAGAGGAACAAAGTGTGGTTCTCACTAATTATTAAGTCTCCGACATATAAAAAAGTATCAGTGTACTTACAGCCCAATGTTTCTGTTTATAGCTGCATTTACACTTACTGCTATGTTGATTTTGGTTGGATATCGGGACTTTGAATTCATGGAGGATATACGACTATATAAGATGGGATGGATTTTCGATCAAGATGTTGATGAATATTCCGGCTATCCTAGACAGATGGCATGGTGGTCTATTGGTTTGATGCTTTTGGTTACCATACTATGTAGTTTTACTCAATATTACGAAAAAAGGTATGCCCAAAGATATAAGATGAATGCGTTGCGCCACCAAGCGGAAACAGCTGTGTACAGTGTACGGTGAAATGATGACTGTTGAGAATGAATAAAGGTTTTAAAGCACGAATAAAGTTAGTGTTGTTATGACCGTAGCAAATTCAAAATTAAAAAGAAATGCAAAGAACGTGAAAGATAAATTTTACGGATACCTATCGCTAAGGACAAAGTTGTGCTTTATTCGTATCGTATGTTTTTTTCTTAACTGTTTTGTTTATGGTTGCCAAAAGTGCAGTTTGTCTTTTTTGTTGTTTTGATTGCAGTGTGTTTTTTGTTTTCTGAAAAATTTATAAAGAAACTGCAACCTTATGGCGTTTATGTGCGTCATGAGGAAGAAACATTGACCTGAAAGTTCTAGCAATAAAAAACTGCAACGATTGGTTGTATGATAACACTTGTCTGCTTTTTCAATTAAATCCATCTTTTTAAACGAATTTCTAACGTATTGAGTTAAGGCATTTCTTTTTTATTTAAATTGAATATATGTAATAACACAATATACAACTTATGTTTGCATTTACCTCTTCACTTCTTCCTGGCAAACACATCTACGTTTTTGCTCAACATTGGTATCTAGCGCTGACTGAAATAGACGTGAATCTTCTATATTAAATTACCCGTATATGTCTGTCTGTCTGTCACGCAAAATGGTACCGCAAGTAGCGAGACGCACGCAATGCGGCATAAAAAGAACAGGCGAACCCGAGAATTTTTTCACGGGCCACCAACTAGAAATATAAAGTACGAGTGACATTTACAACAATGCATCGGTGTAAGATTGCATTGCATGAAGAACTATTACTATTACTATAGACGCCTCAAATTTGAAGATAAAAAACAACACACACTATTAAATGTCGAGCTAGAAGTTCTTATCTTCTTTCGGTGAAGAAAAGCCTAAAGCCCGCTACTCAATATCCACACAAACAAATGCTAAAAAATATTTCTAATTAACATTCTGTTGACATGAAAAAATATCTTGAGACTTTTTTGTCTTTATGTAACTAAATTCGATTGTTGCGTTATTATTTATCTTCGAGGTTAATTTTGGAAAATGTTTCATGGTTTTAAAATGATTAGTTTGATATCTCTTGACAATGTTAAGTATAAGTCTTTATCTTTCATTTTTATTTCACATTTATTAATCATTAATTAAAAGAAAAGCTTGTTGCTGAAGAGCAGAAATAGTACTGAACTGTTGAATTTATATTGGACACGCTACTAACAGCGCATGAGCGTAATTTTCGCACTGATTGCACTACAAAATCTGAAATCGAGAAACTAAAAATAAAAACAGAATGGACTATATCTATATGTACTATGTGATATTTCTGCGATTATCACTACGTGACATGGTGCTAAAAATAACAATTTGCGACATTTTTGCCTTTATTCCCCAATACAAGTACATTTGTAATCATGGCATGTAATCTTGCCTTACTATGCATTTAGACAAAAAGTTTTGCTTTAACCAATGAAGTTCGTAAACGGCTCAAATTTTTGTTAAAAACCGTCTGTTTCCGCCTAAATATACGAATGACGCTTGTCTATATCTGTTGCATGACATAAAAAACTTTTAATTTTTACTTTATAGTTGTTTTATTTCAATGAACCCATGGAAAATCCACGGCACATCTTTCCTCAATTCCTGCAGTGATATTTTGTGTATCTTTATCATATTTCGTGTAGCCGTAGCACTACTCGGTTGCAAAATACGGCTATTATTATAGGTAGGTTTGTTTAAGATTTATACATGAATAAAAAAGCATGATAAAATGTGTACCTCTAAGTTTAGAACACATAAAACGCAAATCCATAAAATGCGAAAGAGAGAGAATAAAATAATTTAACAACAAAATGGGAACTCCTTTATAACAGTCAACTTTCAAAATAACCTCATCATTGCTATCGATAAAAAGGTGCGTGAGACCGGTTGGTTTGAATAAAATATAAATCGCAGCCAACCTTTCGATTGGGTCATTTCCCACTACGCGAAGCTTTGGTAATATGTATGCGAAATTCCCATAGAAACATAATTTTGTTTTAAAGTTTAACGGAAGTTCGCATCAAAAAATGACGTCATTAAGGTTATTTTTCTAATGTAAAACCATCTTTTTGCGTTCAGTCCACAAGTGTAA
This sequence comes from Hydractinia echinata, assembly GCA_030067915.1. Lineage (NCBI taxonomy): Eukaryota > Metazoa > Cnidaria > Hydrozoa > Anthoathecata > Hydractiniidae > Hydractinia > Hydractinia echinata. The sequence continues at coordinate 801,658 of JASGCC010000117.1, forward strand.
GAAAAACACAATAGCATTAGTATTGCGTGAGAATTAAAATATATTGTAACATAGGGATATGTTGTATTCTAGTATGTCTGACGTCATTGTGACGTCATAACATTAGTCTCTTCTTAAGTTTGTACTAACATCAGTTAAGCTTAAATATTCCGGCTGTATGACCCGCGGGGATTTTATCCCCTGATCTGTTAACGGAATTATCTATGCACTGTATACTTACAGTGTATTGTATCTCCCAGAAGATAACAAAATGTTAAATCTATACTTTACTCGTTAGCTAACATAATTTTAGTGTATATTATTACATGCATACTTAAATTAAACGTTAAAAAATAAATATATACTATTCTAGACTGAAAATATTTTAATACGTCATCTGATCCTTTTTTCTGTACTTAGTTTTGTACTTAAATTGTTGTCATATGTAACAAATTTTGTATATATATATATATATTCACTACTACTTCGAAGTGAGTGTTCATTTTGTTGAATATATATTGTCGGATGTGGTTATGCGTAAAAGGATTTCATTTAAAACAAATAACGCGGACGATTTTTTCCCATGTGTTCTTGTGAGAAGGTAAACAAACATGTTTTGTTCCTGTCAATAAATAAATCCATTCAAAGTTTTTGATAGTAAGCTGTAGAAGATGAACTAGGGGCATATAACTTGTTATTTCTCCTTCATAACAGCGAAATCGTTCAGTGGGACGTCATACATTGTTAGATCACCACCATTCGACAACCAATACATCGAACATGCAAATCGTTCCTTAGGTACCCATTAAGATTTCACTCTTTTGTCATATCTGCTGAATTTGCATGGCCCGCCGTGTCGAACAGTATGTTTAACGTTCTTTTTACACGAAGCTATTTGCATAAAACATTTATTTCTGTAAGTCTCCATATTGGATGCGCACACCTGATTGGGTAAGAAACTACACGTGGTTGGACACGAACAGTAAGGTGTTTGCGTGAATAAGTTTATAAAACAAGTTGCGTATGGTGGACATGATTTCAGTTTGCATAAATCTTTTAGTTTAGTTGCAGGAGTTGATGTGGCTTTTGTCGGAGCAATCGGACGCGTCGATAATTCACCTGTGCTCTTCGTCGAACTTGTAACTAAACGTTTAAATGTATAAAAACTGAGACATGATAGTGGACAACACAACAATCAGAACTTCAATCATAGAACAACGCTCGTAGAGTGCACGCAGATAAAACTGTTTCAATCTTAGGCCTGTGTAGGAATTTTACTCCAGTAAGTTACTGGTGTAAAATTCCTACACAATTATACCATTATAAACTCCTTTGTCATAATTGAAACGTTTTCATTTGACAATGTCCACTATCGATGAACCTTGATAACATTGACATTTACACAAATGGTTTATACGTAAAACTAAAGTGAAACTTCTGTTGAGTTACACACTGCAAAATATACAGGTCAATCTAACATGGACTTCTAAGTACCTCTTACTTACCACAATCGCCTTTATACAACACCACCAAATGCAGCCTCCATCGACATGCAATCGTCTTCATAAAACATATAGATGGATACGTCTTGCCATCAGAAGCACACACTGCATCTCGCATCAAGGAACATGACTCAGGGCATTCACAACTACTTCGATTGTTTCTGGCATCGTGTTTACATGTTGCAAAAAACATACATCTCTTTCTCCCACATTTTTCTCCACGATGAATGGAATACGTTTTGCCACTTTTAGGCAATTTGCCTAAAAAGAGTTATCACGAATTAGTACTAAGTTTGAAAATAAGGTAACAGTTGGAAATTTAATTATAGATGAATTGGTATCCACAAATAGAATCAGTTTGGATGTAAAAACAAGCTCTTCTGTCAGAACACTTATCACGTAACAACAAGTCAAAATCAAGAGGACACGAAGAATCAAATTCTTATTATGGGAAAACGAAGAATACATTCTGATTGTCTTGAGTAGCCTAGTTAACGGTTGGTAAGGGGTTTTCCCTACTGTAGTCTTGTTCAAAGTTACTTGATACATGCAATGTTGATTGCTAAATAAGTTTAATAATAGCCTCACTCTCATGTTGACCACTTAGATTAACGTGATACTGTTTTTTGCTTTTTTCTATGCTTCCTACAGTTTGTTAGGAACAAAAATATACAAAATTTCTAATAAAAATTATTGTTTTTGATTTTGCGCGAAAATGTGTCAAGAAATTTATACGTTTAAGCAGGTATACATATAAAATCGGATATCTTAAAATGAGGTTGTCAGAACATCCCAAAATCGAGAAAAACTAAAATATTGTATGTTCGGGTTGTAAGAAGAGTTCCAGCAAAAAGAAGACATTTTGAACAAATCATGTGGTTGAGTAGAAGCCTTTTAAATATCAGAAATTTAAAACACATCATTTAGAATTTCGCCGTGAATTAAATTTAGTGAATGATTAAAAAAATTCATTAATTTTCCTAATTAGGCATCCGCGTCGCACAAAAAACACAACGCAAAACCGCCGTATTTTATAACCGCGAAATTGTTCTGACAAAAAGTAGGGCTGGGAAAATCAAGTCAACATGACATTAAATAAAAACTGTTCTGACAAAAAGTAGGGCTGGGATAATCAAGTCAACATGACGTTAAATAAAAACTGTTCTGACAAAAAGTAGGGCTGGGATAATCAAGTCAACATGACGTTAAATAAAAACTGTTCTACCTGCACAACTCATTTCACATTCTTCACGAGTTTGGAAATTATTTGCATTTCCACCACAACCATTGTATGTAAACATTTGGCATTTCCTCTCCTTTGAATCATAGTAGTAATTATAGAACTGTCCGTAGCACTGTCCTCTGTCAGGTGATAAATTACATGATGATCTGTTGAAGATGACTAAACAAAATATGATATAAAATAGAACGTTCTAAGGGCTTTATCACATCAGTCCGGTTAGTTGGGCTGGCCGGACTGGAATCAACACGCTATCAAATTAAGTTTTCTCGGTACAAGCGATGTCTGATTAACCGGGCCAGCTCATTTTCTCGTGTGGTGGCAAGTTGAAAGTTTGTTAATAAAGTTAAGATCTCGCCAAACCTATGCAGCCCGTTTTTCTGGGTTGTTTTTTCCCATGACTAGGCCCTTAAGGCAGATCAAAGATATCTAAAAAACGATCTATGAGGAACGCTTTTCTACACTTTAAGTATGGTGGAATTGAAAAAATATCGAACATAAATATTAGGGAAGGTATTGATTGAAACAAAGGCACATGTAATAGAAACTTAATCTGTTTAGAAGCGTTAATCTGAGTACTGTCGAATTGGGAATTTAATTCTGTTCCATATGTCTTGATATCTCAAAGTTGAGTGATCACAAGTTATGGCTAATAGACGGCATATCGGTATTTCGGCTTTGCTGCGACGCCACTTTGCGTACTTCGGAGACAGAGTTAAGTGTCATAGTTTCGTTCATCACAAAGTCGTTTAGCAAAATTAAAATTGCTAAGAACGACTCCCATTAACAGAAGACCTATATATTTTATTATTGTTATCATAACTTACGTTTATCCGGTAGCCGTAGATTGAAACTTTCTTCCAACCATGTCTTATTGAAGTACTGTTTACATGAATATGTACCATATGATCCATAACCAATATTTGTTATTTGTAGTCCCAACACCTTCCTTTCAAATCCATTAATTTTGAATAATCCACGACGCACCAGCATACTTGGTGGAACTTTCACTTCCATCCCGTCCTGTCTCTTTTGAATCCATTTCAGCTTTACGCGCTCTCGGTCACCGTAACAATCTACTGTTATGGATGTAGACAGATTGTATGGCCCTTTAGGTATTTTTAAGATTGGCTTTCGCACTGGTCTCACTAAAATTGGAAAAGAAATCTCTACCGAAGTAACTTCTATTTAAAACATTCAACTGCTATCATGTGTTTGACCAGGAAGATCATGAAAACATAAAGGAAAGACCACTGAACGAATTGGTTGTTGGAAAGATAAACAATGTAGCTAGCTATTTAACACGTTTTTGAAGCCATTTGTTTGAAAAGTCCTTTAAGTAAGGATCGTATGTTTAATTTAGGTATTATTGATGAGTACTCGCTGTAAAGTGTTATATGCTGGGATAGGTATATCCAGCATTTCAATGTTATTAACCGATCTACATGTAAGAATTTACTGAAATAGTATAAGAACTGGAAAAGCGACCCTCCTGCCATGCTGAAAAGGGATTTATTTAATATATCCATGTAGTTGGAATTTGTATGAACCTGAAATCGCAACTAATCCAATTAATAAATTATTGATAAATTTTCTTCCTGCTTCTTTCTTCCTGTATCCATTTCTTTTTTCGAACTTTCTTTGTCTCAAACGAATTTTCTGGTCTATTGCATGCTCGGTATAAAAGAAGTCCTCAGTGTTTTGTTTTTCAGTTAATTTAATCAAGAACCTCCCGCACTGAAAGCTAGCACAAGGTGCCAGGGTTGACATATATATGCCCGGACAAAAAAATAAGCAAATAAAAAGTTCTTCATACCTGGTACAGGACGTGTAACACACATTCCTTTATATAACAGCTTCCACGTCTTCTTCTGATCGCACGCTTCTTTATTCATATAGCATTCGTTCAGAAATGTTTTAGTATTTCGTGCATCTGTAGCACACACGTAATTTCGTTCACTAATACACTTTTTGATGCATATACAGTAGGGCTTGTGGTTGGATTCGCTGACTAAGCATTCTTCCCCTTGTTGTTTACACTTATGTCTCGAACAGATTTCTACACAGAAAAAATTTCAAGTAAGTTAAATTTCATAAACTAGTTTAAATCAGCTTTTGTCACGTTGTTTTAAAATCCTATTAACATTTATCAATAAATTACAAATCTGAAACGTAAGGCTTTCAAAAACATTTGATCAAGTGCAATTTTGGTCTGCTAGACCAAGGTTGGACGGAAAATACACACATTTGCAAAAACATTAAATTGACAGTGCTTTAAAGAAACCAGATGGTTTTTCTGAACTCTGAAAGTTAAGAATTTGAACTTTTCCAGGTAAATATATGACAATTGTCACGAGGTACAAATTGGGGACCTCCCCAATTTGTACCTCGTGACGATTCTGCACGTACAACCGTACGTGCAGAATTTATTTACTTCTTGTATGCACTTCGAAATTAAATAGAAAGTTTAATCATTTCGTAAGTCAAGAAAAGAAATTAAAAAAAAATGTATCCAATTTTATTGCAATTCTACAGACAAAAATATACTTGTGAACATAAGTGGAACTCGCAGATCGACATTTATAATCAGAGTAAGTTCCCGTACTTACTTACCATCGTAGCATGTTTCCGCATTTGTTAGCAAGATGGATGCAGGATTGCATTTGTTTTTATGGAGACAACACCTTATAAACAAGATGCATAAAATCAAAATACTTGAGCTAAAAAAGCTATAAAAGCATCGCACCTGCTCAGCTGAACAACTAACTATGCCATCCACCCCTTTTTTTACGGCGAGCAGATAACGATCAAGCTTCTCTTCACTGATTAGAGTTCACAAGTTAAATGCTTGCCATTTGTCAAATCATTTCCCGTATACAAAATTTTCATTCGTACAACTTAACAATAATCGCAGTTTATGTAATTCAAATAACGAGATATATCTACCTGTTGCAATCATTAGCATAACAAAACTTTGTTTTCGTTTGTTGACAGCCTATACCTTCATTAATGATAGGGCATTTCTCTAAAATTAAAAAATCAGAACTGATATTTAAAGTTCGTATATATCGCATGTGTTCAACATAATTGTTTTCCTTGAGCAGGATTAAATCCAGCAAACAGCAAATAAACCCATCGCATCACATGCAAAATTACATTTAGGTCCCGAATAAACAGTTGATTGCTTAATAAACCAGAGCTTGAAAAATCAGCTAAATATAATTAGAAAGGGGTGGAATGAACAAAATAAGTAGATTATTCGTGTCCTAAGCGTGTGTATGTAGATGTATATATTTTCTGTTTGGTACTAAATATATATTTTAGTTGAAGTAACTTTAACAATATCTGTCCTCTGAAAGTCAAAATTACATACGCCGTTTTGAGATTTACTAAGCGATCTATTTGAAATAAGAACACCTCCGTGAGATTTCGGTATCAGATTCCCAATCTGTACACCGAATTGCGGGAACAAGGTGTTCGTGGAAATATATCTAAAATGGCATATATCAAAACATCACACCTATATTTTGCAAGGGATCTTGATCAACTTCATAACATCGGTTGATACCACAAGGATTCTCGCAACATTTCTGTGTTTTTTTACATTCTGAATCTTGAAAGCAGTTGTCTTTGAGATAGCAGCTCTTGTGTCGGTTACCAACAACTGGAAAGATTGGACACTGACCTGGATTACTTGTCAGGAAACCTACGAAAAATTAATATCTCCTTTATTAGCACTCGCATTATGTTCAAAATAGTAGTCAAACCGCATATTTGTGCTACGGATGCACGAAATTATGATGCCGGGATATGTATGATGTACGACAGGCGAACTGAACTAGCCGTATTCTGTCTGTCTGTCCGCAAAAAGACCATCCTGCTTTGGACACACGAAATAGCGTGTACTTCAAAGACGGGCGACCCCTGTGGATTTTTCCCCAGATTAACGACTAATTTTTTATTATAATACACTAGTCGATAAGGCCCGTGGAAAAATCCACTTAGGCAGGATAACAGAGAAAAACAACAGTCATTTAAATTTTGCTGACGTCAGCAGAGACCTGTCAGAACACAAATTTTTTTTTTTGAGAAATGTGTATGCCTGTTGCCTTCATCGTATAGATCTTGAAACGCTGATCAAAAAAATGTATAGGATCGTGTAGTTGTGACAAATGGATGCAGAGATATTAGGGTTTAAAGGTTTTTTTATGACGTCATTAACCCGTCCATTGCGAAACGGATTCGGTGACCCAGGTTTGAAAAACTTACCCAAATTGGTCCCAGGTAGTCCCTAGTTACCCACGCAGGAGATGACGTCAGTTATTTCCACCCGTTTCCAAGTTATTTAGCCTTAAATTTAAAAGTGCAATGCAATGGCTTCACTAATCTTAATATACTTTCCTTTGACGTCAATATTGCTCTAACGTCAAAGTTTGCTAATTTACAGAACAAATTTATAGGCGATATTTTATAGACTTTATCAAAGAAATTTTATCCACTTTGCAAAAGTCACAGACAGAAGCTCCGTATTATTATAGAGACTAGTCGTAAAGGCCCGTGGAAAAATCCACTTAGGCAAAAGGCCAATGAAAAATAGGTTGCTTTAGATGTTTTGCTGACGTCAGCAGTGCATATACAAAAAAAATGTTTTTACAATCTTACACCAAATATCAAATGTCAAATCGCATTAAATCCTCCACACAAATCTTACACAAAATAAAAAAGAACAGCATGCAAGGTGCAAAATGTAGTTGATAAGAAGTTACAACAACGACACTCACAACATCGACACTCACAACACCAATACTCACAAAACCGACAGTAAGAACACCGACAGTTACAACACCGAGAGTCACAACACAGATAATAACAATGTCAGAAATAACGCATCTCAAATATGTACATCTTATAAGTGATTATGTTGAAAACCCTCAGTATTTTATTATGAAATGTCAAAAAGGAGGCCTGCAAGAGTTAGCACAAATCAAGAAATATAAGTTTTTTACACATTTTAAATATTGTCTTTCCCTTAAAAGCTTATACAAAAATATGAAAAAGCCATAGTTTGGAAAACATCAAATTTAAATCTACAAAAATCAGTCATTTCAGTTGCATACCATCCTCTCCCACAAAAATTTACACAAAATGTAAAAATCAACCAGTTAAGAACACAAAAAATTTTATTTTTTAGTTTGATGAACCGTACCAACAATTTTGAACCTAAACGTCAAAAAATCAATAAGCAAAGAATAAACTTGAATAAAAAAAGATCATTATTTTGGAAACATTGTATACGGTTCGTAAACAAAAGTTTACACAAAATGTAAAACAGGTCGGTTTTTGAGACACATCTAAATCAACAAAAATAAGTTCATTCAGCATGTCGTATATTGCCATTACCCATTAATCTTCCGCAAAAAGGTTATGAAACACATCAAAATTTAAAAAAATCAGTGATTTCAGTGCATACAGTCCTCGCGTTTAGATTACAAAATATAAAAAACAAAAACAGTTTCAGTCAGAAAATTAAGTATTTTTTTATCATCAGCAAACATTTATCCCTACAAAACCGTGAAACCATGGAATTTTCTTCCAGAAAAAATGACATCACATACAGATAGTTCTCCCCAACAATGGTTTATATTACGAAATATAAAGACATCAGCTTATACAACAGCTTACAGTGAAGTCCGATTCTACAAAAATTTGTTCTTTCAGTATATATTGCATGTGGTCTATTTCCACAAAAGTTTACAAAAAATTTCAAAAAACAGCATTTTGCAACACAAACAATATAAACTGACTTAACCATACCATCCTCTCATAATTTTTTTTAACCCAAAGTCATAAACCCACGTAAATTTCCAATCAAATGTAAAAAACCCCTGTAAAAAAACCTGGCATTTTACATGTAGGCTGACAAAAGTTTAACGGGATGTCAGAAACAAAACAATAAAAAAAAACTTATAACACACACACTTTAAATTCTACAAAATTCGTTCCACTTGTCAAAAGTTTATAATGCGAAATACAAAAAGACATCAGCTTACACAACAGCTTACAATAAAGTGTAATTCTACAAAAATTTGTTCTTTTAGTATATTGCATGTGGTCTATTTCCACAAAGGTTTACCCAAAATTTCAAATAACAGCACTTTGCAACAGAAACAATAAACGGACAACCATACCATCCTCTCATAAATTTTTTTAACTCAAAGTCATAAACCCACGTAAATTTCTAATGTAATTTCAATAACCCCTGTAAAAATAACTTGGCATTTTACACGTAGCCTGACAAAAGTTTAACAGGATGTCAGAAACAAAACAATAAAAAATAACTTAACACACACACTTTAAATTCTACAAAATTTGTACCATTTGTAATATTGCATGTGGTCCCCTTGTAAAGTTTGCAGGTAATGTGAAAAAAAAACTATACTCTATGGGCATTAACCTCTCTGAGTCACACTATCCTAAAAGTTCAAGAAAGATTTTGTAGCTAGCTTGCTACATCATAATTCGTGTTCATAAAAGAAGAAAAGTTTGACTACTAAGGTAGCTATAAATACCTAAAAAAAGAGGAATAACAACATAACTTATAGGTTAGAGCTAACTATATGGGATGGAGCCTTCGAAGCTAACATTAGCTAGCTAGCTAACAGTAGCTAGGACACCCAATTAAATATACTTACTTAAGCTGGGGAGACTTAGCTACGTCTATAGCTAGCCATTTGTGCTTAGTAAAACACATATAAAGGAAAACAATAGCTATGTAAAAATTATGACACTTGCAGTTAGTTCAACAAACCAGAATTTTCTATTTCACCAGCACATTGTAGCCAGCTAACAGCTTTATGTAGCATTTTGAATTTTAGGACAAATACATTAGTTACGCACCAGGAGACACATTAATTATGCAAAAAAAACAAAACAAATACGCTAGCTTCTTTATAAAAATGGTGGTGGACCAACAGTTCACCACATGTTAATTGCGGTTCCTGAAGTAAGTACTTATACCTTGTTGAGAGGCTTAGCTTTGATTGCATTCAGTATTCAAGTGTCAACAAAGATGGCTACTAGCATCATTGAAGGATATACTTTAGAAACTCAATGTTCTTCCAAATCTAGAATGGTAGACTAGTGAAAAGGGTGGTCACAGGGCATGAACACTAGGGGCCCTCAAGGTAACTAACCAATACTGTTGTAGATCCAGGCCCCTAAGATTGCCTTGCCTACCTATAAAATGGGAGCAGCTAAAGTCAACTAGTTTCCATCATCACATTTTGCTAATAGTTTGGTTGCCCACCCACCCACCCTGTTATTATATATTTTTCTTTTTCTTTTATGTACATCAATCACTTCATGTACTGGCATCAATGTCCACAACTGTCACCATATTAACTAATCCTACAATCAACCACGACCCTTATGTTAACTCGATAACCGGACCATCATCCGACACATGACGAGTGCATACGATACCAATTGATGTAGCCCCAGAGGGTCTTCTACATCGAACTATAACACGTAATGATACTACGAACTACAACACGCAACAATCTACAACGCAAGATGGAGGGATCAATTGGCATCAAAGACGCGCGCTCGCTTACACCAGTGCTCTTGCCTCAAGGTTTTCTTGGTGATCCAAATTTGGCTACTTGCGATTGCCAAGTTTTTTGTCCAGAGGTAAAAGCACTGTTGACCCGCGCTGGTGGGGAGGCAATTTCCAAGCGAGTTGCTGAGGTGTAGGCGATTTCCAAGTGAGTCGCGGAGATGTAGGCAATTTCCAAGCGAGTTGCTGAGGTGTAGGCGATTTCCAAGTGAGTCGCGGAGATGTAGGCAATTTCCAAGCGAGTTGCTGAGGTGTAGGCGATTTCCAAGTGAGTCGCTCAGATGTAGGCAATTTCCAAGCGAGTTGCTGAGGTGTAGGCGTTTTCCAAGTGAGTCGCTCAGATATAGGCAATTTCCAAGCGAGTTGCTGAGATGTAGGCATTTCCACGAGATTTGCTCAGTGTAAGCGTTTCCACGAGATAGCCAGGTGTTTCCACGAGATACGCAGACGTTTCCACGAGATACGTCTTACTAAGGGTAAGGATGGAAACACACGCATCTGGTTTGGGCCCCCCTGATACCAAATCTGACATCCCCCCCCTTTCCCCAAACTCAAGTGTAGTTATGACATGAAACAAGAGAAATATACTTCTAACATTATCTGTCATTGTTGTTGTTTGCTTTCGTGTTGTTGCTTCAGAACCATAGCAATTAAAACGCGGTAAACTTTAAGAATTTGAAGCTCTAATGGATTTTTTTTGAGAATACGATTCTCCTTGACAATTTTAAGTGTCCTACATATAAAAACGGAACGTCTAAAAATATCAAAGTTCTTACTTTTCCAAGTCACTTGAACTTGACACTCTAGCATTCATTTTCTACTTCTAACTTTACTTTTCTACTTCTAGCTCCACTCTTCACTTCCGAAGTAACTTATTGTGGCTTCCAGACAGACGGAACTGGCTTATTATTATAGAGACTAGTCGATAAAGCCCGTGGAAAAATCCACTGAGGCAGGATAAAAATGAAAAAGAAGCCTCATTTGAATTTTGATGAAGACAGCAACCATCCACAAAAAAAAAATTAGAACCTTGTTTTCACGAGATTAAACTGCTGATCAAGAAAATGTATTGTATCATGTGCTATTGACGAACGGTTAAGAAAATACAAAGGTTTAAAAAATTTGCTGATGTCAGCAAAGTCCCAAAAGTACAAAAAAAATTTCTTTAGAAATTTGTATATCTGTTGCCTTCATCGTATAGATCTTAAAACGCTGATCAAGAAAATGTATAGGATCATGTATCTTTGACAAACGGTTGCAGAGATATTGGGGTTTAAATGTTTTTTGATGACGTCATCAACCCGTCCATTCCGAAACGGATTCGGGGACCCAGGTTTGGGAAAATTCCCCAAATTGGTCCCAGGTAGTCCCTAGTTACCCACGCGGTGACAAATTACTGACGTCACCACCTCGTTTCCAAGTTATTTGGCCTCAAAGTTTTAGGTGCAGTGTAATGGTGCAACCATTACACTGCACCTAACTAACGTTAATATACTTTCCTTTGACGTTAATATTATTTTAACGTCAAAGTTTGGTAAATTACATAACAATTAGATAGGCGATGTTTTACAGACTTTATCAAAGAAAATAGTGAAGAATATAATCGACTTTGCAAAAGTCACAGACAGACAGACAGACAGAACTGGCGTATTATTATAGAGATGTCTGTCCGGCTCTGGAACAAGAGATGGCAGCTGGAAGTACGGATTGGCAATTTCACCCTTTTTTCTTAGGGGCGAATTCTCGTGGATTTTTCCACTGGCTGTTAATAAATTATATGGTTATAAGTCTTTTGCAATCGTACATAAGTCATACACATGTGAGAAAATGTAGACAGGGGCGGATCTAGGGTTAGGCAGCCTAGGCAATTGCCTTAAGCCTAATTTTGTGACCTACAAAAAAAATTTCTATAGATAGAATAATCTATAAAAAAAACTAAATTATTTTTATAAATTTATTTTTGACATCCGTCGATTTCGACTTGGACGATGTTTTATCGATTTTTGATATTTTACTTAAATAAGCAAACCCGGGGCGATCTTAAGGCCGGTTTCCATACAACTGCATTTTGCGCCCAGTCGTAAAAAGCGCCGTGACTTTTGATCTACGCATGCGCATTATCAGAATAATGCCGCTGACCTCGCGCTTTTGCATGCGCTGGGGCGATTTAAAAAAAGTTGAACAGGCTCTACTTTTTGCGAGCTACATTTTGCGCTTCAGCTTAACAGCCAATCAAAAGGTAGAAATCTACACGAATTACGAAAGAATTTTTAATTAGATCATTTCAAGATGGCTAGCAACATCTCGTTTCTGTGTTAAATTTTTGTCAAAGCCAAATGAATGTAGAGAATCAGAATATATATCAATCAAGTGAAGTAGATGAAAAACAAAATAACATTAATGAGTCTGTGGAGGCACAAAGAAACAACGTTGTAAACAAACTTAAAAAGACTACTCGTGATCTGCTGACAACATTAAATCCTTAAGCAAAACGTTGTATAGTCCTTTGATTCTTCTTTCTATGGAAAGTCGTCTCATCCACATGTTTTTCTTACGTATTTTACAACGTTGTTTATTTCTACGCCATAAAAATATTGCTAGGACTACTCTCAAATTTTGCAGCAACAAATATCGTCTGTTTACATCAGCCATGTTTTCCAAAAAACACGCGAGCAAAAATCGCTAAATGGAAATGGTTCGGTATATGTGATAAAAGTCGCGGCGCATTTTACGACTGGGCGCAAAATGCAGCTGTATGGCGGAAACCGGCCTTTAGGCAAAATGTCGATTCGCCTAAAACGTCCGCGGGTTTTAAAGTTTCGAATGAATGAAAATCACAGATGGAAGAAAAAACGCCTAAAACGTCCGCGGGTTTTCAAGTTCCAATGAATGAAATTCTGGAATGTGAAGAAAAAACGCCTAAAACGTCCGTGGGTTTTAAGTTTAAACGCCTAAAACGTCCGTGGGTTTTAAAGTTTAAACGCCTAAAACGACCACGGGTATGGTTACATGGATGTTTCCTTTTTAACATGGTTTACTGGTAAATTGTGAGCTAGCCATCCGGGCTTTTGTGGACCTTGCCGTCTGTTTAGGCTGCCCCGGGTAGCAACCAAAGGCGAAATAATAGTCTATGGTCATCCTTCTTTAGTTTTAAAAGAAAAAAATGTTAAATTTTCTTTTATTGGGCGACTAAAACAAGATAATAGAGAGTGAGGTCAATATCGATGACGTCATAATCTTATGCCGTGTAGGCGCTTTTTTTAAAAAAAATTTTGGCGCATGCGCACACTTTTTTTCCTTAAAATCGCGGTTTTGAACGACCGTGTACCTTAGCCAGGAGACCCAGCGTAATTTTTCTTACCACCGGGAAATCGGAGTAGTCAAGGTGGGAAAAATTACGCTGGGTCTCAAACGATTTTTCTGCGGCCAAAATCTGGCCGCGCTTTTTGATTGGCTAATTCTATTGTTCTTTGCTCACGTGGTCCATGTCGGGGAAAGCCCTTTTCATCCGAATATTCCAGCGAGTGGTTTCACTCACCCTAACAAACATTAGTAAACTATAAAGTTTATACCAGAGTAAGATGTGGCCAAGCTTGGTAAACAACTCGCAGATAAATTAAAATGGCCTCCGAAGCGATTAGTCACATTGTCCAATTTAAACTCGGGGTTTCCGCTGAGTCATTCGTTTGCGTCTAAGCTTTAGTTTGAGAGAAACTCATTTTATCAACTCGAAGAAGAAAGCTTAGTTAACTAGGCTAGGTTTACCTGGGTCAGGTCCAATTGCAGGGAGCACTTCAAATGTCTAGAATATCAAAGCAATTGTATGCTACCTAAGTTAAATGAAGAAGTTTTGAATTTGGAAACCCTTTCAGATATTGAAAGGATTGGAAATGCTGGAGGGATGTGCCATGTTGTTGTCTCAAACCAAACCTTCTTCATCTGCCTCTGCAAGGGACAATAAATTCATTGTAATACTTGAAATATTTTAGTTTTAGCTGCTCCTGAATTTTAGGCACTTTTGTGTCAAGAACTATTCTTAAAAGTGGTAAACCACCAGATGTTCTTACAAAACATGTGATTTAAATCTTTTTCTTATCAAAACAAAAGGTTTTAACTTGACCTCCATCAAATGCATTGTTTGTTTATAAAAGCCCAATGCTAAACGAGATAACTGAGGCAATTTATGTAAACACTGTCTTGGCGGTCGAAAGATGTTTTTTTGATGTGTATGTTAAATTTGGTATAGAGTATTACTAGCTCCCTGTATGTGTATTAGTTGGAATTTTGTTAGTTTTTTCGTTTAACGTCTTAAGGTCACATGCTTCGTGTAGGCTTCGTGTAGCCGTTTATGCAACTGTGTATCTTTGTTTCTGTTTGGGAGAGAAAACATTCTTGTAAGATAATTAAGGGACAGCTCTTTCATGAACGCAAAAGTCCAAGCTAAATGTTAATAGATCTGCAGATCCCCTTTCCCTCCCCTAAACATCAAAATCAGAAAAGGTAATATTTGAATGTTGTCAGTCCTTGAAATCATAAGCACTCGGCCATGTGTTCCTGTTAAGCAGGTAGACACTACAAGTTCAAAAAACTTTCTGTTCTCTAAGAAATTGATGTATACAGTATGAGATATACTTAAACGTCAAAGGATTCTACCTCGTCCCACCGCCAAATTTATACGTTTAGCATATACATTTTTATTGTGATTGTCCCTAAGAACTTTGACTTTGTGGGAACTTTTAAACAGTGCATTTTATATACAACATCCCACTGCTCATTTTAAAACTTTTAAGAACACAAGGAGATCTCTTTAACTTTCCCATGTTACTTTTAATTGTAATAAAATTGCTAAAAACAAAAGAATGAAGAAATACCTTACCTAAATCTAAGAATAGTCCAAGTTTGTTTTATAATATTTCTTATTCTCTTGTTGAGCAATACAACGTATATATATAATTTTGTTTTAGGATAAGATATTTTGATGTCACCCTGGTACCTATGATGAATAGTCTTCTGACAACGAAAATCACCATCAATTAAAGAACACAGAAGATTTGTTATGAATCCTTATAATATTGGAAAACTGTAAACAATGGATATATATCTGGTATAATCCACAAAGTTGTGTTTCATAAGAGGAACTAAGAAGGTGAAAAAAATCAATCAAAATAACTTGTATTTTGATGTCACCCTGGTACCTATGATGAATATTCAAGTAAATAACACAGAAGATTTGTTCTGAATCCTTATAATATTGGAAAACTGTAAACAATGGATATATATCTGGTATAATCCACAAAGTTGGTGAAAAAAATCAATCAAAATAACTTGTGAATATTCAAGTAAATCATAGAAATGATTTTCACGTAAAACAATACAGATCGAAACAAGAATTGCATGTTAAAGAACGTTCTGTTACAGACTGTAAACTAATCAAAATGTCATGTTAACTTATTGATATGAGTAGGATTTGTATATATGTTGCTTTTTATATGAGAATCTTCAGAATTGGCCTATAGTTACTAAAACTTTCTTAAAGATTTTACAATATTAAAATATTTTTAAAACATAGTTGACAGGGACATGTGAGGGTAAATAATATACAGACATGTTAATGTTTTGATGTTATTTTTCTAATTTTTAACTCTTTTCTGGCTACTAATACTAAACTTATTAACTTCATGAAGAGGTGATTACTATATACTCTTTGTAGACGTTTATTATATGTTGCTCTCTTACACTGTAAGTCTAACTGGGAAGCTTTCATACTTTTACATGCTGCTTTTCTTTTTGCATTTGCAGGTTGTTAACACAGCTATAATTTTCCAAACAATATTTCTACGTTGCACTACTGTTGACTATCTATTCCTAAAATTGTCTTGTAATGTAATTTTTTGTTGTATTGTAAGTTATTAGACTTATTGCATATTTTGAAATAAAGCAACTCCCCAACTTATTACTTGTACTCGTATTATGTGCGTAAAACGTAAAAAGATGCTTAGATGATGATACTTATTACCAGTATGTCATTCAAAGAAACTATGGAAACGCTAACCCTGTTTCGAATCTAATTTGCTAAACGGACGCATTTTCCACCCGCATGTTTTAACAAGGATAAAGTGTTAAAACTACGGAGGTTACTGTTATTTATTTGGCTATAAAAAAACTTTCGTTTCTAATCTAGGAAGGATTTTTAATAACTAAAAACCTCACTTTTGGGAAAATTTCAGCTCCTTTTACAGTAAAAACACAAAACGGCCGATTTACCTCGTACAACACCACAACCCTTGACATTACTTTGCCAAAAAATCTATCAAATTTTGCCTAACCAGAAAAAAATCCTAGATCCGCCCCTGGTAGAAGATGTTGGTTCATTGTTTGCAATAAAGTCGTGAAAATTGTTACTTTGTACCCATCTTTGTTTTTAATTTAAAATTTACAAGAAATAATTTTTTCTATAAAGATTGGTAGTGATATTCTGCGAGTGACCTTGCAGACATCTTGCTTAACATGCTGTCAAACAAAAGGTCTGAAATTTTACAATATTTACAGTGGAAATAGTTGATTTCCTTTTATTTTATTACTTTATTTTATTTTTTTATTTATCTATTAGTTGTCGTTGGTCCGGCACACCGGTATATTTTGTTCTAAAGATGCACAATACAGAAATACAGTTGACTCTCCCTAATTCGAATTACAACGGGGGAAGTGAAAATTCGAATTACAGAGAGAATTACGTTATTGCAAAATCAAGAAAACAGTTTCATTCAATCTTTATTTTCATAGTTTACATTGGAGAGACGATATCTTTTGACAATACGAGTTGCATCAGCAAGTGCTTTTCTCAGGTCGACAAATTGAATTTGTCAAAGCCCT
This sequence comes from Hydractinia echinata, assembly GCA_030067915.1. Classification (NCBI taxonomy): domain Eukaryota; kingdom Metazoa; phylum Cnidaria; class Hydrozoa; order Anthoathecata; family Hydractiniidae; genus Hydractinia; species Hydractinia echinata. The sequence continues at coordinate 818,867 of JASGCC010000117.1, forward strand.
GTTTACACTCTAAAATTCGAATTAGGGAGAGAATCGTGCTGAAGGGACTGAAAAGCTGTTCGAATTATAGAAAGTTTCGAATTAGAGAAATTCGAATTGTAGAAAGTTTTTTATAAGAGTGTCTTAAGGAAAATTGAGGGTGACTGAGCACTCGTTCGAATTATAGTAATATTCGAATTATAGAGATTCGAATTAGAAGGAGTCAACTGTACGTACTACCGGCGAATCTTTGATGTTCGGTGTATGTGCGACGGGCAAAACCGTGTTTTTCCGCCTGGTTAGCGACTAGCATTTCATTGATATGTCCTTTTTTAGAAGAAAGTCTTATGACTAACGAGGGACATCTCACTTAAAAAATCCAATATATCCAAACTATTGGCAAAATAAAAAAATTAATTTGTTTACCTACAGAACTACTATTATCAAACTGATTAATTTGAACAAACATAAAAAAGAAACAGCATGGTGGGAAATCTTTATTACAATATAAAATAGTAGAGAGAAATGAAATAAAAAGAAGGTTATTAATCATATGTGGATTACGTCATACGAAGGAGTAATTTTAATTTCTTTGTAATAGCTTTAGTAATCCAATGATATGCACCTACTAACATATTGCATTTAATAATCATTCCTTTTTACAAAAGTGAAAGTTTTTACAAATAGAATCAAATTCGGTACACTTATATAGTAAATCATCAAAGGAACAAAAGGGCAGCACTGCATTTTGTTTATATTAGCACTTTTTCCATGATAGCGGGAAATCAGATTAATCACGTGCCCAGATTTCACAAAATACTTCCCCTTGATGAAGGTTGTTTGTGCGAGTTTCAGTTTTAAAGGATCATCCTAACAAAAATTATATTTTCTCGTTTCAAGTGACAGGTTTTCTGGGGCTGACGCCTTACATCGCTCGGTCATCTGTCTATGGGACACGGATCGTCACTCCAGCTAGGCTTAATTAACTAATCAATTTTGTTGGTCATGGCATGAAGATGTTGATAATATTTTAGAAGCAGAATGATTTTGACTCTTCCCGCATAATTTATGTTTATGACTATGTTTTGCAACATTTTAAATCAATAAATCGCGAAAGCTTTTGCACCAGCAATTATAGGTATCTCACGAAAGGTTTTTTTCTACTATTTTTTTTGTTCCTATCTTTATTCTTTTGTAGTCTTACTCATGACAAATTCCATAAATGTTGCCTTTCGCTCTCCTGAATGTTAAAATCACGATGAAAATAACAATGAGTGGGAAAAAGTTACAAAACAGACGATTAACTTGTTTAATTGGATTTGGATTTGTTTACGTAAATTTAAAAATCTGCATCAAAATGGTTAACAAATATATTTTCCGCAAAATGATTGTATTTAGCATTTGAACGTAATCAAATGTGGTGAAAACACGAAGTATCGACGCACACTCTTTTACTCTAAGCCGTTGGGTTATGCTGTGACTGAGTTTAAAGGAGATATTAAAGGGATATATATCTAGAATGAACATAATTTTGCTCTCTTTTCCAAAAAAAACAAAAAATTCACTTGTTTATAATATTGACTATTTTGAAGCTATTCAAAGAATGTATTTTACTGTGCATTTGCCCTTGATAGCTATATATGTTACTGTAAAAAAAATATGCCTTTCTGTCATCACTTTTCTTCAGTAAGAGCTACTTTCGAGGTTTTATCTCAAAAGGTCTGAGAACGAGAATGGAAAGCATTATAACAACACATCAATTTTTAGGTTCTCGTGAATGGGAGTAGTTCGAAAACGGATCTTCTGTATAAAAAGTTTGTATAATTGGATTTAAAAATGCAATAATGGTCGTATTTAAAAACCTGAATAAAAGAACTTTACTTAACATTACTAATAACATTATTAATAGAAACTTTATTAATATATATCTTCCTGTTTCATTTCTTTCTTTATAATCTGGGTACTGTAAGAAATCTCAAAAGACGTCTGACGTTTAAAAAAGCAACGCGCAGGAGAAAGAAGAGTGCAAAAACCCGGCATGCATTGTTGTGTTTTAACTTCTCAAAAGCAACGCGCGGGGAGGTGCAAAGACCCAGCATGCATTACTATGTTTTTAGTTGTTCTTTTGTAAATGTCGTTTTCTCTTTGGCAATGTGTTGATCTTACTTCCGTTCTCTCATGGCCCTTTTAAACCAAGAAGGCGATAACATTTGATTTCAAGAACACACAAACTGATGCATAGCTCTTAGTGTAATTATTTTTTATAAATATAATTAAAAAAAAAGTGATGTTTATACAAGCTTTGAAACGATACATAGATTTATGGTTAATGAGATCAAAGATAAAAATAACAAAGGAGAATTGAAAGCACAGTTATCTCATTTAGCTTGCAGTTATTACAGTAGTTTTCAACCCAACAAAAGTTCCCTAAAAAAGCATGGTATTTTAAAAAAGTTAAGAAGCAGGAAGGATATCGTAATATTGAAACCAGACAAAGGAAATGAAGTGGTCATTCTGGATCGATCGTTCTATGATGAAAGTATGCTTAAAATTGTTAGTGACACTAGAAAATTCAAAAGACTGGATACTGATTTAACCCTGAAGAGAGAGAGACAATTACAAAGACTTCTACGAAAACTTAAAACAAATAACTGTATTTGTAGTAATATATATGATAAGATTTACCCATCTGGTTCTAGACCAGCTAGGATGTATGGTTTACCAAAAGTACACAAATGCAAAAACGAGTACGATATGCCACCCTTTAGACCTATAGTATCTTCAATTGGTTCTTATAATTATAATTTAGCCAAGTTTCTTAGTGATCTTATTTCTCCACATATATGCTCTGAATACTGTACCAAAGACACCTTCACATTTGTCTAAGAAATTAACAAGACTATGTGCCAACCAAATATCAATTAAATGTGAAGGAAGGTTTGTATATAGGTTGGCAACAACCCCTTCTTAATAAGCAGGTCTGGCACCTAAGTTGTACTCTATCTATTTAGTTATTATTATTTTATTACTATTCTCTTCATTTTATTGCTTTCTTTGTATCGTAACATTTCATCACATAGGAATTCTATTATAAATAGATTTTAACACCTCCATACACTTATATTATACACATGTGTATAGCATTTTATACTTCTTTTATTGTATTATTAATAAAGCCTTTTATTTGATTGCTGATTTTTATATATCATCCATGAAAAAAATTGTATATTTTATTCAGTTGAAAATGATTCTGATACAATCGAAACATGTTCTGCAAATTAAAAAATGTTGTTTTTACTTTAAAATTTATTGTTGGTTTTGTGCTCATAAGATCGTTTGGAATTATGGTTTCGTTTAATGTTTAAGAATTAATTCTCTTTTCCGTCCTGAGCTTCCGTTCATTTGAGGTTGATGCGACTTTAACTTTGAATGGTTGATAAGATTCAAATTTATCTCATCCTAAAAATACATGTAATAGAAAATCACCATGGAGAAGTTTATCACCTCTTCACAGCATCGTTAATGCTCGCTCCACTCCCCACCCCAACCCCAACTTCGTTACCACCCAGCCGGCACAAGATGTCTATAAGACGTTTAAATTAAGTCTATTTTACGTCTTTGAAAGACACGTTGCTGTTAGCCGTCTTTCAAACCTCTTTTAGACGTCTAGTTATATCGCGTTTAGTTACGACGTCTCAAAGACGTCTTTTCTTGGCTTTATAAAAGACGGTATTAAAAAGGTATTTAAAAAGACGTTTATTAGACGTCTAAAAGAGGTATAGCAATAGATGTCTTTTGTAAGACGTCTTTTAGATCAATTTCGAACAAGAATTTTTGTTCGATGTGCTGTGCTTAAAAATTGGACGGGGGTTTAACCTAGAGATATCTGGTTTTTTTATTCAATTTTGAAATAAAATTAAACAAAAATCACTGCACTGATATAAACCTTATATTCTTTAGTTTAAATTTATTTTTGTAAAATATAAGTTCAAAGCTTGTCTAAGAATACTTCATTAACTTTATTTTTTGACCCCCTAATACACATTTTCAATGTTTTTGTGATTCAAGCGACAACAACAAGGCTGTTCTGCCCGGATAATAAACGCTGCCCTGATTAAGTACGGCAGCTTGCCCCGGTTAAGAACAGGGCAGAAAATACATAATCAGGGCAACATAATCAGGACAGGCCGGCTTATTATGTACGACAGTTAAAAAATATTATTTGGCACTTATAAAAGGAACATAATCAGGGCAGGCCAGTTTATATACGACAGTCTAATATTATTTCTCACTCATTATAGAACGAACATAATCGGGGCAGGCCGACTTATGTATGACAGTCAAATATTATTCGAGACTTATAGAACGAACGTAATCGGGGCCGACCGGCTTATATACGATATTTTTATATTATTTCTCACTTATTATAGAACGCACATAATCGGGGAAGGCCGGCTTATGTATGACAGTCAAATATTATGCGAGACTTATAGAACAAATATAGTCACTTAAGCAAATAGCCCTGGTGGCAAAGTTGTTCTCAAATGAAACGAAATTTCGTGGCAAATACTAAATTTTGGGATTCGCAAGTTTAATAACATTTCACCAAACTTAATTCCCGCAAAAAGAATAATTTAGGTTCCGTGAAATTTAGTTACTTCTGAGTATATTATGTTGAAATGTATTTACTACAAGAGTAGTTTATACCAAGAATTACATCAGACTTTTTTCTTTCGCCATGTCTAGTTTTTAGGGGTGTTCTATCTTCCAGAGAATGTTTAATTCACAAAAGTTCGAAGAAAATACCAATCACAGCCTGCCTGGCCAGCCATTATATCAGCGTTCATAATCCGGTCACCACGACATAACCAGTGCAAAAAAACATAATCGGGCCATGCGTACATAATCCGGCTGTCCCGGTTGTAAACAGGCCGTTTTCGCAATCTGGGCAGAACAAGGCTTTAAAGGAATCGACTGTACATTTTCGGTAGGTTTGTATACAATTTTTATCGTGATATTTTTGGAGTTTTAAAATAAATCTCTTCAGATTCGGACAGTTATATTTTTCGTGTTTAGATTTTTGATTGAGATTTTATGTTGTGCATAATATTCTATGCTCGTTGAAGATTAGAAGAATTGTTTATTGTTTTACAGATACAGAACGAAATATCGAGAAATACTGAAACGCAAACTAAAGGAAGAATATGTATTTGAGAAGTTAATGTGATGTCAATGCATGGGCAAGAATAAAATGAATGTAAATCGTAAACACAGATTAAAGTTCAAGTTTAAGTAATTTTTATACCTTGGTTATTTATTGCGATTATTCTTTCACTCCACTCTTGACTTAGCTAATGTTTTTTTCCTACACAACCATGTTACTTGTGACATGTTAACAGTTTGTTATAAAAAGGTTCTTAAAAATTATATTGTACAACCCGGTTCTTCATTTCTTTATCATCCTGAATACAAACCATTTTGAAGCCTACAGTTTTCTTAAATTTTTTAAATTTTGGCATTTTTTTTTTAAAAAAAAATATGGTTATTTTTGATATAAAGAATATATATAGTTTTTATTGTAAATTGTAAAATGAATATATATTTATTGTAACTTAGTATTCGTATTTGTCTACAACATGCTTAAAAACAAGTTAGCAACTGGTTATGTTTTAACGTCTAAAAGACGTTCACTGCAAGACGTCTTTAAAACGGTTTAACAAAGACGTCTACTAAACGTATAAATCTAGTCTATTTTGTCCGCTTTTCAGACGTCTTAAGTACGTCTATTACAAGACGTTTTGAAAACGTTTAATCAAGATGTCTTCCAAACGTCTTTCAGTCGACGTCTAACAGACGTCTTGCGAAAGACATCTTAAAAGCGGACAAAATAGATCAGATTTAGATGTTTTTTAGACGTCGTGGCATGCGTCTTTTAGACGTTTTTAAGACGTCTTTGTGCCGGCTGGGCAGCGCCTGCTGTCTCTTTTTATGTTCAGACGGCGTGATACCTTAAACAGAAAACTTGAAGAGAGATTAGACAACAACCCAGAGGTCTTCATCAACCAGTATTACTAAACTATGGAACTACCAAAAATTACCCAGAATCGCCTATAATCACCCCCAAAAAACCACCTAGAAAAAGAAAAATTTAAATCCTCGTTGATATGGCTGATTCTGCTTTGTTATGGGAGATTTTGGCTGGTTATATTTTGGAAAGTACCATAGTTTAGTAATACCGCTTAATGGAGTATTTTGGGTATTTACTAAAGTGACTCCACAACACTGAACTGAGTGTTTCAGAATGGGGTTAAGCCTAGCAACTGCGCGGTTTGAAGTCAAAGTGCAGACGTGATTTATCATGTACTGACTTTTCTTTACAAGAACTAGTAAAACATGACCTAATAACTGGATGTTTCTATTTTTCTAGCCTTTTTTAGGTTGATTTGTTTAAAACACAACTTGAAAATTTAGCCTCGTTGTTAATGACAAAACTTCCAACAATTTTGTTTATAAAAAAAACGCCGAAAAGACGCCAATACGAATGTTATTTCTTAGTTATTGTAAAAGAGTATAAAATCAGAAATATAAACAATAATCGGTAGGTTAAGAGAGAATTACCGCAGAATTTAGACCAGTGATTGTTCTTGGGTAATCCCAAAATCCAGATTCGATTTCTTCTTAGTTTTAAGTGCAATGATCTGAACCTGACGCTATTTTTAATATATTTAATGTTTTGGCAAAACTCCAAAACTGTAACTGTAATATAAAATTCCAGTTGTCTGTAATGATCGAGACAGTGTTTCGATTACGAAGAGCTTGAAGAATGGATGAGTCACGTTTGTGATAATAGAAGTGTTATTAAAAATAGATACATAATTTTAGTTTTTAAGAATGGCAATAGCACTTCACGTTTTCTGTCTTTCGGTCAATTACTGGTGAGACTTTTCAAGCAAAGTTTAAACTTTTCAGCGCTGTTCAATCAAAACCAAGAAAGATTTATTTCAGGTAACTTGTGCGATTTGATAATACCTTGCATGTAAATAGTTTGATGAATCAGTTACACCGCACTTAAATAAGATGCTATTTAATTGTCTCCTCTCCACAAACGACTATGTTATGCAGTTATTACCCTAGAATGAGAAGTTTTTTGGTTAACACATTACAATGTGATTGCCTTGTGCGTCACACTATTCTTTGGTGACATTTTTTATTGTTCTTCCCAAATCCATAATAAAACTCTTCTGTGGCACAGACGTTTCCTATAAACAAGATATTTTTTATGGCGCACAATATTCCATATCATGACGTATTTGCCAAGATAATTTCGATTGTTTTATTTAATTCTCCAAAACGATTTAAATGTGTGGTACGGGCGTAATATGTTCGCAGGAAGTTCGAAGTTTGATTACTCTAAAAATATTTACCTTTAAAAATTAGAATTCCTTCCAAATACCTCGGCCGTAATAATCAATGATTTTTTTACTTTGATCAACACCACCATAAAGTTAGAATGATGCGTTTTTCCTTGGTTATTCGTTTTTTCCGTTGTTTGAAAACTTATTTTAGTATGATTGAGACTCTCAAATGTAAATATAAGGTTTGAAGTTCGAGTCTCCACTCCGGCGCACTTTAAATGTAGTGTTCTCAGCCCATTTGGAATCATGCTCTGGCCGCCAACTGGCTTGTGTGGCAGACAACCAAGTTAGGACAATGCTATACGCATCTCTGGCTAAAATATGACACAGTTACAGTCGGAGGGGAGGAAGAGCCAACCGTTAGACTGGAATCCCCAAGGACGCTAAAACTTCCCATTACTTACTTACTTACTTTCAACTGAGAACCTAGCTTCTGTCACATAGCTATGATAGGTATTACACGTTCAAAAACTTGCGAGTTAAGAAAAAGTAGATTGCGACATCAATTTAAGCAGGAAGATATCATTTTATTAAATATTCACAATGCTAAAAGTCTTTGTTTTTTAAACATGGCAAACAGTGGTCATTTGAAAATTCCAGATATCAGTTTTTCTTTTGTTCTATTAGAACTAATGACCACAACCGTGACCATGCATTCGTAATGAAGAACAGTATCTGCGGTATTTAAAAACCACACTTCTAGAGAAAGAACTTAGATGCCTCAATCATTGTGGTGTGTAATCCCGCATTGAACAATCAAATACAGTCCAAACAACAATCTTTACAAATGACGTGACGTGACGCACTGATATATTTATATTTATAGTATATATGTTATATATGTAAATGTTTTTAAATTTTCACTTCTTATTGCGCTGATAATGAATCATTCCGAAAAGCTCTTAATTTAACTTTTATTTTTGATTAGTGCAAAGTGCATTTATCGACTGGTAGCCTTGTGGCAGATCGTTCGCCTCCAGTACAGAAGGTCTTGGGTTCAAACCCGGCCAAGTCATGCCAGAGACTATAAAAGTGTGAATCGATCCTTTCTGCTTAACGTTCAGCATGAGAAAAGGATTGATATTTGAGGCGTTGTCTAGGTCTAAATGCACTAGGACTCTCTTCCCAGGACCCTTATTGATAACATTTCTATTAGGCTTTTCCTCAAGGCTATCCTGGGCTAATAATAGTAATAATAATAATAAAAATAATAATAATAATAATAATAATAATAATCTTTCAATCAAATAATGCTTTTTGCTAAATTGCTGAAAAATGAATTTTCTAGAATTTTTTTGAACATATTTTTCCTGAAAATGACCGATTAGTTAAGCAGTGCTTAAATACGTGCAGATTCCCTAACATAGAGTATTTTCGAAAAGACACCCTTTCTAGTGTCAGAATAGGACGTCGAAACAAATAAAAAAGCGAGAAGATATATTTGTTTTTCATTCGAATGAGCGTCCATGTTAAAAGTGAAAACATTAATGAGCGCCTAGAGCGTTTTATCGACCATTTATGGCAATCACATCTCATTCATTGTGATGTTCCTTCATCATATCGTGAAGTTTTTGTTTCCAAGAGTAAACAAAAACACGCAAAGTAACTGGTTGCCAAGAACCACTTGAAATAAAGATAAGCATCTCAAGATAAGTTACATCTTATCACATCTTTAAAGACAGATAAAACAACAAGCAGAAAAAAATACTCCACTGTCGATTCTGCCTAATTAGTATATCTTCGATCCTTTGAATGCTTGTGTGAAATAGTTTTTTTTTAACCGCAAATTTTATTTGGAGTGTTCTTGGATGTAAAACCATAATGTTTTGATTAATAGCGACTAGGGAAAAGGATGTCTAAAAAAGGACATCTTAGTGGATATGAAATAACAACCAAAAAAAAGTTCATAGTATATACTATGAACTTTTTTTTGATGTTGTTTCATATCCAATTTCGGTTGGCTAACGCAGGAACATTTTTAGTAGCAACGTTACTAGAAGATGAAGAATTACACTTACAAATTCTGAAATTAATATCCTCTTTCCCGGTAAGCAGGTAGTCGCCCTATCGGACACGTCTTTACAACAATTTTTTAATGTTGTTGCGGCTGCAACAATCGGAAGCTTAAAGGGTAGTTTCCACTGCTACAATATGTTGTACCCAATATTGTACAATTTATAGTAATTAGTGTACAATTTGGTACAATTATATACAAGAAGGATATAAATAGTTCACACTTCTGTTCCGATAATGCTTAAATGCGCCGAAAAAACAAGAAATTCTTTTGAAATTGATTCAATAGGAACCTGCTACCGGTTTCTTCAAATCGAACTGATTCGATTTAAAAAAGCTTGTGACTTTTGAAGTCACAAAAATTGTACATTGTAGTTAATTGTGTATAATATATTGTACCAGTGGAATCTACCCCTAATCATTACTAAACCTTGTTGGGAAGGGAATGCGTAAAACCTAGTGACCAGAATTTCTTGTCTTATAAAAAACTTTGGCGAACACATCGTGATAAATACTGCATAAAGGAGAACTTTAGAGGAGGTTGGTTTGCGTAGCTGTAAGTTATGACTTCATGCAAATATAGCCCCTCCTTCGAGCTTAAGTGGAAACTTTATAAATACGCAAATAGATATTGAGTTTAATATACTTCTAAAACACTCAAGTCTAAAAGCGCAGAGAATGTTTTATTTACCATGATGTCATAATTGTGGAAACAAACTAACAAAATGATTGGGGGTAGGCCTGGGATTAAAATGCAACAATAATATTCCCAGAGTTTCTTGAAGAGGGTAATTGATAAATCAAATGAATGGATGTTGTAATTGTAATGAAGATTTCTTCCTCCAAGAATGAAGTGAAGAAAGGAACTATTTATAAGAGCAGGCCGAGAAACAAAGCAAGCAAAAATAAAACAAAGACGTAACCCAAAGAGGCAATGATAAGAAATTGTTATTACGAAATTAAAGAATTGACCTAAAAAACTAATCCAGAAAATAAAAAAAATTCCTAAGCAATTGTGTCGATTGATAACATGCAAACTGAAATGATGCATAATGACAACCATTGCTGTACGTAATATGTTGTGGTTTTGTAAAGATGTCAAATTTAAGTCAAAAGGAATCAATCAATAAACAAATAAACAAACAAACAAACAAACAAAAATAGATTAAATAGGAGAAATTTATTTACTCATCGCTAAAATATTTTAATTTCAAAAAGGTTGTGCAAATGTCGCTAATTATTGCATTTCTAACTAACAAGAGAAGGACCTATCACAAAATACATATTACAGACCAGATGAAGCATACATAATTTTACTGTATACATATATCAACAATACCTATATTTATGACCACGATGTAGAGTTTTAGCAGGTGAGCAGCCATGTTTCTTCATGCAACTCTTAATTAGGTCCATATAAAAACGCTTCTCTTATCGAACATAAAATCTCTTGTCTCTCCTGCTTGACAATTTAGATCTTCTCGAAAGTGCCTGTAAATTAACGAGCTATTGAAATATATATTTTCAGATTTAATTATGTCTTCTGTGCTAACCGTTTCTTCTTAACGAGTTTTAGATGTGTGTTTATTGAAATAACTCAAATTTTTCTCCTTCGATCATAATTAGACAAACACGATCCACTACTTGTATGTTTTCTTTTGTATCTTACTCTATGCGTAATCTTTATGTTTTATCACGGCTTTTAAAAAAACACTTAAGCCTTCTAATGGTTGAAGCTTTTGTCGTAGCTAAGAATACTTGTTGATAGTAATACGTTACTATGAAGATCTTAGCTGGCTTTTTTATGTTTAGTTGTTTTTATATCTATTTATTATAGATTTTTAAATATATATTATCCGTTTATTCTACTGTTGAATATATTGTGTTATATGTTGTGTTATATATATATGTTTTTCTTTAATTTACATACTAATTTGTGTCTGTGAAAATATAAAATTCTCTGTCAGCTTCTAATGCCCAATTTTTGCATCTTTCATCTATTTTCCTTCAAAGACAAATATTCCTCTTTCCAATATATTCTTAAATGATAATATTTAACTGAAAAGGATTTTTTTTATAGTAAAAATAAAACAATAGAATTGATTATATTTTAAAAACAGGTTTTTCACTTTTTCATTTTTTCTGAGGTTGTCGCTAACAATTGTATTTGTTTGCTATCTCTCTCTCTTGCTATTCTTCATTCTATATCATTGCTGGAGTTGTGACGTCATGTAAAAATGTGGTGTGGTGAAATTAATCTTGATATGACCCTCATTTTAAGCTTATTCAGCAGTTAAAAAATTCTAGAATAGTCTGTTGAATAAACAAATTATTTTAGAAACACATGTCACGAAATATAAATTTGGTTTCTCTTTCACACATATCTGAGAAGAAAACAAAACAGTGAAGATGTTGTGTTTTTCCACTAGACGAGAAGAAAGTTATGCTTTCTCGTCATGTAAAAATCTTATGTAAAAAAGTATCTTTTTATGATGTGGTTGCAAAGAAGGGAGACTTTAAAAAATATATTTCAATTTGGGTTTTGAGCTATATACAAAGTTTTTCCTCTTTTCTATAGTTTTAACTACATTATATAAGGGCTGTCAAAATAGCAGAAATGTACACATATAAAATTTGGCCCTAACTAACAACGACCACTTCCATTCCCAATTATTTGCATGCGAATTGGCGGTTAAGGTTGTTCTTGGTTTAAATGTATTGTATGTAACGCCACTTTTCTAGATAAATTTTAAAACATTTCAGCGTATTTGGAGGAGGTTGTAATGGTTTTTATGGAATATGCAGGTCATTTTATGTGTCAACCAAATATTTCGTTTTTCTGCTTCATCAATATGTAATGATCTTGTGGGTTTATTTAAGCTATCTGAAAAATACGTAAATCAAAATAAAAAAATAAATAAATAAAATGAAAAAAATGAAAAAAATCAATCGCCCGGCAAGCCAGAGGTAGTGGGTTCAAGTCCCACTTGATCCATCATCTTTGCAGCACTTGCTAATGTGCAGGTTTACTGATGTACTAATATATCTCAACCTCACATATGCACCGCTTTTTCTAACATAGACCCTTTTTTTTACATCTTTTATTTAATAGTTAGGACTTCTTATCTTTCTTACTGGCAGAATTAAGGCATCATAGCACAATTTTACTACTAGTAAATTAAGTTTAGCGGTGATGTGTTCGGTGTCAAGATTTACAACCAGGATAGAACTAGCTAGTAACAATGTTGATCTTGACATTAACGACAAACTTAAACTTATTTACTGAATCAAAACATTTTCGTACTTTTTCGCAACAAATCACAGATCAAGTATTTTAAAACAGCCTTACTCGTCACCCTCAAAAATGTTATGAATTACTGGAAAATCGAACAAATTGATACACGGACCATACAAAAATTGTGTATAGAATTATACTGGTCCATTCTTATAAAAACAGGTTTACAAAGGACTTAGTACTGAACCACACAGTTTGGACGATTTACACCACTTTCAGTCATATAAAAACTTCCAAACTGTGTTTGCGTAATTTATCATATTGAAATTGGACTGTAAAACATTGATTTCTTGACATACAAGCTAGCAAAAAAATAATGGAACGCAGTTTTTCTACTGCTGTGAGAAGGCACTTATAAGGAGGCCATAAATTCGTGTCTCTCGGTCCTTGCCCAAATTTCACTACACCAAAAAAATAAATCATTTGTGTAAACAAATTCCTACCTCGTTCCTACCTCACTTGTTAAAAACAACCGGAGGGGGTGGTCTAAAAAGCCCTTTCCAGTTTTTTTAAAAACTTTTTCAATATACTCTTTCAGGGGTTGAAATATGGTGTTCTTTCATCATTTCCTGTTACCTTCAATACAATTTAAATGTTTTTGCTATGACGTTGAGCTAGTATAGGGAGGGAATATAACCACACTTTTCCAAAAACCACGGTCAAACTCTCATAAAAAATATCATACACAATTTCACTTGTGACGTCACAACTTTTTGTCACGCTCCATTGCACAAAATACCGTTGATCATCAGCAAAAATCCACTGATCATCAACGCATGCGCAGTAACATCAATGCTATCATACGCAAGTGGAGTAAAGTCCCTACCATGCGGTGCTGGGTCATAGAATTCAAGGGTAAATCCCTATCATACAAAAATGAGTATAAAGGGGAATCCCCAACCCGCTCTGTAATCCTCGGACTTTGTTAAAATGTGTATATAAGAAAGGGATGAGTTGGTTCAAGAATGCCATCAGCAAACTATATAGCACCGTGTCGGCACCAGTGGCAGCAACTCGCGACGCTCTTGCCGATCGACTACAGAGTGTGCGGGATACCGTTGCATTCTATTACAACAGGGCAAAGGAAAAAATTTCGGGAGGTACAACGCTTCACGACGAGATCGAACAGGAGGCAAGGGAGGACTACACGGAGGATATTGAATATCAAGGTTCTGAGGACGATATCCAGATGTTGGAGGATGGAAATAGGATCAAAACATGGCGGTTCAGCAAGCATTTGAACCAACCCCTAAAGGATCCGATTATTCGAAAAATTACGCCACACATAGAAATGCGTGTTAAGATCGTGTATAGCTTCGGCTGTGATATTTACCAAGGTGGGGGTGGTGTATCTTTATATCACAAAACTAAGAGCTCCGGGTCGCTGTCAAGTATAGAGGAAATCGAAGCGTTCGTAGAAGAATGCGAGATGAAGCGCCTCGATCTGGAGGATCACGAGTTCTGGACTAAGGCTTATTTACCACCTGTTAGGACCACCGAGACCCCGGGAGCGTATGAAGGCAAAATTATCTTCGATCACGTACAGATTAAGGTGATAAGCACGCGTGAACCCCTCCTGGGATGCGGCCCTCTCCCATGCTGGCTGCGAAAAATGAGATGCATCTACGCCATGGACGGGGAAAAAGAACGAACAGACAACCTATGTTTCTGGAGATGCCTAGGTGTGATGGAGAGGGCCAACGTAGCACGAGGAACAGAACGTCTAACGAAAACAGCTCTCACATTAGCTCGAAAGTACTATGGGGACCCCAAGCTAAAGCGTAAAGATGTGCGCCCTACGAGGCTGGTGGATCTGGAGGGCGTTGCCAAACAATTCAAGATCAACATCAGGGTCTTTGAACCCAAGACAAACTCTGAGAAAGCACCATGGCGACTCGTCTATGGTCAAAAGCAGTACAAAAAGGGTTTGGGCACCACTATCAATCTTGGTATGCTGGACGGGCACAGTTTTTACATCAAGGATTTAGATGTGCTGGCCCAGCACTGGCAATGCGAGGTATGCGGCCAAGTTTTTAACGAGGTTTTGAATCTCACGCGGCATAAGGGGAACGAATGCGAGGGTGTCAAGACGACGATTATCTGCAAGGGCGGGAAGGTCAAACGTATGCCGAGCAGGACCGAGAAGGTATTTTACGATGAGGGTTTTAGCTATGATGCATCAAAATGGATAGAATACATGTCAAAACAAACCGGAAGGCATATTCATCATGCCCTATGTGGTCATGGTGGTGAACGCGTTATATGTGATGGCAAAAAGGAGTGGAAAGTAGATGGCTATGAGCCTATTTCAAAGACTGTTTACGAGTACAATGGTTGTAAGTGGCACGGATGCCCCTGTCTGTTCGATAGAACCAAAGCGGACAAGACTCGTTACGCTGCAGCCCGGTCCAAGGAAAGGATGATACGGGAACAGGGGTACAGCCTCGTCACACCTTGGGAATGTGAGAAACCACCCAAAATCAAGAGGTACCTTCAGAAGGAATTCAAACCCTACCCCCACTATATTGTATTTGACTTTGAAGCCCTCCTAGCACCTTTAAACTACCGGCAAACATCTGATTTAACATACCTCTCGAGACATGTTCCTGTAAGTGTTGGTATTGCCGATAGCTTGAATAACCACCCGACGTTCATTGAGCACGTGAATCCCAAAGCCTTGGTTAAACAGTTTGTGGAGCAGCTGGAAAAGAGGCATACCCTCATTGTGGAAGAAGTAGAGAGAATGTACCCCAAGCCTGACGATTTCGACATGCTCTCCAAAAAAGGCCGGGAGTTGTGGAATGAGTGGGTAAATCAGGTAACTGTAATTGGGTTTAACAGCGGCAAGTACGACATCAACCTGATCAAGCGGTATTTTGTCGAAGAGATCGCGCAGGGCGATAAGATCAGGGTGGCTAAGAAAGACAACGACTATATGTTCCTCACCACCTCAAGGTTTAAATTTATAGACATCAAAAATTTCCTTGCTCCTGGTCTAAGCTATGTCGGTTGGTGCAAATCGTTGGAATGTAAGCTCCAAAAACTCATGTTTCCGTATGAATGGTTGACGAGCTACGACAAGTTGAACCATGTTGGGCCTGTGGCTCACGAGGACTTTTATAGCCGTCTAAGTGGGAGAAACACACTATCTGGCGAGGAGTACGAGACATTCCGCGCTGAGTTTTACAGGCGGGGCTGTGTCACCATGATGGACTGGTTGCGTGAGTACAACCTAGCCGATGTGGAACCTTTCATTGAAGCCGTGAACAAGACGAGGCTGCAGTATTACACCGACGAGATTGATATTTTGAAGGACGCGGTAAGTATCCCGGGTGTATCAATGCGCTACGTTCTGAACAAGTCCCTACGGTTGAGCCCCAAGCTAGAGCTATACGCTCCGGGAGACCCATGCAGGCATAGGTGCGAGGACTCTTGCTACACCAAGAGCTGTAAGAGTTGTAAACAGGTACAGAAGGCATGTGAAAAATGCACGAGGAATGAGGCCTACGACCTTTTGCGGACGGGGATGGTGGGTGGTCCCGCGATCGTATTCTGTAGATACCACGAACGAGACGTGACGGGTATCAGATCTCACGTGTACAGCGAACCCCGCAAGTGTAGGACCATTCTAGGGTACGACGCAAACATGCTCTACCCGAGTACCTTGATGCAAGACTTTCCTTGTGGGAAGGAACAGTTGATCAAGGTGGCCGCACCGACATCAGCACATAACTTAGAGCTACTGGCGCGAGGAGTGGTGGATGGGTCGTTGTTTGGGTTTGCCCAGGTTGATATCGAGGTGCCTGAGTATCTGCGTGACAAATTCGGCGAAATGGCTCCCCTGTTTGTCGTGAAAGAAATACCCGACAATCAAATTCCGGAGCATATGCACGAGTACCTAAAAACTACGGGCCGCAAGCGTGTTCCGGGTACACGTAAGCTTTTGGGGTTGCTAAAGGCTGAAAATATCTTACTGTATACCCCTGTGCTAAAATGGTACCTTGACCATGGGCTGAAAGTGACTGCCTTTCACCAGTTCCTCAAGTACACTCGAGGTAAGCCCTTTGCTTGGTTCCCGGAAGAGATTGCCGATGCACGACGACAGGCTGATAAAGACCCCGACAAGCGCATTGCGGGAGATACAGCAAAGTTGAAAGGCAACTCGTTCTACGGCAAGATGATTGAAGATTTGGCGAGGCACGCAAATACTACGTTTACGAGGGATGAAAAGGAGGTTGATGCAGCCCTGCGAAGCCCGTACCTAGAGGATCTTGAAGAGATTGGAGATGCGTATGAGGTAAGAAGGGGCAAGCAAAAGTGTAGTATCGATAGAGCTTACCAGTTTGGTATCGCGGTATATCAATTGGCCAAACTTCGTATGTTGGAATTCTATTACGATTTTCTGGACAAGTATGTGGATCGTCGAGACTTTGTGTATGTGTATATGGACACTGACAGTGCGTATTTTGCCATATCTGGGGAAGAGTTGAGAGATGTCGTTCGCCCCGAACTGGTTGACACGTACAACAAAGACGTGAAAAATTGGCTCGTCACCGATAAGTACTCGAGTTGAACGGGAGGGTTATTCAAAGCGGAATTCATTGGGTTTCGGATGATTGCCCTGACAGCCAAGTGTTATTTCATCGAGGGCAAGGAAGGTACGAAATCTTCATGCAAGGGCATGTCAAAAAGACAAAATGCTGTGGCCTGGAGCAGGTACATGAGTGCGCTAAAGGGTGGCCTGGACATGGCCAAAAACGTAGGCTTTAGGGTACATGAGCAGGGTATGTTTACGTACGAACAGAACAAACTCGGTCTCTCTGCGTTTTACGACAAAAGAGTCGTGCACGATGACGGGGTACATACCTCCCCACTTGTTTTTTAAACTTTATTGAATGACGAGGTTTTCCAAAAGCTGTCCAAAGTTTTGTAAAGGTGGTACCTTACAAAACAAAAAAACAAAATGGAGGGGACCAGGAAATGCACGAACTGCAAGCAAACCCTATCACTATACAACTTCAGGGTGAGTCAACGTAACGGTCAACGAGCAAGGCAATGCATCAAATGCCGCGATATTAATAATTCATCAAGGGAACGTAGCAAATTCCCGCACAAAAAACAAAGACACCAATGACCAACATGCGATCGCCACGGGCATCTCCATAAGATAATTCTAATGAGAATACATAATGTCTTAAATTATGATACAGAGATAACATCCACAGAATATCTGGGATGTGATATTATAACATTCATGAAACACATCCAGGCCCAATTTAAAGGCGGTATAAACTGGGGGAATAGAGGGCAGTGGCAGTTCGATCACAAGGTGCCACTAAAGTATAGGGAGAACGGGGTATACCCCAGCGAAGAGGTGCAAATTGCAAGACTCCCCTACACCAACATGCAGCCCTTGTGGGTTTCAGATAATCAAACGAAAGGTAATCGATATATCTCCGAGTAGAATGTAGTCTAGCGCGGTTGATCAAACACGCTTGCTATAAATGGAAGTGTGTCTACTAATCGCTGTAATACTACCGTATGCCCTGATCGCTTATGGATTTTTTCGTTACAAAAGACTACTAATAAAGATGTCAGATCTTGCACAAGTATTCGACAATGCCTCTACAGAATATGAACACGTTGAGAAACCTACCAATAAACGTCAGGCTTTGAAAGAGGCCCTGAGGAAAGGCAAGGGGTATCTCCTACCGAAAAAATGCACGGAAGGGTTTGTCGACAAGGCTCCCGATGAGGCAATCGACAAGGTACATACTGAGTACCTTCAGCGAGAACTCCACGAAAAGGGTGAAAAGACTGCTAGGGCACTGTCTACTCACGTGATCAGTTTATATGCTAGCATGGTTGGAAATATCGTGGACATTGACTCTGTTGACGAATTGCGCAGGGATATTGAAGAGGATCCTATTATCCGAGAATATATGACGGATCTCGGGATCCTTGTGTACTGTACCATTGGGAGGTGCCTGGCGCCTATCTTGGTAGCAGGACACACGGCCCGGCATATGGGTAAAAAGAAACAGGAGGAGGAGGAGACTAAGGAGAAAGAGCCCTAAGGGCCTACATTTAAATTTCTTATAAGCCATAAGACTTTCATAACCAAGAAGTATGAAGTTCGTGTTGCTGCTGGCAAGAGACTTGCGGAATGGAACCGTAAGAACAAGGCCAACCTGCAGAAGAACGTGAGCAAAGGTTCTTCGCCAGATGATCAAGAACCTGTATCAGGTCCTATTAAGTCAATAGACAATGTCTACATTTACGGTGTGGGTACGCTTGCCATATTGGCGATAGGAGTAGGCGTCTGGTATAAGTTTGGTAGAGGTGAAAATGAATCTAGCAAGCCATCAACTAATCCAGAGCCTCAAAAAGGCAAAGCCCGGCCCCAGATCGAGATTTTCAAAATGCTATAATAAATGAGTACAAGCAACGTAACCCCTAAAGAGAAGGAGATCCTGGATATGCTCTACGAGACCGTTGTAGATCTTAGTTTCACCTTTGCCTATGCCCTTGGAGGTAAGAAAATCCTGGGTATTTCACGCTCATCTGCAAAAATGGATATGAACGATGTCCTTAAGATGACGGCGTATTTTTCTGCGGGCCGGGCGAGCCGTGAAATGGCTGTCTCCAAGGGATGG
Source organism: Hydractinia echinata (assembly GCA_030067915.1). Taxonomy (NCBI): domain Eukaryota; kingdom Metazoa; phylum Cnidaria; class Hydrozoa; order Anthoathecata; family Hydractiniidae; genus Hydractinia; species Hydractinia echinata. Next base: position 838,225 of record JASGCC010000117.1, read on the forward strand.
ATCCCCGCGAGTATCGTGCCGAAACCTAAATGAGCGTCTAGTAAAATTTCTGTTTTTCGTAGAGACAAATAGAAATCAACATGGAGGAGGCTAAGAAATGCTCAAATTGTAAACACTATCTTTCTTTAGACAATTTCAGGATCAGGGGTAATGGTCAAACAACAAAAACATGCATCAAATGCCTCGATAAAAATAAACGCAATAGGTGCCCCCATGAAAGGCAGAGGTCTCGCTGCAAAGACTGCAAGGGAAGTGGGATTTGCCCTCATGAGAAATTAAAGTATCGCTGCAAAGACTGCAGGGGAAGCCAGATTTGTCACCATGAAAGGCAGAGGTCTCATTGCAAAGACTGTAAGGGGAGCCAGATCTGCAGGGAACATGGTAGGATAAGATCGCAGTGTAAGGACTGTGGGGGTGGGGGTAGATGCAGCGAGCATGGTAGGCGAAGATCTGAATGCAAAGACATGGATCTGTGCCGAATGCCTCTGCATTATACCGAAAATCGATAGGAATAAATGGTGCTAGACGTTGTGAAGGAGCCCCACACAACAATCTTTACAGGCCCGACAAGTTTCGGAAAAACGCAGCTTGTCCTAAACCTGCTTGAAAATGAGTATAAAAAGCACTACTGCAACATAGTCGTGTTGTGCCCTACTATACGATGGAATACCACCTACCTTGAGAGGGCCTGGCTCTGGAAGGACAAATATGTGTTCCTGATAGAGCCCAAAGATGAACTCTTTGAATGGGTTCAGAAATTGTCGTCATTGCTGGCGGGTGAAGAGACGTTGTTTGTCGTCGACGACTGTATAGCTGATGAAAATCTCGACAAGCGGCGACAATCCGTACTTGAGCTGGCCATCAGTGGTAGGCATCGCAAGCATAGTTTATGGCTGCTAACGCAATCGTATACTGCCCTCCCCAAGAACCTTCGAAGGCAGAAAAAAGCCCTGTTTTTGTGGTACCCTCATGAACGCTCGGACATGAGGATGATAGACGAGGAGACGAATATGATATCCGATTGGGATGATATAAAGGGTGAGTTGAAAAGATCCAAACATGCATGCCTATACGTAAGGCTTGAACACCCTAGGGGTTGGAAGATTCTCGACTGACCATACAAAAAATCCAAATTCTACCCGAAAATGGAACAAAGATGTCTCTTACAACGGTTGATTATTTCCAAGGAAAACAAATACGATCATTTTATGTCGAGGATAAAGGTCAATGTATCGTAGCCTCCGATGTTTGGAGGGCTGCAGGATATAAGCGAGGAGCGGGAGTAAAAGCCATTCAGTGATATGTTCCCAAGAAGTATACAATGCGGTTAGGTACCACTTTTCCCGATCTCCAAGAGGTGGACAGATCTGTCCACCTACATTCAGACACGGTTTCGCTGACTGAGCCCGGCCTATATACCTTCCTCCTGAGATGTGGTCAACCTGACGCAGAATCATTTTTGGAGTGGGTTGTAGAGGAGGTGCTACCCAGGGAAATGCGAAAGCTTGCTGCAACAATCGGGGAAAGAGATATTACCATGGCGGCGTTGGCGGGTGATCTAGAGGATAGGGATAATCAGCTCATGGTGCTGGGGGATGAAATTGAGGAGCTGCGGGACCAAGTAGAAACACTTCAGCAACGTACCGTGCCTTACCTCGAACATCCTGGAAAAGATAACGGCATGGTTGTGATCCAGAAGAACAACAAAGACCCCTTTCCATACCTCGCCATCTGTGGCCAGCAGGGGTATGTGGCACAAAAAATACAGAACAAGCTTGCTGACCATCCCAAGGGTGAGATTGTCGTACTAGCAGAGACCCCGAATGCCATTGTACACTACAACTGGCTCAGGGAGCGTGGTTGTATTGAAGTCAACCCCGAGCGTGTGAGACATTTTAGGCTTGGTGAACATTATACCCACCAACGTCTCTTGGAACTTGCAGAATAGGTTTAATTTTTCTAAAGTGTAGGGACGCTTTGGAAAAATATACATTTTAGACCCGTTTGGTTGTATGTTAAAAACCAGTGAAATATCAAAAGATGGAGGCATACATAAAAACACAACAATTAAAAAGGGATTACAAGAGGATCAATGTACCCGTACTACGATGTTGTATCAACGCGGGGTCAGTGGCTGGTTATTGTCCTACCTGCCTGGAAAATTTATCGAGATGGACTATACTACGAGGGCTTTGAATACACTACCGACGAAGAGCTGTTAAACAGGCTGGCGTCAAGCGAAAAGGCATGGGGGACATTTGCAGGAGACGGGATAGACGAGGATCTAGAGGCTGATATTCAGCGTCTGGGGCTCCATATTGTTGATGCTAAAGAGAACAACCATGGCGCATTCTGCTATCAAGTCATCAAGGATAGGGAGTTGAGGCTATCGGATTTGGCTGATATAGCAACAATAGGCGATATACTCAAGCCTGCTATGGAAGCAATAGGCGACATACGCAATTTTCATATAGAGGATAGACGCTTGGTTGACATTGACCTGGAAAATGAACCTGATGTTATCAAAGGTATCGTATATGGATATCCCTTCTATACACTACATCCTTTGGATTATCTGCGGGATCCGAATGACGAAAATTGGGATGAAAATCTGGATGAGCGCCTGAAGATCTATTACCACTCCCTGATATGCTCCGGCGGTACCTGAACGTCCTCTGGAACCAGCATCAATTCCTCCGACACGAAGCTTCTCTCGGGACCGTCTTTCAAATAGTACAACACGCGACTACCCGCTACGATGCGATCCACCCTGTAAGTATGTTTGTTCCAAACGGCGTCGGTTGCGCGCCTTTTCGAATCAGCATGCTCCTCCCCTGGCTGCAAGAGGTAAAGGTACAACCCATCCCCGGGTAAGGGGTTTTCCTCAGGGTATTCTTGACTTTTTGCAAGTGGTACCTCTTCGAGTTTAATCGCCCTGTTAGGTTTTAGGCCAATCATGGCGGTCTTGGTATTGTTGAGACCTTTCACGATAGCATACAAGTGTTTCACCCAAATGGTACTAGTTTCCCCGGAGACCAACTCTTGCGCATCTTGGGGTTTGAAGAGCCTTTCCGCGAGTACTTTGTTATAAGACTCTACAAAGGCTGTGAAAGTATGGTGGTATTTTGTGGTAGCCCGTTTAATCCCAACACCTTTACCTTCTACCTGACTTGAATTCACTACCATTATCACACTGAAAAATCTTGGGGTATCGTAAAGGCCCCGCTTTGTAAATGTCCTTGATCATATCCGCGACTTCGCTGGATTTTTTGGTACGTAGGGGCCTAGCTACCTTATATCTCGAAGCCACGTCAATACCCGTGAGAATATACTTGTAAGTACTACCATATACCCTATCGTGGGGAATATAGAGGATATCAAACTGATGCATTTCGTTGGGTCTGGTAATGGTAAAATGCGGATAGTCGATACGTTTCGGGCCCTTGATATGTGGGTGACCTTCTTTTTGGATAGGCCACTCTCCCCCGCGAGCAATTTGATAGCTTTTCGTCCGGCCCAGAGATGTTCTGGTGTATAGTAAATTTGGCTTAATTTTTCCGCCTCCTCCTCGGTAATGATATGTGGTGCTGCTTTTGACATGTCTTTATTACATGTCAAAAACGTTTACAGATATTTGTATGCCACGAGCCCTAGCAGGGATAGGGAGCCAACAATGAACGTGAGTTCCCCATCCTGTTGTGGCTTGGAGGGTACATAGAAATCCGACAATTTTGGCTTACCCTCCTCTGTTGCAATATAATATTTATAGAGGCTGTCCTCCAGCTCCCGAAGGCTCTTCCAGGCCTTTATTTGCAATTCCCGTTGCTTGCCGAACCAATCGATTTTACCTTGTCTGTCCTTCACCCACTGTGCCTGGGCTGATTGCAACTTTTCCATAGCTTCATTATGCCTTTTCCTTTCCGCCTCGCCATGCCCCGAGAGGTTGCTAAATAGGAAGTTCGTGCCGCTGAAGGCTAACGCATTGATTAGAGCTCCCCCTGCCATGATTGCCAAGGTTGCCATTTATTGTTTGACCTTCTTGAATTCCTTGCAGCGATACTTTATTTCATCATGGGGGCAAATTTAACTTCCTTTACACTCTTTACACAGGGCTTTCCTTTTTTCATGCTCGCAAATCTGACTACCCTTGCATTCCTTGCAGCAAGCCCTCTGCCTTTCATGCCCGCAAATCTGACTACCCTTGCAGTCTTTACAATAGGCCCTCTGCCTCTCATGGTGACAAACCTGATTTCCTTTGCATTCCTTACACTGCTCCCTCCGCCTACTGCCATGTTTCTCACAAATCCCAATTCCCCTGCAGTCTTTGCAACGAGACCTCTGTTTTTCATGGGGGCACCTATTGCGTTTCTTTTCATCGAGGCATTTGATGCACATTTTTGTTCGTTGACCGTTTCCTTTGATCCTAAAATTGCCCAAAGATAAAGAGTGTTTACATTTTGAGCAGCTCTTGGTTCCTTCCATATTGATTTGTATTTGCCCCTGGGACAAATAAGAATTGTGGTCTATCAATACTCAACGCTGCTAACCCTTATTTATTCCAACTGTTTTACCTTCTTGCAGTCTTTGCAGCGATACTTTATTTTATCATGGGGGCAAATTTGACTTCCTTTACACTCTTTACACTGGGCCCTCAATCTTAGATGCTGGCAGATTTGACTACCCTTACATTCTTTACACTGGGCCCTCTGCCTTTGATGATCGCAAATCTGACTGCCCTTGCAGTCTTTGCAGCGGTACCTTATTTTCCCATGGGGGCAAATCTGACTTCCCTTACATTCTTTACATTGAGACCTCCTTTTTTCATGCTGGCAGATTTGACTACCCTTGCATTCCTTACATTGACACCTCATCCTTTGATGTTTGCAAATCTGACTGCCCTTACAGTCTATGCAGCAAGCCCTCTGTCTTTCATGCTCGCAAATCTGACTACCCTTGCATTCCTTACAATAGGCCCTCATCCTTTGATATTTGCAAATCTGATTGCCCTTGCATTCTTTGCACTGCTCCCTCCGCCTACCATGGGGGCACTTGTTTTTGGCACGCCGCTGTTTCTTTTTATCCAGACAAACCATACAACTTTTTGTCGGTTTTCCATTTTTCATCACCCTAAATGCATCTAGGGTTAACACTTTTTTACAATTTGAGCAGCTCTTGGTTCCTTCCATCTTGATTCGTTTTTGTCCCTAGGGACAAGCACGAGTTGTGGTCACTAATACTCAACGCCGTGGAATCTACCGTCTAGGATGTTTAGCTGAGCATCCTGAAGCAGATAGACGTAACACTGTATATCCCCGGTGCCGTCGGCTTTCTTGGTCATGTGCAACGTTATACCATCACTAAGCCTTTGTAGGGGTCTTCCGGAACCATGTAGGATAGGATCAGGAGAGGCTCGAAAATCGATGAACAGGGCGTATCGTTCTGTCAGGAATTGGCCAATCGTTACCTCCGAGTCGTGATTACCAAAGAGATTTACAACCCCTTCAAAATGATCCTTACCAAGCATGGCTTGCGAATACAGTTCGTTAGGCTCACCCTCAACGGTGATCGAGATCTTTTCGATCTTGGGGTTGTAAAAGACCTCATTCTTTCCGGCATAGGCCTTAACTGTTTCAGGGTCCACAAACAGTAGCAAGACACCTTTTAGGCTCTTTGCCGGAGTATCAATTTGTAAATTGTAGCTGGTATCTGCTTTTTTAAGGGTCACCACCTTGCTACGAAGTATCCGTTCATAGGGTAACGCGAGAAGACTATACCGTGACATCATAACGCTCGCGAGGCCCCCATGTTGACCTTGTCAAACTCCAATGAAATATTGGTGATCTTGTAGGTGGCGTCGGCTGCCTTGGCCGCGGTAGATCCCACGGCTGCCGTACCCACATCCTTGATCACGTCGCTGTACGAGACAAAATGTAGGACAAACTGCAATCTGTCATGGAGCCCTGTCTGGTAAAAAGGGAGATCATTTGTAAGTTCAAACATCTTGCCTTTTTCCTCATCAGTCCCGACGTACTCAGTAGCCTTGACCTGCAGTGCTCTGATGGTACCATCATTGGGGTTGATTCCCTCTAGGATGAGATTGTTCTCCCTATCAAACTTAGGTAGCCACAAGTCTCTGTAGACCGCGAGGGGTCCATAGTCGCTAATATTTTGAATTTCGTTGCCATTTAGGGTGATGCGTAGATTTCGCACCAGGCTTTTGCCTATGTTGCTGACTAGGGTACGCTTCGTGTTGGTCCCCGTCAGCACCAGGTCAAACAGGTCATTCTGTCCTAGGTTGGGTATATCAACATATAGATCCTCATTCTGGTTGATTGTACTGGGTACGTGACTCACCTTGACGCGCTGCCGCCTTCCTTTAATACCAAAAAGCAGCATCATTTCTGCGTAGGGGTCCAAAGTAGTTCCAAATGCACTCATTTATTATGGAGGGATTTTTCTACAATAAATGACAACTAATCCAGTATTTGATCACGATCTTCCGGATGAGGAGGGTGGGAGGGATGATACTACGTCAAAACTTCCATCTACGCAGCAACTTCCATCAACACCAGGGCCTTCAACCCAGGGAGAACAACAGGGTGCCCGAGGGTCTAGGCTTGAGGAGCAGAGGAAAAAAATAGTAAAATCAAAAATTGATAACCTCTACGCTCATCTTAGTAAGGATACGAGGCTAATGGGAAAGCTTATTATGATACCTTATGATGATTTTAGGGTGGAGGGAGAACGTCTTTATTTCAAGGGTATAGATATTACAGAGCTTATTTACAAGGAAAAAGGTGATGGATTTCGATCTTCTGGAGCCATAACTTCAAATTTGAAGGTAGACCTCGTGCGGGCTATGGGTTTCCCGGACTATGTCACTACACCCAACAAAGGTAGGGCAGCGGCCCAGGCACTTGGGCAACAGGCTGATGACATTGTGGTGGGGAAGGACAGGGGTGATGCCATTTCAATGCAATCTATAGAATCCATAGAAGAATTTATAGATGCCACGGAGAACTTTATGGAAGAAACTTCATTTGGTGGTACTGATGAAGGTATCACTGAACGTGAAAGAAGGGGGCTTAACCTCGAACTCCAAACTATAAGAGGTAACCTGAAAAGCCTGAAAACAAGATGATCACATACGATAGCGAGATCGATAAGGCAAAGGGTAAGGTCAAAGAATTCGAGAAGCAGAAAGCCGGGGCAGCTAAGGGTAAGGTGAATGAACTCGATGGTAAAATCAAGGAGCTTAATGATAAGATTGAAAAATTGAATGATAAGAAAAAGGTCACGCAGAATGCACATGGCTTACTGTCCTCTGAAATTTACAGCCAGCTGAGGACCATCAAGGAAACGTTGATGAAAATTGCCGGAGATGACACGTCCCTCCTGGAGAAGCTTAAAATTTTGTTCAAGAAGCAGGGTCTGACAATAGCGAGTATCGTCTCCGCTATTGGTCTACTGGTTTCAACCATCGTACTTGCAGCCACGGGAGGAAGTGTCGCCGGGGGTTCTGCAGGAGGAAGTGCCGCTGGAAAGGAGTTTGTAGAGAAGCAGCTGGAAAGATTGGGCAAGTTCCTTAAATATCTGGCAGGTAAAGCAGGCGCTGCCCTACCTGGTATTATGGGTACGGTTGTGTCGTTCTTTTTGAGGGTTGGGGCAACTATTGTTGAATACGCAGCCAGGCATCTATATATGGCAATCGCGGCTGCCGCTGGGTTTGCTGTGGTCTACGTTGGAAAGATGAAAAAGGCCTAGCTATTTTTTAAGCCATATATAGGCAATGATGAGGCCTACCCCTGTCGTAATCAATGCGGCCTTGGTATCCTCATGCTGTTGTGGGGGTTCCCTCCGATTAGGTGTAGTATGTATAGGAGGTGTAGCATGCATAGGAGGTGTGGTATGCTTAGGGCGTATGGTATGTATAGGAGGTATAGTATGTATAGGTGGTATAGTATGTATAGGGGGTATAGTATGCTTAGGGGGTGATTTGATAGTATGCTTAGGGGGTGTCTTGACAGTATGCTTGATGGTATGCTCTATAGGCTTCGCAATAGGCTTGTTATTCACATCAACCTGGGCCCCAACATTTACATTAGCGGGCGCAATTAAGATGTTGTTGTTATAGCCCTCAATTTTACCGATACGCAGGTTCATATCAGAAGACAGCATGTATACGCTGGGCATGACAGCAAAATTCACCGGCGTTCGGGCATATTGCAGCACCTTTTGGAATTCCGTGATGTCATACCCTACATTCTCCTGACGTTGTACCATACTCTCAAACTTTTGTATCAAAATCTGCCGGACCGTGTAGTTATCCGCACCAGACCCGATTAGGGATGCCTTTGCCCCTGCCTGCGACCCCAGTAACAATACTACGTAGGCCCGAATACTTTTGCTTAGTTTGGTCAGACCTTCCGACGTTAGGCCTTGACTTGTTGGCATGATGAATTTGGCCCAATCACCTTCGACCTGTGGCCACCATCTTCCGTTGGTCAATGATGCACTTACTGATTTGGTTTTGTACAGGCTATTAGGGTCCGCACCATATTCACGACATACCTGCGCGTAGCCAGAGGTTGAGTAGGGGTTTTTGTACTGACTAAAGCCATCGTTAAAAGACATGGGTACTTTCATTCTTGCTAGAATGTGACGCATGTGGTAATATATATGAAATTTAAAGATCGAGTTGACAAGTGGCACGGAGCCCGTTAGGTGCTTGGCGGAGATGCCTAATACAGTGCTTGCGCAATGGGTAGCAAAATTCACCTGAATATTCCAGTAGTCCAGGGCTTGTCCTCTTGTCCATCCTTGAATAACAGGGTCATTCAGGTAGGTACTTGTAACCTTTATGGGGTATTTTGTAAACTCAGGGAATGCCACGGAAATGTGTGACCCCGTAGACACATACAGGTCCTGATGCTCCAGGTTGGTTACACCAAGTGGCCATTCCCCCCTGTTGGATTTGTACCTTGCCTTAGGGTTGTATGAGTATATATTCATCCTTTTGTTCTAACAACAAAAGGATGAAGCAACTCTACATTACCGACATTGGAAGGCCCACGATGTTTGAGGACTACCTAGGACAGGACACGAGAATTGCCCTGAAATCGATAAGTATCAGGCCTACATGGCTGAATATTTACAGTAACAACGACCTCGCTATTCGTAAGACGGGGTCAACGCAGGTGGATATACGAATTGAAATCATGAACGGTCTTTATAGGATAGAGGATTTGGCGGCTATCGTGAACAGTCAGGCACAGGACAAAATCAAGCTGTTTGTCCTGAAAAATGGACTCTGCAGGCTCCGTGTCAGTGATGGGTACACGGTGGCTATTCATCGCCGGCTGCAGGAGCTCTTGGGCCTACCCTATGATCCCAGGAAAGAAATTATGAGAAGGGTGACTATGATGTAGAATATAAAACTGATATTTATATTCGATTACGCCTTGTTTGTCCTCAGTTGGATGAAGACGACTGCCTGCTAGATGGTAAAAAGTCTAAAATTCTCGCTTTACTCCCCACCAAGGAATTAAACGCTTGGGGGGACATGCTGATTTAGAGTTTTGACACTCCTATATACCTTCCTTTGAAAGGGTCCACCGATCGCCTCGAGTTTATGCTAACAGATGAATTACACCATGAGAAAAATGTCTCGTTCACCGGAAGAACGATGCGGCTTCTTATAGAATAAATGGCTGATATAACCAAGCTGTATCCAAATTTACCAAGCGCGCCTGCGGAAAGCGCGATTGTGCAGGAGGGAAGCCAGGCCTACAGACTCAAAAAAATTGAGGATATTGAACAGTACCTGCGCAATGAGATTAAAGAGCGGGACAGGCTCGCGAAAAAGTTTAAAATGCATGGAGTCTGGATACGATACTGCGACCACGGACTGCTGGGTATTACTATAGTAACGTCTGGTGTCGGAATCGGGGCGTTGGCCTCGGGTCTTGGCGTTCCGCTCTGTATAGCGATGGGGGGTATTACAATCGCCGTAGGAGTTGGACAGGCAGGTCTGAGAAACGCTGGTAAGAGGCTTGGCGTGAAAGCCAAGAAACATGAGGCAATTAGGCTACTCGCTGAAACAAAATTGAACTCCATCGTCGATCTCATCTCAAGGGCAGTAGAAAATGGGGTGATTGAAGACCATGAGTTTAGTCTCATTACGCGGGAGAAGCAGAAATATATGTTGCTGAAGGAACAGATGCGACAACGCGTTAAGAGGATTGTCGACTCCATCAATGAACGGGAGCGTGCCCAGCTAGTTGCAAGGGGGAGACAGGAGGGTAGGGATGAGTTTTTAAAAAAAGTTCAATCTGTACAGTATGCAAGCAGTATATAGAGCCACCGCCTGAGTATAAGCCCTAGTTTTATATATATTTTATAGGTCTTCTATGGCCTATAAAATATAGGGTTTTTTAATCCTCGCCCAGTAGCCATTTATTCAGCTTTGTATATTTACATTCCACGACATGTACCTGTGGGTAGCAGTTGCTACCTTGAACGTATACGGATGATATCGCCAGCACACCATTAAGTTTGCAGGGCTCATTATAGGGTACTGGCTGGCCATGGAAGATAGTTGTAATTGCGTCCCTGTAGTATTTTAATTTGGCGTTCACGTAACGGTCCTTCTTGACCGGCTCCGTCGTCAATTTTTGGGATATCAACCCTTCAATCTTGCTCCAAATTTGACGATACTTCACGATCCAGTCGGGGTACTCCTCAAAATCAATACTCATCGCTGGTACAGCACTGGTATTGTATTGACTCACTCCATCGGACCAGATCCCAGGTGTCTTTACCCTGAGTGCCACTACAAGGTCTCGCGTATGGTACCCTACGATGTACCGTTGATCATTACCTCCATTGGCAGGGATGGGGTCCGACACTATCAGATGGTCCACATTGATATCATTAATGTCGGTAAAAGTAGTCGCAAAATTGTAGAATTCTCGAGGTTTCACAATTTCATTTTCAAATTTCAGCATCCTGTTTTATTGAATTTTAAGCAAGGCCCGAGGATTGCTTCTCCTCGCACATACACAACTACCCCCATTATAAGTGATATATTCTTGGTAGCAGTACCAGCACAGCATTTTACCCCTTACCACAACCTTCGTCCGCAGCTACACCTGTCATACTCATCTAGCATACGTTCACAGTCTTTACATTGTTCCATTTATTCTATAGTCCTCAATACGATCCTCTAGGTCCTGGATCTTTCGTTCATTCTCCTTCTCCCTCCCTGATTCTTCCACTATTGCTAGGGCCATAAGTGGGAGTGAGATACCAATGCCAGCCATAAAGGTCATGAATACTGCACTTCCAAATATATCGAATTTTGTTTGACAGTTGATGCACATTTATTAGTAGCATTTTGATTTCATCTTATAACAATCACCTCTTTACTGCGCATGCGTTGATTTTTGATGATGTTTAGCGGCTTTTTTTGTAGGGGAGGGGGGGGAATTTAACTCATTTGCAGTATGATTTTGATATGCATAGCATATTAGGGATTTTACCTTGATTGCATGGATAAACACGGCATTATAGGCACTTGTGATGATATGCATGGATAAACACGGCATGGTAAGGACTTGCGTTGATTTTTTGCTGATTGTCAGCGGATTTTGCGGAGATGGGGTGTGATGAACAACTGCGACGTCACAAGTGAAATTGTGTATGATATTTTTTATGAGAGTTTGACCGTGGTTTTTGGAAAAGTGTGGTTATATTCCCTCCCTATACTAGCTCGTTGTGCGTCTGTTAATTTTATGCTTCGATAACAACAGAAGATGTTTTAAGGTTCAATTGTTGCGATTTTTAACTTTGGGTGATTCGCGAACATTAACGTTTGCAAAACCTTCAAAACCTTTTCATATATATCTTATTTGCGAATTTTCTTATTCGCAGTTTGACATAAGACGTTAGTTATATCAACATTTGACAGTTAGCATTCTTGTTATCAACAACAACAAAAAAGCGAGTTAAGTTCAAATGTCTGCCTGGACAGGGCGGAAAAGTCTTTAGCAGAATTTGGCTAAGCAACAAAAGTATGAAACATCTTACCTGTGTCAATGACGCTGCAAGTGACAAATAGGGTGATTCCAATTGTAAAAAATCACGTTATTTCGTTCTTATGCAAGTTCTATAAATCTACACTTTAGTGTTTCAAGTTAATGCAACTGTCATTTAACATAATTTGGTTTGAAAAGAACAAAATGATAAATTACCTCTTAAACCATTTAGCTTTTGGTTTGTCAAATAACCCTGCATCTATCGTTTTATGTGCATTTTATTGTCTAAATTTTATATCAAGTGAAACGATATCAAGCTCGTTTAGAGTTGAATTAAAGGCTTATGGCCATTTAAAGTGCTCAACTTTTAAAAAAGCAATGATTGGGTTTCTGTATCTCAAAGAATAAGGTTTGAATCACTAATCCATTAAACTTTATCAATATTATGTTATTAATTTGATTGCTTTACATTATTAAAAAAAAAAAAATCGTGATTTCCTTTGTTCCATTAAAACTCTTTTCCAGCTTCCACGTTCTTAAGCATTTCATTAATTTTTGCAAGAACAACTTTGGAGACATCAATTATGCTTCCTCCGGCTTTCTTCAATGCATCTTCAATATCCTTCATCAGGTCTTTGGATTTTGCCATTATCTTGTCATAAGCTTTTCCAACATGTTGCTTTAAAATTTTGGTGACATATTCTTTTAAACCATCAGAATCCACTATAATGTAAAGAAATATTTTTTTGCACAAAAAGACATTACAAATGAGACATTTGGTAATATCAGGCTTAAAAGAAATAATGGACAGTACAGCTGTCAGCTGTTTCACAAATTCCAGTACTCACAGTCAATAAATCGTTTCTGCATCCTAGTCTCATCACTGATATCCTCAATCAATGAACTTGTCTCGTCAGCAATTTCTTCCATCATTGAATCAACATCCAGAGCAAATTTATTTGATATTTCTTCTAAATGTTCTTTTAGCATTGCATCCGATTCATCTGCTATTACACTGACTTCTAGAAATACAACGGTATAGTTAAAATTTGAGTAAGTAACCCTTCAATGAACTATAAAGGAGAATTTCATCACAAAACCTCCAATTCAACAGTAATTTATAGAACCAGACTTATTACATGTCACGCCCTTGTAGCATAAAGCAACATGAATTTAGAACTAAGTATTTTATCCACCATCCTACGCTGGCCAATTGTCCGATTTAAATATATTTACAAACACTCCTCCTATTTCTTTCCATCCCCATTTCTTTCCAGGTCCCATAAATAGGAGGGGGGGGAGGGGGGGGGGAGGGAAACAAAAAAAATCGAGTTCGTCATGACACAAATATGTGTAAAAATAATGTATGTGAGAAAATTACCAACGGAAAGAACAAGTAAAGCCCGTGAAGGTTTATCTTCACCAGGCGAAGTATTTTGAGCCGAATGAGATTGAGCATTTTGATTGGCTAGTGGAAATTTCCTCATCTTAAGGCAAATCTTAACTACACAATTTTCACGACAAATATTTCGTAATAAAATTTGCGCAAAAAAGCAGAAAAATATTAATTATAAAGCGATTGTGAGTTTGAAAAAATTATTTGCAAATTAATTTTACAGTGTACTTCAGTTTTTGTCGCGAATTTTTCCGGCGACCGTAATAAAAATTGTTGTGAAAATCGTATTTAGAATTGACTTCTAAATTTCGTACGGATTTCTTGTCCACTTTGGATTTGAAGACCCTAATGAAGCCAAAATAATTCACTTAAGTAGTGCCCCGGATATCTCGGACATTCGCTAAGTCGTACCTTTTTTCTCAGACCCTTTAGCGAAAAAACCTAATGTAATTCACACATTCTGAAAACCATATGTCAAATGATTCGAATTAGAAATCGAATTCTTGCAAATTTCATTAAAATCGCACGATTTTCTGAGAGTGTTCATTTTTCAATATCAAGGAAAGGAACGTAAAATACAATCGCGTTGAATAGAAATCGGAAAAAGAAAAAACTTTCCAATGCATTTATTATTTTCGCCAGTGAAAAGAATCAGAATTTTACTAAAGAATTTTGGTACCGAAATTCTTCACCGAAAATGATGATGTTCTTGGATGGGAGGGGGGCGGGGGGTTGCTGCCTTCTTGGACGTCCATCGTATATTCTTTTTCTAAAAACAATTTAAAAACAGTGAAAATAAAAGAAGCAACTTTCGCTCCAAAGTAGAAAATGATAGACGAGGAAGTCAATCTACTGTAGTGTTTATATTCTCAAACATTAAAATCGAACATTCTATTTTCTCATGTTTACATCGAGATCTTGTTAACCGTCTGGATTTTTCAAGCGGGCAATACGGGTTTTTAGGCATTCTGATTAACTTAGCGCTCTTGACGACGGGCCGATATTTTGCGGTATTGCCCGTCGTCAAGAAAAATGGTAGCTTAAAATGTAAACAAGCACGAAAAACAAGTTTTAAGAAGCATTGGAAATGATTATATATCTAACTCCTACAATACATTTATCGATAAAAACATTTCCATAGGATAGAAACAACAACAATGTCAAGTTTAACAGTTAAAATAACCAGATTCAGCAACATTCCGTCTGGATGCTTCTTCAACATGGCTAGTTAACTAGCTACATTGTCCATAAAAAACGATGATATCCAGTTTTATCAAAAATACTAAATACAGGGCGACGAAATCATAACAAATACGTCTCCTCTCATTTTCAGATTCGTTCCTTCAGCTTTGTGGTTACCGAGTCAATATTAAGCTCGTTGAAGCCCATGTTATTCTTGGCTAGCTAGCGTAGCTAGTTAAAAAAATTTACTTCAATATTCGTTGTAACTATATTTTAGCTGCGCATTCAACTTTACACATTATTCTGTACGTGTGGAACATCGTAATGATTTGTTTACAAAGTTTTATTCTATAGGGACTTTCGAATTCTAAATAGAATGTTTGTTTTTAGACAGGACTGTTTCGAAATTTGACCTCGAGTGTTAACAAAAGTAGTGCTAGTGAATTTTATTATTATAAGAACACTAAACCAAGATTCTTATTTTTTATTCAGTCATTGCACCGACCTCGCAAGCTCGGTCGGCACTTAGACCTCGGGCGATATTTTGCGGTACAGCCCGGGGTAATCGGTTATTATTGTATTAGTATTCGTAAATCAGTGTTGACTAATTTTCAAAGGTTCAAGTTATACGAGTAATTATTGTAGTTTGATATTTTTAAAATGCCAATAATTTCGGGGAGAGGGGGGGTAGGTATGCTCAAAATTGGACGTCCAAAGAGGGGGGGGGGTTACAGTTGATTTGGACGTTACTGGATTAGGGGGGCCAAAATCAATGGACGTCATATGTTTATGGTCCCTTATATCCGTAAGTGGATTTGATTTAAAGACTAATGGGCGGTTTCAACTGAGGCGTTCTTGGGTGGAACTTTCAGCGTTTAGTATGTGGAATGTGCACTAAAATTATTCCTGGGCAAAGCGCAAGTACTTTAGCAGACGAGTCAGAACGCTGTAATGAAGAGGAGGTTTTAGTGTCGAATACGATGTTGTCAGTCATCTTTAAAATATCATTCCACAAGAGATACTACTTGTCAATGTTTGTGTTATGTTGTTCCACATGAAAAGTAAAGCCTGCTAAAATTTATGTTCACGTTAGACCCAACGCATACATCAATAAGTCATTCCCTTCAATCCTAGGAAAACCCGTGCTATACAAATGAAATGTTCTTTTCTCAACTTACCAACATCGCGTTTGTAGGTTCCGAGAACTTTATCGAGAACTGTTTGAACGTATCTTTTAATGGTATGCAATTGGGTGGTCGTCAGCTCCAAGAGATTCTTGATTGTCCACTTCATAATACCAGTTGATTTTTTTAAAGCTTTCTTCAGGAGGTCTGTTAAAGAAGGTGCCTGTCGTTTTGAGATCTGTGATCCTATTTGAAATTTAGATTTTAATCAAGAAAGCATTGCTTTCAAAAATTCCAAATCAACTCGTTGTTATTTCATTTCCGTCATTTATATATAGTTTACTTTTTAACAGAACCTCAAACGAATGATATATATTTTAATGACGTACTCCACTTCTTTACTTTTTAAAAAAACATTGCAAAAACACACTAAACTGGCAAGAGGACCCTTCTGTCTGACAATAAAATTATACGATCACATTCGGCATGACATCGTACCTTTTTTTGCCAACATATCTGCGATTAATTTCTTGATGTCTTTGTATTTACTTTTACCCTCCAAGATTGCTTTTTCAACAGCAGCTCTGATCTTGGCATCAACAACTTTCATAGTATCAAGAGTCTTGGCAATTGCCTTCTTTAAATATTCTTTCGCTTGTATTATCCCATTTTCCAACACTAAAATGTAATTTGATTTTATTATATACAATATAGTACGCGCTTCTTTGGTACGTATTATTAAGAAACTTCAACTTTCATAAGATCCAGTTACTTGGAACTTAAAAGCGATCTTCCCTATGGAATAGAGATTCTTGACAGGTAAAAAAAGCTTGAAGAATTTCACATTTTTGGCCTGTCTAGTAGATGTCAAAATTGTAATTGTAAAGTCCACATTTCAGTGTGCAGAATATTTATACTTGTAAGAAAGAATTACACTTCTCGTTTTTATTACTTTATCACTATTATATTTCGCGTTAAGTAAAATTTTACGCTCATTCCTTTAATTTCAACCACGTTCTTTAAGGAAAAAATGGTATGTTTACGTAGATGCAAAATGTGATGGTTAAGCTTCAGGACAACATGCTTATAATTAACAGCGGGTTTTTCTTACAAAATTTTCAGGGTATGAATTATTGTAGGATACACAATTATGTAGAGGTGACTATAGTTTTAAAAAACCAATACCACTAACTTTTTTTATACTTCTCCAGCACTGCCTTTAAATCTCTCTTTTCCATCAAGCTTCGTTTTCTTCGTCCAAATTTATTCTTCAAGTAGTTTAAAATACTTTTATAAAGATCTGTGGCTTTGATCACTCCCTTTTTTACGGCATCGACGATGGACTCTTTGACTTTTTGTGCAGTGACTCCAACTTTCGCTGCAAGGGATTTAATTCTTCGGCAATTCTAGTAAGAATGTTTTGGCTTCTAATAAAGGTTTTTTGTAAACAAACAGCTCAACGTTTATCGCTAAGTTTATTGTTAAAGAGTTGTATAAAATTCTATCAACCACAAAATACTCACATCTGCACTCAAAAATTGTTCGCAATCAATGAAGGCATCGGCTATTTTGTAAACGACAGTCGTAAAACCTTTACCAACTTTATATCCCATGACAATGGCAGATCGGACAGCGTTCATCATTTTTGGCATTCCAATGCGTATTTTTTTGGCGTACGCTCTTAAATTAACACAGACCTAAAAACAAATATGAATATCTATATTTCTCACTCCAATAGAAGAAAACAGCTAAGATAATAGTATTTGCTTATTGCCTTAAACTTGTTCTTATAATTAAATTGAAAGGTAACAAAAACGAACAAACAAACAAGCAAACAAGCAAACAAACAAGCAAACAAACAAACAAACAAGCAAACAAACAAACAAACAAACAAGCAAACAAACAAGCAAACAAAAAAGCAAGCAAACAAACAAACAAACAAACAAACAAACAAACAAACAAGCAAACAAGCAAGCAAGCAAGCAAGCAAAGAAGCAAACAAGCAAGCAAACAAACAAACAAGCAAACAAACAAGCAAACTAGCAAACAAGCAAACAAGCAAACAAACAAACAAACAAGCAAACAAGCAAACAAGCAAACAAGCAAACAAGCAAACAAGCAAACAAGCAAACAAGCAAACAAACAAACAAACAAACAAACAAACAAACAAGCAAACAAGCAAGCAAGCAAAGAAGCAAACAAGCAAGCAAACAAACAAACAAGCAAACAAACAAGCAAACAAGCAAACAAGCAAACAAGCAAACAAACAAACAAACAAGCAAACAAGCAAACAAGCAAACAAGCAAACAAGCAAACAAGCAAACAAGCAAACAAGCAAACAAGCAAACAAACAAACAAGCAAACAAGCAAACAAACAAACAAGCAAACAAGCAAACAAGCAAGCAAACAAACAACCAAGCAAACAAGCAAACAAGCAAACAAGCAAGCAAACAAACAACCAAGCAAACAAGCAAACAAGCAAACAAGCAAACAAGCAAACAAGCAAACAAGCAAACAAGCAAACAAGCAAACAAGCAAACAAGCAAACAAGCAAGCAAGCAAGCAAACAAACAAACAAACAAACAAACAAACAAACAAACAAACAACCAAGCAAACAAGCAAACAAGCAAACAAGCAAACAAGCAAACAAGCAAACAAGCAAACAAGCAAACAAGCAAGCAAACAAACAAGCAAACAAGCAAACAAACAAGCAAGCAAACAAACAAACAAACAAGCAAACAAACAAACAAGCAAACAAGCAAACAAGCAAACAAGCAAGCAAGCAAGCAAGCAAGCAAGCAAACAAACAAACAAACAAACAAACAAACAAACAAGCAAACAAACAAGCAAACAAGCAAGCAAACAAACAAACAAACAAGCAAACAAACAAACAAGCAAACAAACAAGCAAGCAAACAAGCAAGCAAGCAAACAAGCAAGCAAACAAACAAACAAACAAGCAAACAAACAAGCAAACAAGCAAACAAGCAAACAAGCAAACAAGCAAACAAGCAAGCAAGCAAGCAAACAAACAAACAAACAAACAAACAAACAAACAAACAAACAAACAAACAAACAAACAAGCAAACAAACAAGCAAACAAGCAAGCAAACAAACAAACAAACAAGCAAACAAACAAACAAACAAGCAAGCAAGCAAACAAGCAAGCAAACAAGCAAGCAAACAAGCAAGCAAGCAAACAAACAAAC
Organism: Hydractinia echinata; assembly: GCA_030067915.1. NCBI lineage: Eukaryota > Metazoa > Cnidaria > Hydrozoa > Anthoathecata > Hydractiniidae > Hydractinia > Hydractinia echinata. Next base: position 857,170 of record JASGCC010000117.1, read on the forward strand.
AAACAAACAAACAAACAAACAAACAAGCAAACAAACAAGCAAACAAGCAAGCAAACAAACAAACAAACAAGCAAACAAACAAACAAACAAGCAAACAAGCAAGCAAACAAGCAAGCAAACAAGCAAGCAAGCAAACAAACAAACAAACAAACAAACAAACAAACAAACAAACAAACAAGCAAGCAAGCAAGCAAACAAACAAACAAGTAAGCAAACAAACAAACAGGCAAACAAGCAAGCAAACAAACAAACAAGCAAACAAGCAAGCAAACAACAACAAACTACAGCAGCAACAAAAACAAAAAACAAAAAAAGCCAAGCAACTTACGTCTGGATTTAACAGTTCTTCACATGTGAAATTTTCGGCATATTTTTTCATGGAGGTGAGTGTAGTCATCACGGTATCTTGTACTTTATTGTATCCTTTTAGCACACTGTCGATAGTTGCTTGCTTGATTTGATCGGCTTTCAATTTCAAAGCTGCGCCAATATCTTCAATTTGCTTGCATTTCTTGAAAAATTGATGGACAGCAATAAGTAATAACAGAAAATGGTGCATGTTTTTTCAGTTTAACCCGGAAACTGCAAAAGACACCCATTGGAGTCAATAAAAGACAAATATACTAGCTAAATCATTTAATTTTAACATATTAAAGAGAAGTTAACTTTTCTTTTCCGTCCGTCAATGTGTGAATAGTGATTGAGAAGAAATTGGAATCAATGACAAGATGTTGTCAAAAGAGAAGGATATTTTAAAAGAAAAATTGTTAAACGCGGTTTGCCTCAAAGTGGGAGATCTTCTGTGTAGGAAATAAAATATATTTTGATTGGTTTGATATTGTATCTCACGAAAATTAAAAATAAGACCTCCTTTATCAAAACATAAAAACTCCACAATGCAATTAGAATGCTCAGAATGAACAAATCTGGAATGAAACCAATATGTTATGTGAAACAATATACCCTATTTCAACTTACGTCAGCCGGCAAGATATCCGCACATGTATTTTTCATCAGATCATTTCGGATGTAATCTTCAACCTTTGCTTTGATATCTTTTGCCAAAGCAGCACCTTCTAGCATCGCTTTTACTAAATATGGTTTCAATTGATCACCTTTCTTTTGGAGGTATTTGCCAACTGTATCTAATTTATCGCAGAACTAAAAAAAATAATAATTTATGAGTTCGATAAGACCAAACTACCAGTTAATTTTGATGCATGGTATTGAGCCTTGCTTAAAACCACAATAATGAAACTTTAAAATAGAGTTCATTAAAGGTTGAATAAACAGGCATAATCTATTATTGAATTGCAATTAGTACTAGTTATCGCACAGTGCCGAGAAAAATATCGGCAATATTTTTTGAGTGTTTTTATGTTCTTGTTACAAATATGCGAGAACATAAAAAACGAAAAAAATATCAGCCGATATTTTTCGAGAGCATGTGCGATAACTTGTTTATCATATACTCGGTCTTATATCATGTTAATTTCACATAGTCGTTTGCACACTGCTTAATTATGTGCACGATATTAACAAGCATTGTTATGGGGGGGCAATAAAATCACTGCAAGGTAATTTATTTCATTTATATTTATGAACTTATAAATTATTTGAATTTATGAAGTCACGTGCGATTTAGATCATTATAACAAATTATGTTCATGTCACGCTTAAAAGAATTTGAATGGAAATAAAAACTATGAATTTTTAAAAGAATAAATTATCATTGTGAAGCCAAATAACACAGAACTCGATCGTCGTGCTATTATATTATTCTTTCGAGTTGACTGATATAATTAAAAAAAAATTTCATACCCGGTGGAGAGCGCGTGCTCTATGATTAATGACTATTTAATGACTGTTGAAACAAAAGAAAATTTTCGAATCATAAAATGTATATTTGTGAAAATAAATTCACCGACAAGTTTTCGTTTTTAAGAACATAATAGGCTTTTCCTACGAATTTTCAGCCAATCAAGGAAATAATATAAGCTTTTTGCACGCTAAATCAGCCAATCAAAGGAAGAATATAAGCTTTTTGCACTCTGTATAAGTAAAAATTGCACTCGTTTCTCGGTTGAAAAACAAAATACAGCATATATTTCGTGCAGATTAGCCAATCAAGTTGCGAGAAAAACTCAAAGTATATGATAATGAACAATATACACCACATCTAGTTTTGAATTTAGCCGCCACAAGTGATCACATGGTTGTCTCTATATTCAAGTCGCGCATTTTGAAGTTATCAAAGTTCACTTGTCGATGTTTACGGTGGACTTAGGGCTTGACGTCAACACGACAAATTTTTTCTCGAATTTCTCGACCTTGTTGGACCGCGACGTTGATTATTTTGTTGTGAGCGTACGCTCTGTACCTGACCCTACGTGTGCACAAAACTAGTGATTACTTTTTCCTTTTATGTTTGAAAAAAGTGCCTTTGAAAAAAATGAAGTTCTAACAATGCTGTTGAAACAAGGCTAATTGGAAATAGCTCAGGTGACGATTCGGACTGGGCGTCCATGACAGAAACACTTTCGATGCATTTAAAACTGGTTGATACTAGTTAACTTCCTTTTTTAACGTAACCTGTTTTTGTACATATTTTCTTGAAAAGGTGCGAAATAGTACGTATACATGAATTCGCGAAAGTTAATTATAGCGAGAAATCTAAAATGGGTCAATTCGCAAAAGTTTCTGTCAAAGATTTCGCGATTGTTTTTTGCCTTGCGAAATTAAAAAAAAGGATATCATTAGGTGTCATTGACGTATAGGGAGGAGAAACGAGACGTTCAAAATCTAAATGCAACAGTTTAATAAGAAATTGTCAAACGTCATTTACCTGCTTATCAACTAAATCTTCACAACTTTTACTTAAGATTTCTTTCTCCAGGAATTTCTCAACGCTTGCTTTGACCTCTTCTGCTTTGGTAATACCCTTGCTATAAGCATCCTTGATTGCTTCTTCAATAACATTTGCTTTCAATTTGATTGAGGTCGCAATATTACGGAACCGATCACAAACCTGTAAAAAAAGAAGTCTTCTTTAAAACTACTTTTGCAGCGTTTAATGCTTTGTAGTTTTTCAGCATGTTGGGTAATAATATAAATCCAATGCCAGCGATGAAGCAGAAAGTGACAGTTACATGTATAAAATACTTCTGTTCAAATGGCGTTTCCGAAATACATTTGCGACAAAACGTTGACATTAACGAATCATTACGTGTTTGTATATCTCATGGCATAGTATTTTCAACTGGTGTTCATTTCATTGACTCTATTAAATTTGGAATTCTAACGCTATAGAATGGAGTTGACAGCAAGAAAATGCTAATTTCAAAGAATATGTCTGTGATTGCACAAGAGTCAACTTTCCGCATCCTCGTCCCAGGGACCATTGGTTCCTGAACTGTTATTACGGAGTGAAGCAAAATGCTCTGGAAATGAAGGTGGACTTTGAGCAGCAATCAACTAAAAATGGTCTTTGTGAGAGTGGGTGGGGGAGGGTAGTACAAAATTACCTTTACTGCCAATACGGAATCACATTTCACTGTCCTTTTCTGTACAATGACGTCATCAGCGTTAATAAACGTTGCTGCTATGGCAACCAGAAGTAAACACAGCTTCATCTACAAAATAAGTAGTTCAAACAAATAAATAAAAAAAACAAGAACAAAAAACTATGTAAAAAATACAAGACTTTTTTGGCATACCGTATTCTCTCTATTTAACGCCCACTCTCTATTTGGCGCCCCTCTCCAATAAACGCCCACCATAAAACATCACAAACCGTATTGAATGCCCCTCTCTATTTAACGCCCCTCTCTAATTAACGCCCCTGTCTAATTAACGCCCATTCCATATTTTATGTGAAGGGGACGTTTATCAGAATTTTACACTTAAATCAAATAAAGACAATATTTGGATGAAGTGTGTAAGCGTTTAGTATATTTATTTATATTTCTAGTGATGAGTAGACAGTTACAAAAGTTTCAAACCAAGAGAAACATTCTGTAATTTGATATTTTTTTTATGCTTTAGCTCCAGCGTAACAATTTTTTGTTTTCGCTTGTACAGTTCTTCATCTAATACCACTGCTGTCTTTTGCAATATGTGTAACAATTGTATTTTGCGGGTACAACAAGTCCGACTTCCCGTTTTCTCTTTCCTGTGACTGTAACTATTATGAAATTATCCTTGTCCTTATTCAGGAAATAAAAAATCAGGCTTGATATTTCAATCGGCACATGCCCTACCAGTTCTTTGTCACAGCTTTCTTAAGAAAAGAAAATCTATTACTGGAAACTTTTAATTGTTTTTAATAAACGCCCAATCTCTAATTAACGCCCCTCTCCAATTAACACGCACCCTAAAATCTCGAAAATTAATTAAACGCCCAGGGCGTCAAATAGAGAGAATACGGTATAGTACCTTCTGTCATATAAATAAAGTAAAGCAAAAAGGACCCCGCAGTTGGACCACCATAACTTCTGGAGACTAGGTTGTCATAAAAAGTGCTCCCCAATGTTTTAGAATAAGAATGAATTGGGCTACCCAACGGTATCAAAACTGTCTTGACCTTGTCCTCGGCCACTAATTGTGACTTCATTTTCGTGAAACTGAGTATCTGTTAACTGGATAAAGAAGTTTCTTTTTAAAAATAAGACATCCTTTAATGGTTAAATGTTACACCATACACAGTCCTTTATATAGTTGTGTACCATTATAACTTTCACGACGGTGTAACTCCCACTTCCTGTTTTCAATTTCAAAACTATGTCAAACTTTGAACTGCTGTGGCCGCATATGGATGACCCGGATATGGATGACCCAGATATGGATGACCTGCAACGTGTATACCGGATATGGATGACCCGGATATGGATGACCTGCAACGTGTATACCGGATATGGATGACCTGCAACGTGTATACCGGATATGGATGACTTGCAACGTGTATTTGACAGGTTTTTTTTAGACCTGCCAACCTGGCGTGTAGTTCATAATTTAAATGTCTTGCAAAAATCATTGTCCGACTTATCTCTCGCAAATGGGTTAATAGTTCTTCAAACTTTGTACTTTGTAAGCACAAAAACTTTTTGATTTATAACCCAAGAACAACCATTCTTATATAATCCTATGATAATTTAAAAATTTATTTCTGAAAGATGTTCCAAAAGCAATTTCGCGGAGACTATGATTTGTTTTTTATCAATATTAAACACTGTCAAACTGGTTTTCAGAACATGATAAACAAAAAAAGCGATAAATGGAACTGAAAAGTGATTTACCTTTAATAAGACAGCGACAAAACCTTCGACACAAACCGTGAACTCGCATTCGGTGTATTAACCCTTATATGAAGCATGTATTTACAATATGTTCACCTGTACAAATTTTGCAATATACTTTCTGTGACTACACGGGTGTTGAAACATACTTGAATGTCCTTTACTGATATTCTGATATTCTTTTGTGTACATCGACTGCATATTGAATTATATTGATAACAATGATGAGAATCGTTGCTGATAAGGAATTTACTACACCCTGTGAATGCATCAATTTTTGTACCGCCTATTACTCGATGATGTTGACACAGCTATGCAACTACAAACATCTAGTGATGTTGATGTATGTCTCCATGGCGGTGTAATTATTAATTAATTTTTAGCTATTGATTAGAGGAGAATGAAACCTAAAAGAGAAAGTTTAAAACATTATTACAAAATTTGAAGAAGGGCGGAGTGGGTGGGGGAGGTAATTATGACCAGATTTAATTCCACTCCAAGATATGTCGTTTCATTGGCCGCATAATATCCAACCTCTCTTTCAAGGAGCAGTAAAACTTGACAATTATCTTAAAAAAATATTTCTCTCTCATTGTTCGGATAAAAAAAGGACTATTTGATAAAGCTTTTGCTTTTTTCAGATTTCTACGACATTTATGTTCAAGTTAGTAGAACATGTGTTTTTCTTTTTGTTTTCTTTAAGGCGCCAACATGACCATAAACACAATGTTGGCATGGCAACATCAGATGCATAACATGTCTCAAATTGAAGAAAAGTTGAGAGTAAGGGGATATCCCAATGTTTTTTCTAGCAGTTCTTCTTTAGGGCGGACACACAACAATACGTCATATAATATTTTTTTAAAGAAGTTTCAGTTTAAATTTTAAATTGTCTTCGTGAACATATCTGTGAGGGAGGCCTTGCACTTAGCAGACACCTTGTTGACGCCTGACCGTCCGATATATAAAAGGTTCATTATTTTCTGTTGCTGGGCTCGTTGGATTTCTTTAATATAATAAGGGGCTGATCAACTGGTAGGGTTAACACTATCTATTTTGATATTAATATATTTCTACGTCACATCAACTTCTTTAGGATACGTTAGGATACAGACAGCAAGATAATTTGTGAAATAAAGCTAGTTTTTTTTAGATATGTGAATAAACCATTTAAAAAATTTATGCGTGCTGGGGGGGTCTTAACCGACTGATAGCCTTGTGGTAGGGCGTTCGCTTCCAGTGCGGGAGGTCTTGGGTTCAAACCCCGGCCGAGTCATGCCAGAGACTATAAAAGTGTGAATCTATCCTTTCTGCTTAGCGTTCAGCATGAGAATAGGATTGATATCTTAGGCGGTTGTCTAGTTGAGCGATTGCTGTGCTTGCACGACTTTCGTAGCTCAAATGGGAGCTTTAAATGCGCTAGGCTCCTCAATGCTGGGGGGCCGAATCAGCCCCCCAGCATTGAGGAGCCCCTAACAGGACCAGCAGGAATAGGGCTAAAATATTAAGTCCTACTAAATTCTCAACTGGTACAATGAGTTTTCTTTCATAGTACCATAGTTAGCTGAGTGCGGGAATGGTTAGCCTATTCCCCAAATTAGTGTATTAAAATTAACTAATTTGATTTTCACGCGTGCTCGTTGAAGTTCAACAAGATGCAGGCGCTGCATAATCTCGCTATTAAAAATGCACAACTATGAAACATCCACAATGCGACCCAATTCTACAATTTCTGCTAACAAAAATACAGCCTATCATCCATGGTTAAAAGTCGCGCGATTGAAACGTTTATGGTCTTAAACGGCATTTAGGTGACAAAAAATCAAAATTTTGATGTCACCATCATGTTCAGCATACTTTTTTTGTTATCTGTGCCAAATTTTGTCGAAAATAAAGTAGTTTTAATTTCGGACCAATTTTGGCCTAAAATGACATTTAGGTGACAAAAAATCAAAATTTTAATGTCACCATCATGTTCGGCATACTTTTTTTGGTAACTTTGCCAAATTTTGTCTAAAATAAAGTAGTTTTAATTTTTGGACCAATTTTGGCCTAAAATGACATTTAGGTGACAAAAATCAAAATTATGATGTCACTATTATGTTCAGCATACCTTTTTTGTTAACTCTGCCAAATTTTGTCGAAAACAAATACCAATTTTGGCCTGAAACGTCATTTAGATGACTTCCAAGTACTTAGAGAGTTTAGGTACGAAGTTTAAATCTGTGACGTTGCAATTGACCATTTGGGACATTTAGTTAGTTACGAGTTGGAAACCTATCCTCGCAGGCGAGATAATAAAAAGAAAAAAAAAAGTAAAAATAGTTACCAAGATGAGATTTGAACACACGACTACTCCCGTGTCGGTGCTCAGAGAGCCAAAAATTTCCATTTTGGGACGGTATTTGAATACTCCTCGCAGGCGAGATAATAATAATTAATGCACAATATTTCATGACCTTGGAATCAAAAATTTTAATCTCAAACTTATTTAATGTGGGTACGTTCGGTTCTCACTTGGGCAAACGCATTATCACGTTACTCCGTAGTGAAAACCAAGCTAAAATTTTCTTATCTTTAACCCTATTTTGTATGGGCTTTTTTGACCCTTGTAAGTATGGGGGGGGGGCGGGCATAAAGTGCCCGCGGGCTGTAACTTTTGTTCTGTTTGGTTTTAAGTGACGAAACTTGGCACAAAGAAGCATCAATATGTTGTGACTTAATTAGTGACAAAATATTTGGGTTGACATGTCATCACAGGATGTGATGATGTGATAATGAGACAATGGTCGAAGAAAATATGTCTTTCTTGGAAATTCTCGTTTCTTTATCTTTTTTAAAACTATTTCCAGTACTAGTCATTAAAAAATTAATATAAGAATGTAAGATATGCTTGGAAACATTTACAGGTGTTATGAAGACAAAGGATTTCTTTAGGGAGAAAATGGAAATCAATCAGAATTCAAATCTTCCAGAAATGTTTTTAAAAAATCGATATTTGAGAACCTTAGTGTTAGTAGCTGTCATGGATGAAAACTTGGTATATCTATTAGCACTTATGTCAGTAACTACTCAATCAAGACAATTTGGATTGACATGTGACAAAATGACCTATGACGTCATCATATGATAGTAGAAATAGAGAAATAGGAAAATACAAATATTCCGGTCTGTAAATTACCAATATTCCGGTCTGCAAATTACACAGTATGCATGTCAATATTGTATGATGACTTTTTGTCACTATCACATACATAATCACATATTCAAACAACTGGTTAGTTTAGAAAACATTTATTTTTAGCACTACAGCAAAAGTTGATACCACCTGTCAATAAAGTACAAAATGCCATTGACAGGACAATTTTTGGAAATATTTTTTTTTTATTTTCCAAAAGTACAATAAAAGTTAGGAAAAGTCACAAAATTTCCATACCAAATAGGGTTAAAGCTGGATTCCTACCATGGGCAAACGCAAGTTAATTTTTAAATATAAATACTCTTGTATTTTGCATTTTTTTTCTTTTTTTGTATTTCGTAAAATTTCACGACATAAATGTTCCCTAATTTAGCTAAAATTTCTGAAAGTTTCTACACCTAAGTTTAAAAAAGTTTAAAATATAACGAGCGTCGTTGGTATCTTCGTTGATAACAGAAAGGCCTTAAAATTATTAGAAAAATGGAAATTGTTTGTTCCTAGACACAGAATTGAAATTCTTAAGTGATTTCCACATCAAGTGACAAAGAATCTGTTTTCGCCATCGAATTGAAAACTTTGACTGGAATGTACTTTTGCACATTAAAATAAATTAAATAAATTACTTCGGTTCTTGGTGTGTATCGTTTTAGCAGAAGTAAAACTCGAGGGCTGTTTATAAAATAGACGCCGGATTTATCTTGCGTAGTCTATTTATCTTTTTTCGCAATAATTAAGGAAAGAAATTTTTCGTGAAATATTAATTATTCTTTTTAATGCGTTACCGGTAGTTATTAAGTTTCAACTATGGAAGAATTTACTGATATTTCTAAGTACAGAGGACTACAAGCACCATTTCAACACGTTATTTAGAAGTCAAACGTTAGTATAAAAACCAAAAAATTAGGAAAGAAACAACAGAAGGTTACACATTTCTGCAATTTTCCGTATGACACAAATATTTATTTGTGAGAAAGTGTCTAAGAAACTGGACTGGGCTATCGATTCAAACAAAAACAGGCTAAAATTTTTCCCTACAAGCGTTTTACTAGTGCCCAGACTGCGCTGTGTGAAAGCCGGTAATTAGGTAAAAAATTTTTTTTCCAGGTTTTAAACACTGTGCTAAATTTGCGCCAAACTGTGCTAAATTTGCGCATGCGCAAGAAAATAAATACGCTGATCTATTTAAAAAGCGACGGGGTAGCAGTGTAATCAGACATCAATTTATTTATTCATAAAAATTACCATATATTTCAAATTATTTCATTGATTTTTATACAAAAACATTTTTGGTCACAAAATTTACATGCAGTAGAAAAAAGAATATGTACAATACCGAGAAAATCAATAAAAACAACAACAAATAAAAATGATTTTAAAAAGTTTAAAAAAATCATTCATAAAATAACAAAGATTCGTTTTATAAAAATTCCATTTAGTTCAAAATGTTTAAAGTTCATGTTGAAAATATTTTTTATATGAGCGATTTCGTCATACAAGTTTCTTTTCTGAGTCCGGCTCAGTTACTCTGAATGTTATAAAACTCCTACAAAATCGATGAGCTCAAAACACAAAGAAATTCGTCAAACAATCAAAAATTCAAAGACTAAATCATCTCCGATGGAGATATTATAAACACATGTACGTTGGAGAGCGTAAAATTTACAAAAGTGTAAAGTACTGATTAATTACTTTCAAAAATTAATTTTCTAAACAATATTATTTATTCTAATTATTAAAAAAACAAAATACTAAAGTTGTCACATAAAAAGAATTGCTCCCGTTTCTACGTATAAACTAACAGTATTTTCATCTAATATATACCGCTATCACGGGGGTCAAATCTTTGTCTTTTAAAAATTGACATACACCTAAAGAGTTTTCGTAACAAATGACGTCACGGTATTGTTTGACGTATCCTTTAAAAGTTTGACAGTGGGGAGTCATCGTCTTCCATATATGGATCCTGATACAACGGATTAGCCATGGAGGTTGCTCCACCTTTTGTTTCGGCTGGCACAGCAAACTCTTCATCAGCAAACATGTCTGTATCCAGTTCACCCATGGAGAACTCGCCCATTGGTTGATCGTCATAGATCGGATTCGATACACCTTCACTCTTGATAGAGACTCCTTTTGGTTCACTAAAATAGAATTTTAGTCTTTTAAATAGGCCAACTAGTTTGCTCGAGAATTGATGCGTCTGTTTGTCACCTTATAACAACCATGGTATACATAATACAAAACTAATTCCCGATGGTTACAATGCGATCTCTCGAAACCCGACAGTCGCGAAAAGATCCCTGGAAACGTCGCTGATTTAGAAAGCGAAGGATCATAACACAATAAAAGTTGCTATATCACAAGAAGTAACCCTCACATTGCCATATTGTGACTTTTCGACAAGGCTTAGTTTACACGACAATCTAATTTAAACCTAACTACACAGAAACTTTTTTCAAAAAGAAAGGTTTTTCCCTTTCAGAAAATAAACTGCCTAAAAACCGAATTCACAGAAGAATTACTAAAAATAAACACACCCTTTCTTTTTGTTTTCTTCCGGTTGCTTGGTTGGGTCGTAAAACACAGAAAACAAGTGCAACTTCTTTTCCTTTCTTCGTTTCGAGACGATGTATGCAATCAGAATTAATATAAGCAGGATAACTAATCCACCCACAACTCCGGCTGCAATTATGCTTGTGCCGTTGGTGTTATCGCCGATGCTTTTACCCGTGGTTCCACCGCACCTTGCTTCATCTGAACCGTCGCGACATTCGGGTTTGCCGTTGCAACGTGTCGTGTTTGAGAGACACCGGCCGTTCGAGCGGCATGTAAATTGATCACTTCGGCATGGAATGTTAGTGGGGAATACCCGCGAGGTGTTTGTTGTACAATCAGGGTTCAAGACGACATCATCGATTGCAATATCACTCTTGTATGACTTCCCGACAATACCTGCACAAAATACGTAAAAAGTAAGAGAAAATTCATCAGCTGCGACTTTATTCGTTAACAATAAAAACAAGAAATTACTATTTCTTCTTACAAGTCTGTTTTCTTTATAAGGACTGGGAACTGAATCTTAAGTAAAAATGTATGGGTGTATGTATTGTTTTTCCTTTCATTGCTACTAACACTAGCTCTCCAAAAACAGCCTTAAATATAGCATGAATTGTTATATGGGTAGCTGTAGAACAAGCTCTACAGGTTTTACCCGCCGACCGTTCTTTTTAGACTAAGTCACGATCGAATTGAGGAAATCGCGCGAAACAAATCAATGTTGCATAGCTTTGAAAGTTGTAGCTTAGCTTTCTTAATTGTTGCCATTTTACAAGCCAAATCATCTAGTAGACAGTCTTGTTAGATTGATACTTGATAAGAAAACAATTTTAAAAAATTCAGGTCAACCTACCTTCGAATACCAATCTAAATACACCAGTTTCGTTAGCCAGGTTAAGCACTGCTTGCACCCACATATCACCTGCAGTACCAGTCACAGAAAACTTCTTTGTCAATGCTCCTTGAGCTACCCTCAGAACGTAAACATTAAGTGCTTCGGAGTGCATACCGTCCATGTGATAGTAAAAGATCACCTTGCACTGACCATTTGGTTTCGCTTTCATCGGTAAACTTATCAAACGTGCTTTATTGCCTTGCTTTCTGCCGCTTGACTCGATGTACATGTAGTGTCCTAAAGATAAATCCACTCAGATTTAATTACACCGTATCCTTGAGCAATTAGTTTTCACTGACGAAAACGTGAGCCAATATATGTTAGTCGGTCAGGTTAATTATTCTCGATCCTTATTCTCTTATACTTGAGTGCCGTGGAACAATACTTGTGTACCTACTTCATTATTGTGTCTCACATTCTTTACACTGGTGCAAATCGAACATTACTAATACTATTCGAACGTTTGATAAAACATTTGCAAACTACATATTAAACATAAAAGAATCATACATACCAACTTTTGTTCCGTAGGTGTGGTCACGAGTAGGGCCTGTATTATAACTTGGAGTCCATCCCTTATTCCTCGTCCAATCAAAATCATCTCCGGTTGAGTCTTGAGTGAAATTGCAAGGGTCAAACAAATCGTCTTCGAAGTTACAGCCAAGATAATCAGTACATTGGTGACCGACATTTTCGTCAGACGAGTCGCCGCAGTCGTCGATAAAGTTGCAAATGTCGTTCGGGTTAATGCAATTAGCGTTCTGGCAGCTGGATAAGAAAAAATGGGGTTAAATGAATTTATCTTATGTCTTGGGTTACGACAAAGTAACTTGTGTTACGCCATACTAGGGTTTGCACTTGTTCTGTAAAATACACTTGATGCTTAAATAGGTAGTTTTATAATGGTTTATTACCCGGGTAAAAGGGCGGCATCGATATTTTCGAAAATCGTGCAATGTGATTGGTTAGAACTTACGTCATAGCGGGCAATATTCCACGGTATTGCCCGCTACCATAGCAACCGTGTTTAAAGTTTAAATATGGTAGCATTAAATGTAAATAAACACGGAAAAAAGTAAACAAAACGCGAAACAGAAGTGAAACAGAAGTGAAACTTACTTTTATCTTTTAAAGAATTCAATGTTGTGGCTGCAATGAAAACCTGCTATGTTTACACGATATTTGATTTAAAAAAAAATATTTTGTTCGAATGTACGTTCCATATGGGAATAGTTTCTATAAAGATGTGGTTTCTACATCCTGCTTTTATAATGTTATATTTTTTGTTGTAAAATGCAGTTTAATTAAAAGAATAATTTAAACGAAGATTTCCGAAAGTTACGATTATTTAATAAAATCTACTGATTTATTCTAAACACAAATTTCTATGGTAGGTATATCAAGGAACAGATGAAAAAAACAACTGAAAGAGCTGAAATAAAAAATTAAAATTAAAAACGATCCTTAACGCAGAAAAATTCCGTGGTTTATTTTTAAAATGGAAGTATTTTCATGACCTTTCTTCAGACCAAACCAAACCAAATCTTATTTTTTTCCATAAACCGTGGCCACCTTGCATGCTGTACGTATTAAATTACGTGTACTACTAAATAATGAAACCTGTATAACATTTTTGATTCCCCAATTAACGCCCCAGGGTGGATTATCCAAACAATTCTCCTTCGCAGAATCTTTCATAATAAGAACTTACATGAATTTACCAGGATCATTTCCAGTACACGGAGGAGGGTGCGCACAGTCTTCAAATGAAATTTCATCAATAGCGATATCACCTTTAACGCCACCACCGCCCACATTAGCAGTGAAGTTCAAAAAGAATGGGTCCACACGTCGACCTACTGAAACAGTGGCCAATCTCCAACGATTACCTTGATCACCTAGAAAGGAAAAGAAAGCAAGATAATTGCTGGCATATGATTAAACAAGAATTCTACGTTCACACTGGGAAATATTATTATGGATTTTTTTCTTGATTTAATTTGGAATCTATTGTTCATATTGTGCAACAACAAAACAACGCCTCACCTTTACGTTCAAACAAAATCGTATCGAGTTGAGGAGCGTCCTCCGGTGTATTCAGAAACAATAGATGCACACGAAGTATACCGACATTGGCTCCGTACATGTGATAGTAGAACTTGAGTTTGCAGTAAGCAAATGAACTGCCATACACCGGACTGGTAAGAATAGCGTCGTGGTTTTTCTTTTTGCTGCTCACTTCAAGATAAGCATAGTATCCTAGAAACAAAATAAGTGAGTTTATTCATTTACTCCTTTATTGATTGATTGATTGATTGATTGATATCAGACACATCATAAGGATAAAAGAAAAAAAAAAGAAACAAACCTTTCGGGTCATTTCTTGCATCGGCTGTCGGTCCAGTTGCTGATGATGGTGTGGCGCCTTGTTGAAGAGTGAAGTCAAGATCATCTGTGACGTCATTCATCCATGGTTTAAATCCATTCTCGAAACCTTGCGGGTGACCGCATGTTACGTTATCTTCGTCCGTTCCGTCCTTACAATCCGGCGTAAAATCGCAAACGAGGAAGCTAGGCACGCAGTTTCGGTCTTTTCGGCACGTGAAGTCGGGGAAGCAATAATCAATTGGCGGTTGGGTTGGTCCTCCTGTTAAAAACGACAAAGAGTGTATACGAAGCTGCTCATAAATGTGTAGTGTGAAAATATTGGAATCTTTTGCGCAAATATCAGTTGAACTTATAAGAATATCAGAATTCTAACCAGGCCGATCACTATTCTTATTTTTCTATCTGTTCTAAACAATAGACCAATTGTTTTTCACCTGAAATCCTAGTCTGATATTCTTATAGAGAAATATTGGAAAATGCCGAAGCGTTGTAGTAGCACTCCACCACGAAAAACAATTTCCTTACCTGGTAGAGATTTCTTGTTTAATACACAACCTGGAGAAAGAATGATATCATCCAAGGATATATCACCCTTGTATGATGTGCCAACTTGAGCAACAAAAATTATCTGAAATATAAAGAGAACGTCAATGCAAACTAATGTAACCGATGTGGTTAACCCAACTATAACATGGACTGACACACATAAAAAACAAAACAAATGCATGCCTTAAATGTATTGGATATCGCGGGTAAAAAAATCGCTTTTTGACGAGGTTGGCTAAATCAAATACCAGTGAGATAAATTGGCTACTGGGATTCAAAAAATTTTATAACCTTGACACAATTTGTTTTAAAAAAAAGTATGCTGCCTCTCCACTCGAAAAAATAAATATCCTAAAACGTTAATGTGGCCGTAAAATTTACTTGTGTGACAATAAAGTGAAAACGAAACCCAAAATATTTCTGGAGTGCCAACTGAACTGCACCTCTGTAGTTATAAGATATTTCCTTTAACAATCGAAAACGTTTTTTCAGCAGTATTTTACGATAGTTTAATAAACTAGAATCCAGAAACTTAGAGAGAGAATATATCCTGCACAAGTACCTGGAAGTCTTTGGGGCTTGTTAACGTCACTTTCGCTTTCAACCACTTATCGCCTTGATCTCCAGTTAAAGACCACGGAGATTTATCCGGCACGCCGTACATCGTTGCAGTGTAAACAGTCAGTGAGCCGATGTGTGCACCGTACATGTGATACCAGAAGCTAACAAAGCAGGCACCGTTAGCGTATGTATTACCGGTTGCAGCTATGGTTGGACTTGCCAGCATCGCGGTGTCGTTCGATTGTTTAGTCGAAGCTTCGATGTAGATGTATTTACCTGATCGGAAGATCAGTAAGCTCGTTACAACAGTTATGGAGAAAAAAGCTCGTAACAACATTTATGGAGAAAGAAAGCTCGTAACAACAGTTATAGAGAAAAGGAGCTCGTAACAACATTTATAGAGAAAAAAGCTCGTAACAACAGTTATGGAGAAAAAAAGCTCGTAACAACATTTCTAGAGAAAAAGAGCTCGTAACAACATTTATAGAGAAAAGGAGCTCGTAACAACAGTTATAAAGAAAGAAAGCTCGTAACAACATTTATAGAAAAAAAAAGCTCGTAACAAGAGTTATGGAGAAAGAAAGTTCGTAACAACAGTTATGGAAAAAGAAAGTTCGTAACAACATTTATAGAGAAAAAGAGCTCGTAACAACAGTTATAAAGAAAGAAAGCTCGTAACAACGTTTATAGAGAAAAAAAGCTCGTAACAACAGTTATGGAGAAAGAAAGCTCGTAACAACAGTTATAGAGAAGGAAAGCTCGTAACAACATTTATAAAGAAAGAAAGCTCGTAACAACATTTATAGAGAAAAAGAGCTCGTAACAACATTTATAGAGAAAAAGAGCTCGTAACAACATTTATAGAGAAAAAGAGCTCGTAACAACATTTATGGAGAAAAGAGCTCGTAACAACAGTT
This sequence comes from Hydractinia echinata, assembly GCA_030067915.1. Taxonomy (NCBI): domain Eukaryota; kingdom Metazoa; phylum Cnidaria; class Hydrozoa; order Anthoathecata; family Hydractiniidae; genus Hydractinia; species Hydractinia echinata. The sequence goes on from JASGCC010000117.1 coordinate 873,526, forward strand.
ATGGAGAAAGACAGTGCAAAGATCATACATCAATCTCCCCCACTGTTAAAATATAGAAAAACCGTACCATGTTCTTCCTGTAAGGTATGATCAGTGGCTGGTCCGGTTCCACTTGAAGTCGTCTTTCCGCTTTGTATATCAAAATCAAACGTATCCTGATCTTGAAGTTGTACCCAACCGTGCAAGCCTGATTCAAAGTCGAGCCTGAAAATTAAAAAAATATGCTCGTCATAGAACACATGGGTCACATATTAACACTTGCTAGAGAGGCTAACAAAGCCGACATATAGATTTTTTCTAATTCAATGTATTTCACGTCGTTTATACGTCTGCAATTTACATTTTGTTTTGCGACTATACGTTCAAGTTACACCAACATATATCGGGCAAAATCTGCTGTTAGTCAAGGAGTTTTTTTAACACGGCATTCGTCCCGGGGGTGTCGGGGTTTGTTTAAAAAAATTAACATATTCTCTTATAAAAGCAAGAACGAGACACCATTGAAACTGACACGTACTTAATGTATCCTTTACATAATGTATCGTCTTCGTCTGAGCCGTCACAACAATTTCTATCGTTGTCGCAAATACTGTCCCTTGATATACATTGTTTTGTCAGCGTACACTGAAAGTTTTGTGAATTACAAGTAGGATCAGGTTTCTTCTCCGCACAGTCGAATTTCCAATCGTCAATAGCTGCATCAGTTTTTGTTCCCCAGTAATGCTGACCCTCAAATATCATCTGCAATGGAAATCAATGTAACGATTATTAAAAGCACAGATTTCAGATAAACATTGGGACGAGTGAAAGTAACGCAAAAACAGGGTGGCAGAAATAAACATATTATTTTTCATGAGAGCAAAAGCGGAATATCGCATTTGTGCAAAATTTGATTTTAAGACATAAATTATTGCGGTTTCAATGCCTACCATACATTTGGCGACATTGCGTTTATTTATTATTGCGTTTTGACAATATTTTGATGATTTGGCGACATAAATTATTGCGACTTTATTAATTTCTATCAACAATTTCAGACGTTTTTTTTTATTCTCAAGAAAAATGTTTCTTCCTGTTGACTTCCTGTTCATTTTTTTATGGAAATTTTACCGATTTATTCAAATTTGGGCGAATACATTGTGAATTTAAATTGTCATGTGCGATTGCGCGAGATTGATTACGAAGTATGCGCGAGAATTATTACGGAGAATGCGATCGAAAAAGTAAAGCACATTCTCAAGATTGTGTCATCCATCATCGAGACACCGTGATTGTCACGAAAAAAATCACAGCAAGTCAGACCTACCCTAAAGTCACGTGGACATCTCGGAAGTTGCACTACGGCTTGTTTCCATTTATCGCCTGTCGATTTTGAGGTGGTCCACAGCTGTGTGTCCCTGCCGTTCTTTCGGTAGAGGATATTCAATCTCGCGTCGTTCTTGCTGGAAACCTTCGCGTGGTACATGTTATACCAGAATGTAAATTTGCAGTCGTAAGCACCCATGTAGTACATCGGGCTAACAAAGTGGGCGTTAGGGAAATTACCGCCCTTGCGCTGATTAGCTTCCATGTATAGGTAGTAACCTGTTCAGGGAAAAAGACATAAAGGTCAGAATTACTTGTTGCATATCTTGAATAGCACTTATTGGAAGTTCAAAACTTAAATACTTGGTATTTGTTGAGCTCAATAAATGATTGTTTGAATTAGATTTATGCTACAACGTACAGCCTGAGATAGGATAAATATACTATGGTAATCCTTGTTCTGTTATTTACACGCATCTAGAAACGTATGGCTATAAATTTGGGGATGAAACATGAGGATGTGTTAAATAACATCACGGTAGTACTAAGTTAGGCATAGTCGAGGCAAATATTCTTTACCTTCTTTTGTTCCTTTCGTATGATCGAATGGTGGTCCAGTATCGTTCGATGGCGTCTTGCCTTGATGTACTTTCCACTCCATGACGTCAAGATACCAAGTGTTTAACCAAGAGCAAGCGTTGTTTCCTTCAAAGTCGCACGTCGCCGGACATCGAGATTCGTCTTTCTTGTTGTTGCAGTCGACGACGAAGTTACAAACTTTGTGCGCGTCTATACATTGTCCGTCGCCACAGCTAGACATAATTGGAAAATAAATTTATGATGTTTGGCCCTGTGAAAAATAAGTTTAAATTGGGCGAAACGAACATGCAAGAGAATACAAATTTAAACTTGCTTCTGCTGAGCGACTAAATTCTAGTATAACTGCAAGATAAGGATCGACAGTATTTCGTTGTGAACATGTTTATCTAACGAATCATCCCAAATGTGCAAGGTAAATCCTTATAAAAATTGGCTAAAATAAACGAGGTAATTGTTGCCTCGCTTAACCACAACCTTTTAATAAGGGTTTACACCAGAGATTTTGATAATTATGATTTGTTAGAAAAACTGTATGTTGTTACTAGGCTCAGTTTCTCAAGACTAGGTATAGGTGTTTTTTTTGTTCAGAAAAAAAACATCAAGTCAAAACTGTGTAATAAGACAAAAAAAATTTAAAATCTGATTTGGATCAATTCAAGTTTTTTTAGATACTGCTCAACAACACAGTCCCTGCTGAAACACTTTCAGGGCAAGAGATTTTTACACCTCGACTAACCTATATTGACCACTTTTGCAACCTGGTGGAGGTGACGGTGTTATCGGGTTGGGGTTCAACGTCGCTTTGAAATCTACTTTACAGTCGGATGTAAATGAGATGTCGTCAATGGAAATGTCACCCTTGTACCCAACCCCTCTTTTAGCTTCAATCACAACTCTGAACGGTTTGACGTCATTCATGTTAACTGAAGCAGATTTCCAGATGTCTTCTTTGTCGCCTAAAAGAAATACAAAACGTAAGCAGGAATAGTGGAGAAGATCTGGGTTTCCACTCCAGCAATCTCAACCAGAATCAGTCATTTTGGGTCCAACACGTGTCCAGACAAATATTCGATTTAAACCTGATCTATTAAGTAGGTGTTTTTGATAAAACTGCGTTTCTAAAGCTAAGCCTTGGTACTTAATCATGGTTATGTATTTTCTTTAATTAAAAATATTGGCAATGGCTTTCGGAAGTTTTAAACAAGAAATGTTTTACCTTTCAATTTAACCAAACTAGTAATACGAAAATCAATTTCTATGGGCACACGTATTCCAAAAACACGCCTAAGTTTACAGCAGGTTTCAGGTGTGTAAAAGTCGAATACATGAACGAGGCAATGTACAATGCACTCAACCCAGAACATTCATTAATCCTGCATCCCTGAAACACTTTCACTTCGAGTATATTACACAGACCGGAATAAGCACCTACTACAACAACGCACCTGTTTGACTCCACACTGTTGGCATAGGCGACGTAGCGTCTGCGGAATATTGCTTCTTGATAAACAGCGTGTCGACGTGTTCGCCGTACATGTGATAGAAGAAACGCATCGTGCAAGTTTTACCCTTTTGTGGGATAAACACAGGACCCTTTAAACGCGCAGTGTCGTTAGTTTTTCTAGGTGCAGATGTCTCAATGTACATGTAGTAACCGAGGCGATGACCTAGGTGAGGAAGTAAAGTAATAAATTTTTGTGTGAAAGCTATCCAGAAGATCAAAACTAGCTACGTACAGTACAGTAATATTTATTTTAAGACAAATTAGTCAGAAACGTACATGGCAGCAATTTTGCCATGTCATAGTGCTTATCAAAACTCAGGCGTAATTCTAAAGACCACTTACCGGTGGTGTGATCAGTACCCGGTCCAGTAGCAGAGGAACCAGTACTTCCAGCAGATCTTGTCCAGTCAAAGTCGTCGCTTTGGTCTTGATACCAGTTGCACGTGTCTTTCTCAAAGTCGCATCTTTCTATAAACTTTTGACAGATGGCTGGCTTCTCGTCGCTCTTATCACCACAGTCATTTGAGAAGTCGCACATCTATACAAAATTGAAGATAAAATGTTTGAAATTTGAATTTTAAGAAAAGCAAAAATAAGTGGTAAGGGTCACACATAAACCTTCGTTGAATAGAGAAAGCCTGATGAGAATTCAGTTTGACAGTTTCGTTAACAACAGTTTTATTGGACCCAACACAACTAGGCGTTAATAGGGCATTGATAGGGCGTTGATAGGGCGTTGCGCCCAATAAAAAGTATTTGATGTGCTGTTTTGTTTCCACAACAAGAAAATATTCTCGATTGCTTCCTGAACTCGTAGGAAATAAAATTTAAGCTTTAAAAACATTCTGTGAATCTAGCCGAGTATTTACAATTGAAGGTATTTATCACGACCCGATTTTAACATCTCATCTATTCTGATGAAAATGTGATTTGAACATGGGTATAGAACAAATATCAAGTTAATTAATTTTAGTGGACGAAATTTATCATTATTCGTGAAAATTTGTCTGTGCGAAAATTTGACTGCGCGGAAATTGCCGGAAGGCGAATACGCGAAAATAAATCTGTGCGAAATATCTCAGCATGAATAGGCTTTTATTACTTCCGTTTTTAATTGCAACATTTACTTGATTTTAATATAAATTATGCCCGAACTTTTTTTATACCTGTTCTGGGTAAATACAGGCGCCATTGTCACAAGACACTTGTCTACGATTGCAAACGCCACCATTTTTCTTTGGCAAGGCACAGTCGACAAATTTGATGTCATCGTACGCTACGTAGTTCTTATAGCCTTGGAATCTCAACATCCAACCTAAAAAAAACAGCAGATAGTGAATGATGATCAAAGTAATGAATATACTAATATATTTTTGCTGCGTAAAACAAGTGTTAGAGTCGAGTGGAAGAAGAGTCAAAGCCTTTATAACTCAAGAAAGCAAGAAGTTTGTTGGAAATAGCAAACATTTAAATAAAGTTGTATCAAATTAGTATTGTAGCTTCGTCCTGAGTATATTGATGGCTGCTGCGATACGCACATCAAAAAACAACAACAAGCGAACAACAAAAACACGAACAGACGAAACATGTCAACCAACCTTTTGGCCTTTGGCCGACACCAATCACTCCCTTTTGCCAAGTTGTGTTCTTTGACAACGATTTGTAAAATACGATCGATTCAATAGATTTCTTGTTTACATCTTGCACGTGTGAAACTCGAACATAGTTATATCCGGTGTTACCTGAATAGTAATAGAATTCGACCTTGCATGAAGGGCTAGTAGTAGATAACGATGCGCTTTCGATGACAGCGGGCTTGTAAGAACTTCCTGAACCATCCATGGTCAGTGCAAAGTTTCCTAAAGAAAAGAGAAAAAAGTTTGAAAGCTTCTCATATAGTAGAGGGCGTCAATATGATTTCCCTCGCCGCAACATTAGTATGTAGTAAACTTAATCATCCAGCGAAAATCTATTCAAATCATTTGAACACTCAACAATGTTAATACTCCTGCGTATATCTTCTAGATTATATCTTCTAGATGGCTTTTTATAACATATCCTTAGAAGAACGTCTTCTATATAGCGAGCATGCGTATTCGTAGGGTGACGCAACGATACATCATAGAAGCTTTTTCTCTCAATGGCTTGGAAAATAAAGTTTAGAAGATAGGGACAACCGTCACTGCTAATGTTTGAGCTTTTGAGCAGTATTTATTTCATAATGGTGGCGCAAAGCACAGATGGTTATTTTAGAGGACTATAATAACATTATCTCTTTTCAAACATCGTTTCTAATCTAACCTTTTTTTGATCCTGTAGTATGATCTTTCGAAGGTCCATTTCCGGAGCCATCGGTGAGCGGTGCACTTCGTTTAAACTCATATTTACCGTTGCTTATGTCAGTGTATCCGCACATGTCTTTTTCGAAGTCACAAGTGCCTGCAAAACGAACAAGAAAACGGAATAGTTAGACCAAGGAATACAATTTATGGGGTAGAGCTAGAAAAGAGAGTTCGTTAACCAGGTCGTACAGTTCCGATAAAGCGACGCAACCGCAAAACTTGAATCATATTGCGTTATAAAACAGTCAATAGGAAATAGAAAATGCGTAATGCTGATAGAATCGGGTGTCAGGTAAACTAACAAGTTCTCAAAGCTGTACATATGAACTGAAACCTTTTCTCGAAGTTACGGTCCGAGTTGAACAGAAAACCAACCAAAAGGATTGATGCAGCTGACTTTAATATACTTTAAGAAAAAACACCAAGTAAAACATAATAATAAAACGTGAATACCACCCTACCGCAATGGTCTTCATCCTGGCCATCAGAACAATCTAATCTATAATCACACTGCAAGCTTCGATCGATGCATTTCTTATCTTTGATGCAGTAGAACTTGTTGGGTTGTTTACAAGGAGATTGAGTTGGTATGGTGGGCGTGGTAGGGATAGCAGTAGGGAACACACCGTAATATCTTGAGCAACCACCGAATGTAATATCATCAAGAGCGATGTCACCTTTGTAGCCAGTACCGCGTTCGGTTTCGATAATAACCTTGAAAAGAGAAATGGTAAGAGTTGTTGTTGTTGTTGCGGTAATTGGGATTACACAATTTGGGACGTAGTTTCACAACCCTAGTGTATTTACAAAAACTTGCTAACATGCGTGAATATAAGAGAACATGAGAGATAGTGCGCCACACAATGTTAAAGTGTGAAGGCAGATTTCAAGTGTAACTCAGCTACATTTTGTTTTTATCAATATTTCAAAAAAAATTCTTTAAGCTTGGAGCACATGAGGAAAAATATAACTTTTTAAGCTTGGAGCACACGGGAACATTAATCATACTTATTTGCTTGTTAAATGCAACATGGAACTCAAGAGAAGCGACACATTTGAGAAATAAATATAGAAAAATGTCCACCAACCTGGAATGGTTTATCGCTTCTCATAGCAACAGCTCGTCGCACCCAGAAGTTACCTGCAGAATCGCTACGACTCCACCAAACTTTTTCGGGACACGTTTTACACTGTCGAGTTTTTACACTCAATTTTCCAATGTGATCGCCAAACATGTGATAGTAGAAACGTATGTAACAGTAAGAGTATGGCGCTGTGGCTTGTACAATGCCAGAAGCAATACGGGCTTTGTCACCAGTCTTTTGCCAAGACGATTCAGCGTAGATGTAATATCCTAAAATAAAATAAAATCGTGGTCGCGTCATCGTAGATTTTCTTTCAGTCTCCACTGTTACCATATCTAGAAAGTCTTTGATATACACACGGAAACACATTTAAATTATGCAACTGACTTTTGGGCAATTAAACTAAATTTCCAAACTCTTCACAACTTTTGTGACCAAACTGTCAGCCTATATTTGGTTAACCTGTATTTCTTTTACCCCTCCTTCTGTATTGCATCTGACACCTAATTTTTAAGCCTTTCATATTCTTGTCTCCAATAGAAAAAAGCTTGACCGAAAGACGAAATTTCTATTTAAATATTTTTTGTTACTTCGAAATGGAGACTCTTATTCTATTTTTTCTCTTATTTCACCATACCTGATGTCTTGCCAGTGGAGTGGTCAAACATTGGTCCAGTACCAAATGAATCAGTGGAACCTTTAGTTCTTGTAAAATCAAATTGATCGTCCTTCAAGTTCTTCCAGTAACAGAAACTGTACTCGAAGTTACATCTGAAAACAAAACAAACCTTAAATAAAACAATTTAAAAGACCAAGTATCCCTCCCTTAATTCACTGACGATGTTAATTCCACGCTATCAAACACAAAACAATACTTAATATATATAAAGTCGCTGAAAAGTCCGTAAAAAGTGCACTTTTAAGTAGGCAATGCATTTTTTAGAAATTTAATTCCACGTTGCTTCATTGGGCAGGATTTGAACTGCGGACTAGATATATACTAAAACCAAATGCGAACAGAACAGACACCTGTAAGGGTAATGTCCGTAATAGCAGTTCTCTTCGTCAGAGTTGTCACCACAGTCGTCAGTGAAATCACATAAACGACTTCTTGACACACAAGCTCTTGTGTTGGTACAACGCCAGCTGTATCGTGTGTTACAGTATTTCGAAGGTGTGGGCAATGCACAGTTGTTCATTTGGATATCGTCTAAAGCGATGTCTCCCTTGTAACTTGTTGCACGCACTGCTCGGAATAATATCTGGAATGAGCTAGGTTGTCGGTAGGTATAGACGGTGGCTTGTTGCCATTTGTTGCCTGGGAAAGTAAGATAAATAAGTCAACAAATAAGCGAATGTATGCAGATAAAAAGAGTAGTTATAGCAATGAACTATGGAATACTTATTTGAGATTGACTTTTGAGAATTTTGCAATTGAGTCTTTAAACTGTTTTCAGAAGTACAAAATACAGCGTGCATGAGTAAATTTTTAAACGCTACGAACTCTATCATGTACTTGATGTTTGCTAATTTTAATAAAATGTCTTTACCTTGATTGCCAGACAGTTTCCATAGTGGCGTAAGGATGAGTCCACTTTTGATGTATACAACCAATTCACCAATGTTGCTGCCATACATGTGGTACCAGAAGGTAAGGTAGCAAGTAGCTGCTGCTTGCTGGAGAACAGGTCCATCTAATGAGGCTAGGTTGAAATTTTTACCGAGCGAGGCTTCGACATACACATAATAACCCAACGAATTTCCTGAAAGAGAAACAAGTGTCATGTAAAAACTAAATATATATTTGCAATGTTAAATGCACAGACCTAATCGTTGCATACCGTTGCCAAATATCAGGGTAATAAAATATTCAAAACCTTTTTCATCAGGAAAATGAAAACCGAAAATATGTAGTGCATCTCTTTTCAACTTCCAATAAACCAAGTTGTAACCGGAATTACTTCGTGTTATATGTGGTGGTTTAAATATAATTGATATCGACTGGTAGCCTCGTGGTAGAGCGTTCGCTTCCGGTGCGGAAGGTCTTGGGTTCTGACCCCGTAAAACAAGAGAACAGGATTGATATCTTAGGCGGTTGTCTAGTTGAGCAATTGCTGTGCTTGCACACTTTTTGTAGCTCAAATGAGAGCTTTAAATGCACCAGAACCTCGTTCGCATGATTCTCGTTGAGGGCATGAGCAAAAGGAACTAGGATATCTTGGGCAAAATAATTTTAACAACAACCCACCAACCAACTAATTCTATGACCAATGTTCCATTTACCTTTAGTGTGGTCAGCAGTTGGTCCGGTCATGTAAGAACCAGTTCTGCCACGTTGTCGATTCCAATCGAACACACCTTTGCTATTGTCCTTCCATCTGCACCAATCTGAAGGTAAAAACAAATTACTAGCTGTGCTACTGAAAAACAAGACGATGAAATTAATGAGCACATTGACAGAAATATATCTACAAAACAGCTATATAGACATCTTATAAACCTAATAATCACAACTATTAGAAGTATGGTAAGCGTGAGACGTTGTAAGATCCTCTACTCACATTAAGAAAACAAACAGTCAAGCTATTAGAGACCTGATAGGGGAGGTCCACACTTTATTGTGTGTACAGATTCATACAAAATATATACGTAAAGAAACTCCTTTATTTAACATGAGCCATACCATTCTCGAAGTCACAACTAGAACAACCGATCTCATCGGAATAATCTTTCGGATTAGCAGATGACACACAATCATTGACAAAGTCGCAAACTTTGTTGCTAGGAACGCACGTTTTCTTGTCCATACATTTCACTGCACACGGGTTTGGTGTTGGTTGTGGTGAAACAACTAAAAAAGAGACGTAATTTTAATTTTACGTATAGTAAGACGTAGAATAAAAGTTGTCCAAGAATTTGATAACTCTGTGTTTGCCAATAAATATGCTAGATAGTCTCCCCACGTTTTTTAGCTTAAAGAAACACCAGGCTTATGTTATAAATAATTACAACTTCTACAAAGTTAAGACAAAAAAACAGGCTAAACCTAACCTGTTTCTTATAAAAAATATGTGTGCATTACACATTCAAATAGTTTACTCAAATTATTTTACATTTCAGATTCAAACCGATACAAAAGCTTCTATTTCATTGATTTAAGAAATGCTTTACGAAAGAGTGAGATTCTAGTGATGAGGATCAAATTATTGCTGATGATAGTTTCTAGGAACATGAAAAGAAAAGAGTAAAACATTCATCTAATAGTTTGTTTTAGCTATGTCTTGATGCTTTTGCATTGCTATGATCACTTATATTGGACATCGAGCTTAAAACTAATTTTGATGTTTGAAGTGTTCTAATGTATCTATTACATCCGGTCGAAGTCACGCATTGGCATAATTCCGATTCATCGGTTTCATCAAACCAAGTTGTCCCGCATACAAAAGTCAATTAATACAACATATTAAAGATCATAGGTACTAAATAATTACCATTTGTGCAGAGTCCCTCTGTTATTCTAATGTCATCAAGAGCAATATCAGCCTGGTAAGTAGTTCCAGTACCAATTTCTCCTTCAAATATAACCTAAACATCCAAAACATGCCATTGATGTCGAACAATGTTGAAACATCAACAAAAGAAAACATCATTAAACAAAATTATACATTTATCACGAACAGTGAGAATTAAAACGACGAGAAAAAAGACAATAGGGAATGCAAAGAAACAGCTCTTCCTATCCTCCCTTGAGAAAGATAGAATATTACATTTAAAACATACGTACTTGGAAATCGTAGGAACTAGTAATATTTGCTTGTCCAAACAACCAAGTGTAATCGTGGTTTCCTTGCCGTTCAAACAAAGGTCGGGAATATAAGAATCGTCCTTTTGAATATTTGCTCACATATCTAAAATGTATGTCACTCAAGTTCACTCAATGCGAAAGTGGAAGTTAACAAACCAATACTCTTGCACACAGTAAAAGATTTTGAGTTCTATAACTTCACAGTTCTCTCTTTCGCAGAGAATGTTACAAATAATAGGAGTACCACACACATTAGTTGTCAGATTTTTTAGAAACACTATTGTGAACTTCTGACATAAACAATGTTTGTAAAATAAAAGTAAGTAAAATTCATGTTTAAACTTTATAAGTTGTGTTGTTACTAAGAAAATTAAATATTGGTCTTGTAATTTCGCCTGCTACTGCCATCCGATATCCTAATTATTACCGTTACATGTAGTAGAAGTAGGAATGTTTTTTGCTGACTGAGTCAAATTTATTAGTTCCACAACTAAGTATATCCAAAGTAAATCCAAAAAATTTTCAATTACCAAATAAGTATTTTACTACATACCTTGTTCGCACACGAAGAGCTCCAACATGTGTGCCATACATTTGATACCAAAACTGCACACACCAATCATAGTTCGGTACAATCTTAAATTTCTCACTTGCCAAACGCGCAATATCTCCTTTCCTAGCTGGAGCTGAGGACTCCATGTAAATGTAATATCCTAAATAAATGAATAAAACGGTATAACTATCCGTTTAAAAGAAGTTAAATGTTGAAGCAAGGCGTTTTCTTTACGATATCTTAGCTATTATGGCAACACATCAAACCACAGCAGAGACTGAAGCAACGAGCTGTCAACAATATCAAACCACAGCAGAGACTGAAGCAACGAGATGTCAACAATATCAAATCACAGCAGCGACTGAAGCAACGAGCTGTCAACAATATCAAACCACAGCAGAGACTGAAGCAACGAGCTGTCAACAATATCAAACCACAGCAGAGACTGAAGCAACGAGCTGTCAACAATATCAAACCACAGCAGAGACTGAAGCAACGAGCTGTCAACAATATCAAACCACAGCAGAGACTGAAGCAACGAGCTGTCAACAATATCAAATCGCATTGTCCTTAGGACTAATCGATTTCTTTTAAAACAGTTGATTGACACAACTTTCTACACACTCCGTACATTTTAAGCAAAGAAAAATATACGCATATACAAGTGATTTTTTTAAAAAAGAATCACTCGTTGGCAAATACTTTTAACCCTCTGAAAATTTTACTTTAATAGATAAAGGCTTACCCTTTTTAGTACCAGTCGTATGATCAACAGTTGGTCCAGTATTGAAACTAGGTGTGGCACCGCTGTAAACTAACCAATCAACTTTGTTGTCAGGCAGATTCTCATATCCACATGCATGTCGACTTTCAAAATCACAATCACCTTTTGGTACGCATGCGCCTTTGTGGAAATGTATGTCATCTATAGCGATATCTGAGTTGTAGTCAGTACCACGAATGCCCTCAAGAATAACCTAAAGATACAAGCAAGAATGAGTTAAAATACAGTAGATGTTGTTACTTACTCACTCGGTTGTTTAAACATGAAGGAAAAATACCTAAAAAGCTGGTTATAACATAGGAAGTATATTCAAAATATTATCCCATATATCCTACATATCCAAACCCTTTTAGAAGTGACTTGTAGGCAGGTGGAAAAGTTTTGACATGTTTACGGATTTTATTCTAACGGCTGCTTATTTTTCTCTATAAAGTTCCATAACCTCTGACTTAGTTGCCTGCCAGTTAAAAGCCAGAAGTGGCTCCAAATTGAATGACAATAAAACATTTAAAGTGCGCATGAGCGGGGAGTCGGATTGGCAACATTACATTCATAAGTCGTATGCTGCTTGCACAGCAAACAAACGGTAAGGTCAAACGCAAATCATTAAACTGTATTTAATGGAGTTCAGAACATTGGCATTTTAAATGTCATATCTTCTTTTTCCGAAAATGTCAAATTCGAAGAATGCTAAATAATGTTATAATAGATTCTGAAATGTTACTTACCCTCCAGTTCACTCTATCTTCCACCACTGTAATAAGGGCTCTTTCCCATTCGTTGCCTTGCTCTCTACTTAATTGCCATGCTGGTTTAGAATCAACTTGCTTTCCTCTTCTGATATAAACATTCAATGTGCCGATACCGCTACCTCTCATATGGTAGTAAAATTCGACACATGTTCCTTTGGTGGGTCCATGATCAAAGGACTCGATTCTTGCCTTTTCCCCTGGTTGTCTTGGATAACTGCCTTCAATGTACATGTAGTTCCCTTTGAATAGAATTCAAATGATTAATTTTATCGCTCTGTGCTTTGTGCTGGCTCAGAACGAATGAACGAATAAATAAAACCTTCTTACCAAAGCCTGTTCCATACGTATGATCCCACCGTGGACCAGTGGCATGACTTGTTGTGTTTCCAAATCCTAATCTCCAATCAAAATCATCATCAGCATCCTGAGTCCATCCGCAGAAATCTTTTGTCTCAAAGTCGCAGAAATCTAAAGTTTAACAACATAGAAACTAAATGATTCTTTAAAGCAAAACAAACATAATATGTCAATAACATTCACGAGCGACTTCAAGACGTGATGTTTAGGTAAAACATTGTAACCGGCATGTGAGCTATTTCTTTTAAAAAAAATGAATCTACACTGGTGACGGAGGGTTAAATCGCACTGCGTGGGTTAACGAGAGAAATTTTATCACGTGGCGAAGCTTAATTAGCCTTTAATTAGCTATCCTGTCACGTGTTTAATATAAACTTCGAAATGCTTCTATTTGTACGACTGAAGTTACTCTTCTTTTCCCTTTTGTCATATTTATCTGTTGTTTGCAAAACAAAACAGAATATCTAGACTCACAGTTTGGTGGACAGGTTCCATTCACGTAACCGATATCATCAATAGCAATATCTCCTTGATAGCCAGGACCACGCACACCTTGGAATGCAAGCTTAAAATAGATTTTAAAAGATTAATCACTAACAAACAAGGGACAAGTATGGTTTGAAGCAGTAGTAATGCATGTATTTATAAAAATAATATTAACACTGATGCTGCATCCATAAAAATTGCACACAATAATCTGACACACAACACGTGACCCTTCTTTATTTTCATAGATAACTTAGATAAAATTTAGCCAATCTGGAGGTCTTAAATTCCAAAAAAAATTTAAGGCATCTTCAACCATGGTGGGACCTCTTTAGTCACTATATTGGCCCCACCGATTTCAAAACAAATTCGTGGGTCTTCTATATAAACAGTCTATACCAAACATTTTCCATACACTTCTGCGAAATTAAACATTTTCTCAGAATTAAGTTATAAATCGCAAACCTTGAAGGCTGGACTTCTTGGTACGGTAAATTGTGCATACGTCCACTCATTTACAATTGATCCTGTTCTTTGCCATAACGGATTCTTTGGCAACTTGTTGCCAGAAGCTACATAATAAACCTTGAAACTTCCAACGTGTTGTCCGTACATATGATACCAGAAACGGACACACACTCTGTCAGCACCAGCAGGAAAATTAATTAAAGGTGACATTAAAACAGCAGTGTCGTTTGCTTTCTTGTATGAAGTCTCGATGTAAGCGTAATAACCTACATAATAACATATAAAAAATTCATTCATTAAGAAGTCATTTTCAATTGGGGGATATCAAATTTCTGGGTATAACAAAAATATAAGCAGACATAATCGACATTTAACTCTAGCATGCATTTTACATATTGCAAATTAAAGGAATTAAGCAAAGGTTGATTACCACATAGGAAATGACATTTTAACTTGCTACGGAACTTATATTATTCCTATTTAACAATACCTTACCATTTACATTTCCGAGTGTATGATCAGCTTTAGGACCTGTTCCCCAACTTGCAGTAGATCCGTTATGTCTTTGCCAGTTCATTTGATCGCCCTTTACATTAACATACTTGCAGAACCCTTTTTCAAAGTTACAGTCAAATTTAGTCGCTGGTGGTTGAGTTGGTGGACCTACTGTTGATGGGAAGGGAGTAGGTGTATCGGGAGCAACGAAGCATTTGATAGGGCTACCGGCAGTGTTGTCATAGCAGCAACCACGACTTGTGCATGCGGATTGTGAGATGCCTTTATAGCCACATAATGTTCTTGCAAAGTCTGGAATACTTAGACAATCTCCAGGATGTCTGTAACATGCTGGAGCACCTCTAGCAGTGTCGTCGTAGCAACAACCATATGACATTACACAGGAAGCGGCAGTAACGGATCCTGGACCACAAGCAACACGTGCACCTGGTTTTACACTTGAACAAACGCCAACACAGTTTCCGTCTTTGATGTTGATATCATCAATAGATATATCACCATTGTATGATGACCCACGAACAGCTTCAATGATGACTTGGAAAGACGTGCGAGAATGCAATCCAACTTCACCTTGAATCCATTTGTTGCCTTGATTACCAGGAATTGATTTCACCAGGTGTGTACCATAACCATCTTTCATCAAGAAATTCAATGATCCAGTTCCACTACCGTACATGTGATACCATATCGATAAACATTTACCATCGGTTGCAGGGAAGGATTCACTCATAAGTTGAGCTTTTTGTCCTGGTGAAACTGAGGACACTTCAATATAGGCGTACGTTCCTATGAAGATCGTAACAACATAAGTAATAAATTGCACATTTATTGTTATTCCTGTTTTTATACTATTTTATGCTATTCCCGTTAAATATGTGGCGTAAATTAAGTATTGGAGACATACCAAGAGATGTTCCTTTGGTATGATCCGCAACGGGACCAATTCCATATGATGGTGTACCTCCGCTTCGCAATTCCCAATCAAAGTTGTCATAGCCTGTTCTGTTTTTAGCATTAGGTACTTGGTTCCACGTGCAGAAGCTGTTACTCTCAAAGTCGCATTCTCCTAAGCAAAGAAAAGTCAGATGTGTTATAGGCAAGTTTTGAGCTACTTTATCTAGGATGAAAAGTTTGGTTTAGTTCATCTTCAAACGTCTTGCTTTTTAGAAGGGCACTTCTTCCATTTGACAAAAAGAACAATTTAAATCAAGATTTTAGCAATAACAGGTCAAAAAAAAATTAGTATATTTTCACCAATTGCATTTTCACCAATTACATTATCATAATGTGCAGTTATACAAAGTTACAAAAACTTGAAACAGCGGCAAGAGCATGTTACCTGGGGCGGGGCAAGCAAAATCATCGATCCAAACATCATCTATAGCAATATCACCTCTATAACTGCTACCAACAATTCCCTCAATGTACAACTGAAAAATATTTTTGCTATTAAAATGTGTACTGTCTACAGTTAAATGATAAATATATTTAGTGATAAATAATAATTACAAGACGTCAAGAATTATGTAAAAACATTAAATAACATAAAAGTCTGAGAGACGTATTTTCGTAACGTTAAAAAAACAATTTGGGGAAGCTGGTTCACCATATCCATTTCTCTTCTATTTTGCAGCCAACTTTTTCAAACATTATCATTCATGTCAGCAGGGAAATATTTTCAACGTTCCTATTCTGAACAAAAAAAAAAGATACTTACCCTAAAAGCTGTTCTAGACTTTATCGTGACACGTCCATGTCTCCACACATTACCTTGATTATCAGTCTTGTTCCAAACTGGTGATGATTTTCTCGAGTTTAGGTAGATGTTCAATGCACCAATGTGTGAACCATACATATGGTACCAGAAGTTCAAACAATTACCATTTTTGCTAGGTGGATATTTTCTAGTGTACAGAAC